>JAWPHD010003610.1:0-211547 GCA_037043455.1 Cyrtodaria siliqua | reverse complement strand
TACTGTACTATCCACGAGATCTCCAGATACAGGGTGTTCTGTACTATCCACGAGATCTCCAGAGTGTTCTGTACTATCCACGAGATCTCCAGATACAGTGTGTACTGTACTATCAATGAGATCTCCAGACACAGAGTGTACTGTACTATCCACGAGATCTCCAGACACAGAGTGTTCTGTACTATCCACGAGATCTCCAGATACAGAGTGTTCTGTACTATCCACGAGATCTCCAGATACAGTGTGTACTGTACTATCCACGAGATCTCCAGACACAGAGTGTACTGTACTATCCACGAGATCTCCAGACACAGAGTGTTCTGTACTATCCACGAGATCTCCAGATACAGAGTGTTCTGTACTATCCACGAGATCTCCAGATACAGAGTGTACTGTACTATCCACGAGATCTACAGACACAGAGTGTTCTGTACTATCCACGAGATCTCCAGACACAGAGTGTATTGTTCTATCCACGAGATCTCCAGACACAGAGTGTACTGTACTATCCACGAGATCTCCAGATACAGAGTGTACTGTACTATCCACGAGATCTCCAGACACAGAGTGTACTGTACTATCCACGAGATCTCCAGATACAGAGTGTACTGTACTATCCATTAGATCTACAGACACAGAGTGTACTGTACTATACACGGGATCTCCAGATACAGAGTGTTCTGTACTATCCACGAGATCTCCAGATACAGAGTGTACTGTACTATCCACGAGATCTCCAGATACAGAGTGTTCTGTACTATCCACGAGATCTCCAGATACAGAGTGTACTGTACTATCCACGAGATCTCCCGACACAGAGTGTTCTGTACTATCCACAAGATCTCCAGACACAGAGTGTACTGTACTATCCACGAGATCTCCAGATACAGAGTGTACTGTACTATCCACGAGATCTCCAGACACAGAGTGTACTGTACTATCCACGAGATCTCCAGATACAGAGTGTACTGTACTATCCATGAGATCTCCAGACACAGAGTGTACTGTACTATACACGGGATCTCCAGATACAGAGTGTTCTGTACTATCCACGAGATCTCCAGATACAGAGTGTACTGTACTATCCACGAGATCTCCTGATACAGAGTGTTCTGTACTATCCACGAGATCTCCAGATACAGAGTGTACTGTACTATCCACGAGATCTCCCGACACAGAGTGTTCTGTACTATCCACAAGATCTCCAGACACAGAGTGTACTGTACTATCCACGAGATCTCCAGATACAGAGTGTACTGTACTATCCACGAGATCTCCAGGTACAGAGTGTTCTGTACTATCCACGAGATCTCCAGATACAGAGTGTACTGAACTATCCACTGAGCTACACCAGCTTGCAAAATAACAAAATCAGGAAAGAGAAATAACTTGATAAAATCTTTATGTTTTACACACACACGCACGCACACACACGCACACACATACACACATGCACACGCATACACACACGCATACACACATCAATAGATTATTGATTATTGATTTGCTGTGGAGGGCAAAAGTGCCTAAAAGTGGCCACACTTTATTGTGTGTATTTTTTAAAAGCATCTCAAAAAGTATTTTAATTAAAACATAATGTGTTAATCATCATGATTGTAATTGTGTTTGTTTGTTTTCAGGATTATGTCCCGACTGCTCTTACAAACTGAATTATCACCACAAGTAAGTGCAGTTTTCATTTAATAATTTGAGTTAAAAATGTACACCAATTATACCCAAAGATCTTCAATGTTAAATATTTAAGGGAATAAAGTTTGTATTACTTTTGCTACTGAATGTTTTACTTAAAACAATGGTTTGATCCACAATTGATTGTAACAGGATAAAGAGTGACCTTAGTTTAAACTTATTTATTTTACATTGATTGTAACAAAAGCTCTGTGAACTTATTTGAATCACTCTCGATGTCTTCCTGGGTAGAACCAGTTCTAAGCAATGCAGGTAATGTGTTTTGCTCAGGGACACAACGCATATGGCAATGACAGGAATCGAACCCACGACTTTTGGATAATCGGTCCACATCTCTATCACTAGACCACAGCCCAGTGACCTTAGCATCTGACCATACAGTTACCTTTTTAGCTCGACTATTCGAAGAATAAGAGAGCTTATGTAATCACCCCGGGGTCGGGGTCGGCGTCCCACATCAAGGTTTGCATGTAAGCTGTGTTTACAAGTCTATATCTCTTACATTTCTTATCCTAGCACAACCAAATTTGACCATGGGCTTCCTTATAGCATTATCTTAAGGGCTGCATAAGCAATTTTGGTTCCTGTAACCCATGCGCTCCCATGGAACCCAAATTATGATAGCCCATAAAATGTGTCCCATTTCACATCAAATTTTGCGTGTAAGCTGTGTTTACAAGTCTATATCTCTTACAATTCTTACCCTAGCACAATCATATTTGGCCATTAGCTTCCTTATAGCATTGTCTTAAGGGCTGCTTAAGTAATTTTGGTTCCTGTAATCCCTGGGCTTCCATGGAACCCAAATTCTGATAGCCCTTAAAATGTGTCTGTTTCACATCAAATTTTGCGTGTAAGCTGTGTTTACAGGTCTATATCTCTTGCATTTCTTGTCCTAGCAGAACTGAATTTTGGAATTGGTTTCCTTATAGTATGTTGTAAAGGGTTGGGTAATACATTTTGTCTTCTGCAAATTCTGGGCTCCCATGGAACCCAAATAGTGATGGCCCATAACATGTGCAATAAAGGCAGATCTAGGTTTGCATGTAAGCATGTATATATCTATAAATTTGGTTTGGGATTTCTTACAGCATTATGCATCTTATTCATATTGGGGCATGGGCTCCCTCCCCCCACCCCCCCCCCCCCCCCCCCCCCACACACACACACAGGCCCCACTCCCCTCACCCCACAGCATTTTTTTTTTTACATATTTCTGTGTTGTTTTGGTCGATTCTTACACATATATGTTGCCCCCTCCCCTCCTCCCCCCCCCCCCCCCCCCCCCCCCCCCCCCCCCACTTGAAACTCTATTTTTTTTTTTTTTTTTTTTACATATTTCTGTGTTATTTTAGTCAATTCTTACACATATATGTTGCTCCCCTCCCCCAACACCACTCGCACCCCCCCCCCCGCCACTCCCCCCCCGCCACTCCCCCCACCCACCCCACCCCCAAACTTGAAACTTTTTTGTTTTTTTTACAAATTTCTGTGATGCTTTTGTCAATTCTTACACATATATGTTGCCCCCTCCCCCACCCCCACACCACCGGTCCCACCCACCGCCTCTAACCACCCCCCCCCCCCCCCCCCCCACACCTACCAACTTGAATTTTTTTTATTTATTTTTTACAAATTTCTTCGTTGCTTTTGTCAATTCTTACACATGTTGGCCCGCCCCTGCCCCCTACCATCCCCCCCCCCACCACACACCCACCCACACCACACACACCTCGCCCCCCACTTGAAACTCAATTTTTTATTTTTATTTTTTTTTACATATTTTTGTGTTGCTTTTGTCAATTCTTACACATATATGTTTTGATTCAATGTTAAACATGGCTGCCAGCGGCCATCTTTGTTTACATAGAGTTATATAGTAAAAACTTGTAGCGACTACTCCTCTGAAACTACTTGACAGATTGTCATGAAACTTTACAGGAATGTTGCTCTTGATGTCTAATTGATCCTAGCAAAATTTCAGATCTGCCAGAAATTCAAGATGGCCGTCACAGCTAAAAATAGATTTTTAAAAAATAAGTTTGTAGCGACTACTTCTTGAAAACTATAAGTGATATTGATATGGGATTTTTTCTTAAATGATCAGCATGACATGATGTTGATCCTTGTGGAAAATTACTTTGATTTGACGTTAAACATGGCTGCCAGTGGCCATCTTTGGTTACATAGAGTTATATAGTAAAAACTTGTAGCGACTACTCCTCTGAAACTACTTGACAGATGTTCATGAAACTTCACAGGAATGTTGCTGTTGATGTCTAGTTGATCCTAGAAAAATTGCAGGTCTGCCGGAAATTCAAGATGGCCGCCACAGCTAAAAATAGATTTAAAATAAATAAGTTTGTAGCGACTACTTCTTCAAAACTATAAGAGATATTGATATGGGAGTTTTTCGAAAATGATCAGTATGACATGATGTTGGTCCTTGTCGAAAATCGTTTGATTTGACGTTAAACATGGCTACCAGCGGCCATCTTTGTTTACATAGAGTTATATAATAAAAACTTGTAGCGACTACTTCTCTGAAACTATTTGACGGATTTTCTTGAAACTTCACAGGAATGTTGCTCTTAATGTCTAATTGATCCTAGCAAAATTTCAGGTCGGCCGGAAATTCAAGATGGCCGCCACAGTTAAAAATAGATTTTCAAAAAACAAGTCTGTAGCAACTACTTCCTGAAATCAAAATCAATCAGTAGAGCTTCAAGGTCATTGACCTCTTGTTTATATATATTTCTCTGTAGTTTTGATCAGTTCTTATACATAGCTATGTTGCGCCCCCAACCCCACCCCACATTGTTTAAGCCTTATTTTCTGGTGGTATATACTAGCTATATAATTTATTATTCTCTGAAAAATCGAATAGTCGAGCTGCGCTGTTCTCCGACAGCTCTTGTTGTTTCTGATCTTACAATGTGACATTGGTACCTGACCTTACAGTCACCTTTGTTTCTGATTTTACAATGTGACCTTGGTATTTTGACTTTATAGTCACCTTTGTTTCTGATTTTACCATGTGACCTTGGCATTTGACCTTACAGTCGTCTTTGTTTCTGACCTTACAATGTGACCTTGGCATCTACCCTTAAAGTCACCTATGTTTCTGATCTTACAACGTGGCCTTGTTAATTGACCTTGACATTCATCTTGTTTCTTATCTTGCAATGTGACCTTGGTATCTGACCTTACAGTCATTCCTATGTTTCTGATCTTACAGTCACCCCTTTGTTTCTGATCTTACAAAGGGACCTTGGAATCTGACCTTAAAGACACCTTTGTTTCTGATCTTACAATGAGACCTTGACATTTGACATTACAGTCATCCCTATGCTTCTGATCTTACAATATGACCTTGGTATCTGAGCTTACAGTCATCCCTTTGTTTCTGATCTTACAATGTGACCTTGGTACCTGACCTAACTGTCACCCGTTTGTTTCTGATCTTACAATGTGACCTTGACATCTTACCTTACAGTCACCCCTTTGTTTCTGATGTTATCATGTGACCTTGGTATCTGACCTTACAGTCACCCTTTTTGACCTTACAGACATCTTTGTTTCTGATCTTACAATGTGACCTTGGCATCTGACCTTACAGTCACACATTTATTTCTGATTTTACAATATGACCTTGGAATCTGGCTTTAGAGTCACCCCTTTTGACTTAACAGTCACCTTCGTTTCTGATCGTACAATGTGACCTTGACATCTGACCTTACAGTCACCTCTTTGTTTCTGATCTTACAATGTGACCTTGGTGTCTGACCTTACAGTCGCCACTTTGTTTCGGATCTTACAATGGGACCTTGTTATCTGACATTACAGTCGCCCCTTTGTTTCCGATCTTACAATGTGACTGACATCTTACCTTACAGTCACCTCTTTGTTTCTGATGTTACAATGTGACCTTGGTATCTGACCTTATTGTCACTCTTTTTGACCTTACAATCACCTTTGTTTCGGATCTTACAATGTGACCTTGGCATCTGACCTTACAGTCACATCTTTGTTTCTGATCTTACAATGTGACCTTGGAATCTGACCTTAGAGTCACCCTTTTGACCTGACAGTCACCTTCGTGTCTGATCTTACATTGTGACCTTGGCATCTGACCTTACAGTAACCTCTTTGTTTCTGATGTTACAAAGGGACCTTCGTACCTGACTTTACAGTCGCACATTTGTTTCTGATCTTACAATGTGACCTTGGTATATGACCCTACAGTCATTCCTTTGTTTCTTATCTTACAGTCACCTTTGTTTCTAATCTTATAATGGGACCTTGGTATCCGATCTTGCACAGTCACCTTTGTTTCTGATCTTACATTGGGACAATCTTGAGATTTGACCTCACACAGTCACCTTGCATAGGATGTTACATAGCGACCTTGGTCTTATAATTAATCTGACCATAAGAAATGAATTGATGAAATCTCCATCTATTTTGTATAACTGATAAATTAAATGTCTGATGTTTTAGGAAAAAAGAAGTGAAATCCAAACACAAGGACAAAGAAGTCAATAGAGAAAAACAAATAAAGAAACACAAATCTGACATCTCTGGTAAGTTCTTGTGCGACTTAAAAAAGGCATGTATACATGGTTGGGTACATATAATTCCATATGCACTTACTTTATGCCTGACATAGTTTAACAAGACAATTTTAATGCAAAGTATTTGTGGTATAATGTCATTGCTTTAAAGCAGGATTGATGTCTGCGCCTATGTCGTACTGTGTATGGACTACACCTTTTAAACTTCTCAGCTGATTTGGCGATTCTTGGTAGGAAGTATCAGTATGAAATTTATTTGCGCATGTCTTTACGGCAGTCTGGTCCGATGACTTGGTTGAGTTATGTCCCTCTAATAATTTTATGATGATGATTACATCTAGTCTAAAATACTTCTCATAAACTTATCAACATATTTTGGCGGTATTTGGTAGGATGTATCGGTATGAGATCTAGTTGCGCATGTCATCAGGGGGTTATGTATTCTTGCATACCAGATAAGGTTATCAGTGTTTAACATGGGTGATGGAAAGCCTGATCTTACACAAGGGGCCAGATAAAAGTCACGCCCATCAACAATGACTTAGTAATATCAAAAGTTGCATGACGTCATTTGGTCAAAAAACATGCAAAACGTTAGTTATTGGCAACATCAGTGCAGAAAAAACTTCAATAGTATGCAAAACCTCAGTTCCGAAAAAAACAATTATACCTTGGGTTGGAATTCCCGATCTTTACTGGATACCCATGATTCGCATAGTCTATTGACTTTTGGGTGTGTTATGGCCCTTTCCATTTTCATTTGGCAGAGTTAATGCTTTTGTAATGTCTTTTAGATATAAAAATGTGAGCTTCATAAAATTCTTCGTTTAACCCTAGTTAAACCACTTAACCTCTTATGATTACTTCGTTATTATTTGTTTGATACTTGGTCATATGAAGTGTTGTCTTCGGTGGACATCATTTAAGCACACATTTAATAAAATATTTCATATGCGGTTTGCGTGGTGGGCGAGACACCCTCAGACCGAGGTTTTGTTTTTATATATGTACTTGTATTTGTCTATTCAATTCTTGTCTGAAAATTATGCATTTTGTAATCCATTAAATGTATATATTAACTAATTTTGTCTGCAAATGTTGAATTTCAGAAACTGCTCATGAATTCTGCCAATATTCTGTATGGATCAGTATTTCAAAGTCATAAAAAGTCTACTGTAAACTTAATTCCTCTCATGCACCTTGTTAACGTATGTCATAGAGTGACGCATCTTGATGATGTAATTTTTAACTTTTAAGGATCGTATTATGTGAGACACGATTAAAAAAAAAAAGAAGAGATAAGCAATATGCATGGAAAAAGGCGATAACTGTTTTGTTAGCTGACGTATGATAGGTTAACCCGCTGTATTGGTACATTGTCTTACATTCAAGTGAGTTTATTTTCGTCTCCCCTGGCAGTCATGGAAGTTAAGACAACCTTCATGACTGGGGAGAAGAAAATAAACTCACCTGCAAATAAAAGACAGGCATATATACCTTTGTCCGTCCATCTGTCCTGAAAGTTTTATATTCAAGTTTTTCATCCCTCAATATTTACACACACCACAAGTTGTACAGCTTTCAAATTTCACACATCTTTCCATCTACATTACATTCAAGTTTTTCCTTACATATACTTCTCAGACACCCACACATCTTTCCATCTACATTAAATTCAAGTTTTTTCTTACATAATCTTCTCAGACACCCACACATCTTTCCATCTACAATACATTCAAGTTTTTCCTTACATATACTTCTCAGACACCCACACGTCTTTCCGTCTACAATACATTCAAGTTTTCCTTACATATACTTCTCAGACACCCACACGTCTTTCCATCTACAATACATTCAAGTTTTTCCTTACATATACTTCTCAGACACCCACACATCTTTCCATCTACAATACATTCAAGTTTTTCCTTACATATACTTCTCAGACACCCACACATCTTTCCATCTACATTACATTCAAGTTTTTCCTTACATATACTTCTCAGACACCCACACATCTTTCCATCTACAATACATTCAAGTTTTCCTTACATTTAATTCTCAGACACCCACACATCTTTCCATCTACAATACCTTCACATTTTCCTTACATATACTTCTCAGACACCCACACATCTTTCCATCTACAATACATTCAAGTTTTCCTTACATTTACTTCTCAGACACCCACACATCTTTCCATCTACAATACCTTCACGTTTTCCTTACATATACTTCTCAGACACCCACACATCTTTCCTTCTGCAAAACATTCAAGTTTTCCTTACATATACTTCTCAGACACCCACACATCTTTCCATCTACATTACATTCAATTTTTTCCTTGCATATACTTCTCAGACACCCACACATCTTTCCATCTACAATACATTCAAGTTTTCCTTACATATACTTCTCAGACACCCACACATCTTTCCATCTACAATACATTCAAGTTTTCCTTACATATACTTCTCACGTGTACCAGAAGCCATAGAGCTTTGAAACTTCACACATCTAAACATCTACATGACCCCAGTATGTTCCTACCAAAAGAAGGTCAATATGAAGGACCTTTGACCTATTGTTCGTACTTTGTTAAATGGAATCAGTGTTTTACATTCAATTTTTCCTTACTTTATTTCTCACACACCAGAAACCGCTTTCAAACTTTACACATGTTTACATCTGTATGACAGCAGAATGTTCCTAACAAAACCAGGTCAGTATGAATGACCTTACCTACTTTTCGCACTTTGTTAATTTAAACTGAAGTATTCATTTTATGTGACTGACAGGACTAAAGCCAGACATCCATGTCCCATGGACACATTTTCTAGGTATACTCTATACAGTTTTGAAGTGTATGTTTTAAAAAAAAAAAAGATCTTAGATTATTATGCATGTCCAGTAAAATAATGTTAGATTATTATACAATCAGAAAGGATGATGTTTGACCTTTTAAACAAAATAAAAGAATATTTATGCCATTTTCTCAATTTGTGTGTAAAAATTGCCCCAGTGTTTCCATCTGATGTATATTTGATGAGTTCATGTTATATTTTGCCGTTGGTAACAACCCCGTATACTAGTTTTGGATCAGGATGCTAGATTGTTGTTATAGATTTAATCCCTCAATGACATCACCTGAATCTCATTTGATTCTGTGGTTTTACAATTAGAATTGTTATCTGGCAACAGTCCATCTGCATCCTTTTGTTGTCCATCTGTCAACAGTCCATCTGCATCCTTTTGTTGTCTATCTGGCAACAGGTCATCTGCATCCTTTGTTGTCCATCTGGCAGCAGGTCATCTGCATCCTTTGTTGTCCATCTGGCAACAGGTCATCTGCATCCTTTGTTGTCCATCTGGCAACAGGTCATCTGCATCCTTTGTTGTCTATCTGGCAACAGTCCATCTGCATCCTTTTGTTGTCTATCTGGCAACAGGTCATCTGCATCCTTTGTTGTCCATCTGGCAACAGGTCATCTGCATCCTTTGTTGTCCATCTGGCAACAGGTCATCTGCATCCTTTGTTGTCCATCTGACAACAGGTCATCTGCATCCTTTGTTGTCCATCTGGCAACAGGTCATCTGCATCCTTTGTTGTCTATCTGGCAACAGTCCATCTGCATCCTTTGTTGTCCATCTGGCAACAGGTCATCTGCATCCTTTGTTGTCCATCTGGCAACAGGTCATCTGCATCCTTTGTCCATCTGGCAACAGGTCATCTGCATCCTTTTGTTGTCCATCTGGCAACAGGTCATCTGCATCCTTTGTTGTCCATCCTTCTGTTTACAATTTCACAAAACAATATCACTTTGGAGACCACTGAAGCTTTCTTTGAAATTTGGTTACAACCTTTTTCTTTTTATTCAGTAATTCTTGATACTAGTATCATAAATTCAGTTTTTGTATTGCCTTTTTGAGGGTAAAGTCATACAGGGAACGCCTTGTGCGAGGACCATTTCTGTTCATCCGGCATCGCAATAGCCTAACATTGGTTATAACTTGCCATTTCTTCAAATATCTTCATCAGACTGTCTATATATGAGGGGTGATCCAAAATTTCATAGACCTTTGTTATAAAATCATTATTATTATATAGTTAAAAATAAAATTGACAAGCACACTTATAAAGGTTTTTTACATTTCGGCAAACCTATTTCCTACCATTTAAGGTGGGTGGGCAGAATACATGTTTTGCCCATTTTCCAGGGCTACAGAAGCACACACATTTTTAACTTTAAATAATTATATTAGAAGACAATTTAAAAAATAATATTACTATTCTCATTTTAGAACATGCAGATCATAGTGAGAGTAGAACAGAAGCAGCCATTAAGGGAAAGGCTGGAGAAACAGAACCAGGAACCAGTGAAGAACCAGGCAATATCTGGAGTGGTCCTGCAAAAGTTGTAGAGGAGAAGTCCAGGTATTATCACTTATTCTATATTCTATCTGAGGAAAACTATTCCCTGTTGGTGAATATATGGATGCAGGCTCCTTGTTGGTTAATTGTGGTTGCATGTTCACTGTTGGTTAATTTCTAGGTCCATGCTCCATGTTGGTTAATTGATGGGTCCATGCTCCCTGTTGGTTAATTGCTATGTACATGCTCCCTCTTGGCTAATTGCTTGGTGCATGTTCACTGTTGGTTAATTGGTGGGTACATGCTCCCTGTTGGTTAATTGCTATGTACATTCTCCCTGTTGGTTAATTGTGGGTGCATGTTCACTGTTGGTTAATTGGTGGGTACATGATCCCTGTTGGTTAATTTGTGGGTACATGCTCCCTGTTTGTTAATTGCTATGTACATTCTCCCTGTTGGTTAATTGTGGGTGCATGTTCACTTTTGGTTAATTGGTGGGTAAATTTTCCCTGTTGGTTAATTGGTGGGTACATGCTCCCTGCTGGTTAATTGCTATGTACATGCTTCCTGTTGGTTAATTGTGGGTGCATGTTCACTGTTGGTTAATTGGTGTGTACCTGTTCCCTGTTCATTAATTGCTATGTACATGCTTCCTGTTGGTTAATTGTGGGTGTATGTTCACTGTTGGTTAATTGGTGGGTACATGTTGCATGTTGGTTATTTGCTATGTACATACTCCCTGTTGGTTAGTTTTGCTGGGTCCATGCTCCCTGTTGGTTAATTGCTGGGTGCATGCTCCCTGTTGGTTAGTTGTGGGTGCATGTTCACAGTTGGTTAATTGGTGAGTACATGCTCCATGTTGGTTAATTGGTGGGTAAATGCTCCCTGTTGGTTAATTGCTGGGTCCATGCTCCATGTTGGTTAATTGATGGGTCCATGCTCCCTGTTGGTTAATTGCTATGTACATGCTCCCTGTTGGTTAATTGCTGTGTTCATGCTCCCTGTTGGTTAATTTCTGGGTCCATGCTCCCTGTTAGTTAATTGCTGGGTGCATGCTCCATGTTGGTTAATTTCTGGGTCCATTCCAGAATTATGGCACTTTGTTTGACTTAGATTTTCCACTCTAATATTGTATAATGACCTGTTCACACATTTTTCTCAAACAGTTTTTTGAATTGATTTTTCCCAAATGTCATGTACACATAACAACTGATGACCTTATGTCCCTCTACATCACACATTGCTAATGCCTAATTTATTATGGCCCTTTATTTGACTTAGAATGTTTCACTCTACAATGAACTCCAGGTGGCTTTCACTTTAAAACTTTTCATGGATTGTTGTTACACTTGACATACAGTTCACATGTGTTGATATGACGTGTCTTTAAAGAATTTGTTTTACTTAGAATTTTATTCACATTAAACAATTAACATATTTTAGACATTTATTATTCTTCATTTTGCCCATCCTCATCGGCTATGGCAAAAAAGTGGAGGTATTGATCACCTTCAGTGATAGTTCTAGTTTGTTATTACAGATATTTACACACAATTGTGTTATTGAGAGCCTCTCAATTGTGTACAAACATTTATTATGAAGAATAAAGAACTATGTGTAATGACAATACTTCCAGACATGTTTGAAGGTCAAAATAATCTTAAGCCAGTGTCTGAATGTTGTAAAATGACTTTTAAATGATATGCTTTGAACGTATCACATGAAAAGCTTCAGTTTCTTGTCTCTTGAAAGTTCATTGAAAATTATGGGGCATTTTTGTGTCGCCTGCATAGCATGGCAGACACTTAGGGATCACTTTGTCCATCGTCTATCATCTGTTGTCATCCGTCAGTCCGTCACACTTTAACATGCAACCTAACCTTGTCCATAACTTGAAAAGTATTTGACCTATGTTTATGAAACTATGCACACATTTTCATCTTAACCTTAGGAATGTTGTAACACATGTCCAATAACTCTGACTTCCATTTCAGCAGAGTTATGCCCCTTTTCATAAAACTTTAACCTGCAACCTAACCAAGCTCGTAACTGGCCAAAACTTGAAAACTATTTCACCTATGTTCATGAAACTTCACAACATATTGATCTTATCACACAGATTATTGTTACCCATGACCAATAACTCTGACTTTCCGTTCAGCAGAGTTATGCCCCTTTTCATAAAACTTTAACCTACAACCTAACCAAGCTCATAACGGGCCATAACTTGAAAAGCATTTGGCCTATGTTCATGAAACTTCACACACATCTTCATCTTAACCAAAGGAATATGGTCACATATGTCCAATAACTCTGACTTTCATTTTGGCAGAGTTATTCCCTTTTTTCATGAAACTTTATCCTGCAACCTAACCTTGGTCATAACTTGGCAAAATATTGACCTATGGTCATGAAACTTTATACAGTTCTTCCTTATCAATTATCCACTGCACATGTATACCCCTTTTCATAAACTTTAACACTTTAAAAGAAAACTGCTCCATATTTCATGAAGGATTGCACCCCATGTATTCAAACCTTATAGTTAGATTGTACTTGCTGAAATAAGCACACAGCAGATGACACAAGTGTTCTGTGGGACACCCTTCTAGTGAAAAGTGAAGTTATTAAAAATGGGCTGTATGGTAATTTTGTCTCATGTACCACTTGTATATATACTAGGATTGAGACTTATGCCAGTTTAACAAAATACGCAATCATATTGTAATCAGGTATTGAATGGATACAGAGATTTAAGCTCCTTACAACATTATAAGTATCAATACTTCCCCATCTTAGATCCAGGTTATAGGGTTTCTAAATTTTGGAATTCATTCCTACAAAATCCAAGATGGCCACTATGGGAAAGGGGTGTACACATCCTAGTCAACCACTGTGTCAGATATGAACAGCCTCCTTCAACTCGCACAGAAGGAGTTCAAGTTACAAGGAAACTATAAGTTCAATAACTATTTTGAAAACTGTAGCTGTAATGTTCATTTTTGTGAAATTGACCATTTTAGCTTGACCTAGGGACCCAGGGGTCAGACCCTGGATTTGAACCTTTGTTTTCATCTACACATCCTAGGCAACATCAAATTTGAACATCATCATTCTATTGATGTTGGAGGAGTTTAGGCTATGTGGAAAATATAAAAATGCATACTGACCCTACTGGCCATGGGAGGAGGGTCTATATAAAATCATAAAACCCGCTCCATATTTTATGTGTATAATTGTCTTTACTAATTGCATGTAAGAGATTTCATTTAAAAATATTGAAAACTGTCTTAAATCAAAAAGTCTGGATATAAAATTAAAGGTTTACAATTGCTACTCCTACAATGGTCAATACAAGATCTTATACTGACTATAGT
This sequence comes from Cyrtodaria siliqua, assembly GCA_037043455.1. Classification (NCBI taxonomy): domain Eukaryota; kingdom Metazoa; phylum Mollusca; class Bivalvia; order Adapedonta; family Hiatellidae; genus Cyrtodaria; species Cyrtodaria siliqua. The sequence goes on along the minus strand of JAWPHD010003610.1, from coordinate 197,517 downwards.
GATGTCTACTTTGTCCTTAATAAAATTCAATTTCCCGTAAAATCAAAGATGGCCATCACCGTCAAAAATGTAATAAAGAAGTAGGTAATGATGGGTGGTCACTCCTCTAGAACCATAAGAGGTATTGTTACGAGATCTTAACAGAAATTACCAGAAAAACATGTAGTTGTGTACTCAGTTTTGTACTCAGTTAATTACAAAGTCGCAGCCAGCATCCATCCATGTTTACACATTATTATAATATATAAAAACGTTTTTTATCACAATTGCTCTTTAATTTGTATTTGAATCTTTTTGGCACTTCACGGAAAATTGGTCCTAAAGGAAATCCAACTTGCTGAGAAATAGATTGACAGAGAAAAAAAAAAGTCTGTAAACTCAGCTCTTATAGAACTGAAGAAGAGATTGTGATACGGGACTTTTACTTAACTTCCTACTGAGTAATCTACAGAACATTGAACAGTGTAATTCTTGTAAGATCTTAAACAATCTTTTTTTTGTGATAAACAATTTTGAGATTTGTGCTGAATTCAGGACATGTTATTAGTAACCACTGTTGATTAAGAAACATTTATAACAGTTTCTTAAGTTGTTAAAATTGGATAGCACTTCTGTTGTGTGCTAATATACCACTGAAGTTCTGTTGATTCTTATGGATAGCGGGAGGTATTATACCCAGAAATAACAACTTGTTGTTAAATTTGATCAGCACTTTGGTTATGTGCTAATATACCATGCAGCGATATCTAAATCAGCAAAGTATTTTAGCTTTTTATTAGCTTACATGAATCATGCCTTTAAAGGTTAAACATACAGAAAATGGGACGGTTATTTATGAAGGATGGCTAAATGAATATCTTTTCCATAAAACAAATGTTTTACTTTTAAAAAGTACCAACAATGTAAAATAATTAATCTCATACTCAAACTCATCTTTTCACATTTATTTAACCATTCTTCATGCATTTACAAAAGAAAGTTTCAGTTTATTCCAGAGATTAGTATTACCTGTTGTTAAGAGAGTCCATATTTTGGCAGGGATGAGCATCATCATTTCTAAATTCAGGAAACAAGATCTAGTGAAATTTTTACAAGTTAAATGTTTTAAAACTAGAGCAAAGTAGATGGGGAAGGGGTGGTACTGGTAGGGTTGGGGTGGGGGTCGGGACATTGCAAATATCTGTTCTTCACTGTCACATACACATTTTAATCAACCACTGTGTCAATTAGATAAGAGTTCATATAACAAGGAAAAATTAAGAATGCAAAGAAAATTTGTTCATTAACAATTTCGAAAACTAGCTTCTTTTTTCTGTGTGTGTTGAAACCTTCTATGTGTTTTAAGACCCTGGATTTGAACACTCTCCTTCAACTGATATACGAGTAGTTTAGGTTAAAAAGAAACAATAAAATGCATGCTGACTCCATATTACATTAATTCCCCGGGCGAGTAGAATCTTCACATATTGAAAAACTCATCCCATATATTATCTGGTTGGTGTGATGACAACCCTTACTGATTTTGGGGTCAGTAGGCTGAATGTAACTGTTTAGTTTACATAATAACTTAAGCTTCTTAACTGATCGTATCTATTTTGTCTCTCCATTTCAGAGAAGAAGAATTTGATGAATACTTGGCGGACATGTTTTTGTGACATGACACTCAACGAGTTATACTTTCTTTTAAATGTTTAACGGGCAGCAGACGCATTCTGTCTGTTACTGACTGTCATTAATCACAGCAGAAAGAAGCTTTATTCATAATACAGTGACTATCAAGGCAGATGTGAAATTTCTCTCTGGGATACAGTGACTATCAAGGCAGGTGTGAAATTTCTCTCTGGGATACAGTGACTATCAAGGCAGATGTGACATTTCTCTCTGGGATACAGTGACTATCAAGGCAGATGTGAAATTTCTCTCTGGGATATAGTGACTACCAAGGCAGGTGTGAAATTTCTGGTATACAGTGACTATCAGTGGGATACAGTGACTATCAAGGCAGGTGTGAAATTTCTCTCTGGGATACTGTGACTATCAAGGCATGTGTGAAATTTGTGAGATGATCACAGCCAGTGTGAACTTTCTGTCACTTATATTGTGACCATCCCAACAGAGGTGAACGTTCTTTCACTTATATTGTGACCATCCCAACGGGAGTGAACCTTCTCTCACTAATATGTTGAGCAGGAAAGAGATATTCTAACGCACTTGGTAAAAATCCTGCAATCCGATTGGTTGACCATTAAAAAAATTGCAACTGTTGAATAGTGCATAACCTGTCGCAAATCCAGTCATGTGATGTTAAACCGTCAAAAACATGATGTAATTTAGTTAAATTTATAAGCTTTTGTGAGAAAAATTGTCAAAAACATTGAAATGCATTAGAAACGGATTTATCATCATGATCATAATTGAAATGTTGATGTTTGCGACAGGATATCAGTCGTTTAATGGTCGCAAATCGTGTTTAATGGCTTCGCTAAATTAATGCGTTATGCGTCTCCACTAAATAGAATTTGTGACCATTAAATGACTTGTATACCGTCGCAAAATTCAAAATTTCAATACAGTTAATCTTATATTTTCACCATCAAGTGTACTTTCTCTCACTTATAATGTGACCATCATGGCAGGAGTGAACTTTCGCTCACTAATAATGTGACCATCACAGCAGGAGTGAACTTTCTCTCACTAATAATGTGACCATCAAAGCAGGAGTGAACTTTCACTCACTAATAATGTGACCATCACAGCAGGAGTGAACTTTCGCTCACTAATAATGTGACCATCAAAGCAGGAGTGAACTTTCTCTCACTAATAATGTGACCATCACAGCAGGAGTGAACTTTTTCCCTCTAATAAGGTGACCGTCACAGCAGGAGTGAACTTTCTCTTACTAATAATGTGACCATCACAGCAGGAGTGAACTTTCTCCCACTAATAAGGTGACCATCACAGCAGGAGTGAACTTTCTCTCACTAATAATATGACCATCACAGCAGGAGTGAACTTTCTCTCACTAATAATATGACCATCACAGCAGGAGTAAACTTTCTCTCACTAATAATATGACCATCATCAAGCAGGAGTGAACTTTCTCACTGCTGTGATCAAGACCCATATTTGACTTATTGTATTAAACTCATGTCAATATTTAAGGTCAATTTCACAGAATATATACACAGGTTAGTTGATAATTAAAGTAACTGTTGATGCTCTGGAAATGTTCTAGATTGTATTTCATACAATAGGTACAAGAGCAATATTTTGGTCCCAGTTTTATTGTTGTTTATCTGGAAAACTTGAGGACTCAGCAAGTTTTTGTTGTAGAAATCGTAACTGTCAATTCATATGGAGCTTGAATAAATAAGATTTGGTAATAAAAGGACATCCAATCGCATCCAGTCCCTTTAAACTAGCATTGGGACTTTAAATAATAATTCATAGTTTAGGTCCCAATGCTAGTTTAAAGGGACACATGGCAATCTTGAATTTTATATTAAACATTAAAATTACCATCTTGATCTGTTAATCCCATATTATTAGCTCTACTGGGTGAGGGCCTTCATTTTTCATCTGATATTTACCAGATTGTTAATATCAATGAAAGCTCGGACAAGTTCGAAATCCAGCCAGATCGTACCAGTAACGGCGGAGTTATGGCTGTTGATTTAGTTAAAAATGCTATATTTTGCCACGTTAAGATGATAGGGCCTTTATTTTTCATCCGACCTTTACCAAATTTTACCAGATTCATAATATCAATGAAAGCAGCGGAGTTATGTCCTTTGATTTAATTAAAAATGCTATATTTTGCCTCGTTAAGACGATAGGGCCTTCATTTTTCGTCTGATATTTACCAAACTTTACCAGATTGTTAATATCAATGAAAGCTCGGACAATTCGAAATCCAGCCAGATCGTAAAAGTAACAACGGGCTGTTGATTTAGTTAAAAATGCTATATTTTGCCTTGTTAAGATGATAGGGCATTCATTTTTCATCCGACCTTTATCAAATGTTACCAGATTGTTAATATCAATGAAAGCAGCGGAGTTATGGCCCTTGATTTAATTAAAAAAGCTATATTTTGCTTCGTTAAGACGATAGGGCCTTCATTTTTCATCCCATCTTTACCAAACTTTACCAGATTGTTAATGTCAATGAAAGCTCAGACAAGTTCGAAAACCAGCCAGATTGGACCAGTAACAGCGAGTTATGGCCCTTGATTTAGTTAAAAATGCTATATTTAGCTTCGTTAAGACGATAGGGCCTTCTATTTTCATCTGATATTTACCAGATTGTTATTGTCAATGAAAGCTTGGACAGTAACAGCTGAGTTATGGCCCTTGATTTCATTAAAAATGCTATATTTTGCCTCAGTATGATAGGGCCTTCCGTTTTCATCTGATCTTTACCAAACTTTACCAGATTTTTTAGTTATGGCCCTTGATTTAGTTAAAAATGCTGAACTTTCAAAAAAACGTATATTGCAGTCACTCGCTTCAATAATGTTATAAGAGCCATGTTAGCCAGTAAAGCGTACACAGGCCCTCTTGGGCCTCTTGTTTTGATTTTAAACCTGTTTGCCTATGATTAGTTTTAATTTTCCTTCATTATTTTACCTAATGTTTACATATTTTATGGGTGCAGTATTATTAACAGTTAGTAATACATAAAAACAATTTGCTCTGAACTATTGTAATAATGAATATTATTGACTGAAAAAACAACACAAGATAGGTACAAAAACTAAAGGGACTTAGCAGGTTTTAAGCAAACAGAGATTGTTGTTAGTCCCTTTAATGTCAGGAATGTGCGCATGAAAATAATCCCTCAGATAAGCAGTTAACATGTTGATGTCAGTCTAAATTAAGCTAGAAATAATAAAATCAAATGCATACAGAAAAAATGTGAAACACATAATTGTATGTTGCGCATGTTTACTTTATTGTAAATTAGACAGGAGTTGTTGTTTACCAGTGTAAATTAGACAGGAGTTGTTGTTTACCAGTGATCTACATTTATTATATAAATCAGTCACATATAAATCAGTCACATATAAATCAGTCACAGATAATTCAAGTTTGTTGTTATCAGCATTTTCATATATTTTAAGATAATAAAATTAAAGCTGAAACTATATTACCGTTTGTTAGTTTTGGTCCTAATTATAACATTTCTTTTACATTTTTTGGGGTGAAAAATCTGGATTTCGCAGTGAAAAACAAAACAATCACTAATCTTTTAACTATACTCACCACACAAAAAATAACTAAATATAATTCAGTGTGATAGTTATTTTGTGTCAGAGTCATGACGATAATAAAATGATTAGGACGTTGAGAACGTTTACCTTCTCAATGTTTACATTCCCGACGTTCACCTTCTCGACGTTTACCTTCTCAACGTTTACCTTCTCGACTTTACCTTCTCGACATGCTAATCATTTTTAGCTCTACTGGCCGAAGGCCAGCAGAGCTTATGGGATGCCGAGTTGTCCGTCGTCCGTCCGTCCGTCGTCCGTTGTCCGTCGTCCGTCGTCCGTTGTTAACTTTTGTCTCGTTAAGACGATAGGGCCTTCATTTTTCATCCGATCTTTACCAAACTATAACAGGTTGTTAATATCAATAAAAGCTCAGATGAGTTCGAAAACCAGCCAGATCGGACAAGTAACAGCGGAGTTATGGCCCTTGATTTAGTTAAAAATGCTATATTGCTAAATTTTGCCTCGTTAAGACGATAGGGCCTTCATTTTTCTTCCTGTCTTTACCAAACTTTACCACATTGTTAATATCAATGAAAGCTCGGACAAGTTCGAAAACCAGCCAGATCGGACCAGTAACAGCGGAGTTATGGTCCTTGATTTAGTTAAAAATGCTATATTTTGCCTCGTTAAGACGATAGGGCCTTCGTTTTTCATCCTATCTTTACCAAACTTTACCACGTTGTTAATATCAATTAAAGCTCGGACAAGTTCGAAAACCAGCCATATCGGACTAGTATCAGCGGAGTTGTAGCCCTTGATTTAGTTAAAAATGCTATATTTTGCATTGTTAAGACGATAGGGGCTTCATTGTTCATCCGATCTTTACCAATCTTTATCAGATTGTTAATGTCGTTGAAAGCTCGAACAAGTTTGAAAACCAGCCATATCGGACCAGTAACGGGGAAGTTATGGCCCTTGATTTAGTTAAAAATGCTATATTTTGCCTCGTTAAGACAATAGGGGCTTCATTGTTCATCCAATCTTTACCAAACTTGAACAGATTGTTAATATCAAAGAAAGCTTGGACAAGTTCGAAAACCAGCCATATCGAAATAGTAACAGCGGAGTTATGGCCCTTGATTTAGTTAAAAATGCTATATTTTGCCTCGTTAAGACTATAGGGGCTTCATTGTTCATCTGATCTTTACCAAACTTGATCAGATTGTTATTATCAATGAAAGCTCAGACAAGTTTGAAAACCAGCCATATCGGACCAGTAACATCGGAGTTATGGCCCTTGATTTACTTCAAAATGATATATTTTGCCTCGTTAAGACGATAGCGCCTATATTTTTCATCCGATCTTTACCAAACTTCATGAAATTGTTAATGTCTATGAAAACTTGGTCAAGTTCGAAAACCAACCAGATCGGACAAGTAACAGCGGAGTTATGGCCCTTGATTTTGTTAAAAATGCTATAATATGCCTCGTCCTACGATAAGACCTTCATTTTGCATCTGATCTTTGCCAAACTTTACCAGATTTTACAACTGTCTTTTTTATATTATTATTCATTTTTATTTTAATCATTTTTTTTTATTTTTTTATTTATTTATTTATTTTTTTATTTTTTTTAATTAATTTTTTTTTTTTCATATTTTTTTTTTTTTTGAAATTATTCCATTTTTTTCAGATTTTTTTTTTTTTTTTTATCTCTATGTTGGACCAGAAATAAATGCTATATTTTGCCTCCTTAATACGGTATGGCCTTCATTTTTCATCTAATCTTTACAAACTTTACCAGATTCTTTAGTTATGGCCCTTGATTTAGTCAAAAAGCTGTTTTTTGCCTGAAACTTTCAAAAAACGTAAATGGCAGTCACTCGCTTCATTGATGTTATAAGAGCCATGTTAGCCAGTAGAGCGTCCACAGGCCCTCTGGGGCCTCTTGTATTAACATCATGACAAAGCAAAACGTGCACAATCTGATTTTACTGCCAGGTTTGATTGTAAGGATATCCTTCACTTGATTGCTGGCATTTTCTTTTTTCATTCACTTTGTTTCTCTGTTCACTTGTTTATGAAAGGAACCACACACTTACCATCTCATGAAGGATTTCTCTATAATCGAACCCATCAGTTAAATAATCTCTATATCCAATAAATACTGGTAAATTATACATGCAGACTGTTTGATGCACAAAAAATATACATTCATAATTATTACCTTAGCCAGTAGAGCTTATGGGATGGTGTGTTGTCCGTCGTCCGTCCGTCCGTTAACTTTTACCTCGTTAAGACGATAGGGTCTTCATTGTTTATCCGATCTTTACCAAACTTTAACAGATTGTTAATATCAATAAAAGCTTGGTCAACTTCGAAAAACAGCCAGATCTGACCAGTAATGGCAGAGTTATGGCCCTTGATTTAGTTAAAAATGCTATATTTTGCCTCGTTAAGACAACAGGGCCTTCATTTTTCATTCGATCTTTACCAGATTGTTAATATCAGTGAAAGCTCGGATTTCAGTGAAACTTGCAGGGATGATCAGTATCAAGCCTAGTTGTAGATATCGTCACCGTGTTTTGGTTAAATGATTTTGGCGGAGTCTTGGCCCTTTAATGGTTTTAATACACAAACTTTGCACTAGTTCTCCTGAACCCCTCGCCAGATTTCAACGAAACTTTGCAGGGATGTTTAGCACCAAGCCTAGTTGTGCATATTGTGTCGCGTTGCGGTTTACAGTTTTTTGATGGAGTTACAGCAGGAATTCAGCGAAACTTGTCAAAAAGCTTAATACACTAACTTTGTACGGACTAGTTCTCATGAACCTCTGCCTGGATTTCAACGAAACTTGGCAGGGATGATCAGTACCAAGCCTAGTTGCGTATTTGATAGCCATGTTCCGGTTGAATGATTTTTGAAAAGAGTTATGGCCCCTTATACATAAACTTTATCTTTTGCCAGTGGAGCATCCACAGGCTCTCTTGGGTCTCTTGTTTTTAGCTCGACTGATCGTAGATCAGCAGAGCTTATACCATGGTGCGGCGTCTGTCGTCTGGCCGTCTGTCCGTAAACTTTTATTTGTAGCGACAACTCCTCTGAAACTACTTGATGGATATTCATGAAACTTTACAGATATGTTGCCCATCAAGTCTAGTTGATCCTAGCAAAAATTCATGTTGATGTGAAATCCAAGATGGCCGCCAAAGCTAAAAATAGAGTTTTAAAATACAAGTTTGTAGCGACTACTTCTTGAAAACTATAAGTGATATTGATATGGGACTTTTTCTTAAATGATCAGCATGACATGATGTTGATCCTTGTCGAAAATCGTTTTGATTCAACGTTAAACATGGCTGCCAGTGGCCATCTTTGTTTACATAGATTTATATAGTAAAAACTTGTAGCGACTACTCCTCTGAAACTACTTGGCGGATTGTCATGAAACTTCACAGGAATGTTGCTCTTGATGTCTAGTTGATCCTAGAAAAATTTCAGGTCGGCCGGAAATTCAAGATGGCCGCCACGGTTAAAAATAGATTTTCAAAAAACAAGTCTGTAGCGACTACTTCCTGAAATCAAAATCAATCAGAAGAGCTTCAAGGTCATTGACCTCTTGTTTGTTTTGTCAGAGGTGAGCTATTGGCATTGCTCTTCGTCCATCCATCGACATCCAGTGTCAAATATTGCTTTAAACAATTTATTCTCAGAAAGCTTGTGATCGATTTTGACCAAGCTTCACATATATGATTCTTAAATTGACATCATACTCATGGATATCGAGCATAATGTTATCATGTTCGTCCTGCACGGGTGTTGAGGATCCAGATGCTGATGGTGTGGACTCTGGTAGCGAGACCACTGACTCTGGTAGCGAGTCCACTTTGTTTTCAAGTGAAAGGCGTGGCCTTTTCGGTTCAGGGACATTGTATGTTATTTCAATTTTAATGGACGTAACTGTTGAAATAAGACTTCGATGGATACCGAGGTGTCCTCTAATTTTCTGCCTTATGTTAATGTCTTTATCCTCAGTGGCCATTTCGAAGTGTTCGTGAGGACGCGAATGTTTCAGCGAGGCCATTCTTCTAGCTAAAGCCCGCATGGCAATTTTGTCGTCAAACAAGTCACTGGTCAAGTGAGCTCTGACCTTGTCGTGCTCTATTGTTACATCGACGTAAATGTCCTTGGGATTTAGTGACACATAAACCACGTGGATTTCCTCGTTTTCATTTGACTCGGCGAGTACAAGTTCGGCAGGCAGAGTAAAATCCTGGCTAGCTAACTCCCAGCCATCTAGAATTTGTTGTCTGGAGCGCGTAGCTTTTGGGCCTATCATTCGGCTCCACATCAGCATGACTGTACGTAATTTTACAGCGCTTGGAGACAATCGATCAGCGATGTTTACATACTTCATGTATTCTGCCGGATGAATAGACAAGAAAAATCCATGACCCTCACTGAAAGCATCCTCCGGTAACTCCTTATAGTCACGAGGGTGAGCTTTTGCACAGTGAACTTTCAAGTCACTGACCCTCTTGAAAATGACTTCTTTCGCTGTGCACAAGGGACAGACCACCGATAACAACCCATGTTCCCTCTGGACATGGTGTTTTAGAATTGTCTTACTGTTGAAGGTTGTCTTGCAGGAAGAACAAGACTCCATCCTGAAATATAGGACATTGTTTAATTCATCTCCACTGATCCGACTTGTTTTAGTTATTTAATAAAGTTTATAATCCACCAATCTGGCGTAAGTTATATGTAAACATTTCTTTAAAATCACTGCTTTCACAATGTTACTATATGCCTATATTGTCAGATTCACAATAATTGTTTGTATGATGCCTCAATCATTAATGTCATTAAAATGATGAATTGTGTATCTTATTAATAACTTGTTGATTGATAATTACGACTAATGAAAGCTTGGGTTTTCGCCACGAAATATTCCCGACGCGGTTTATCAAACGTAAGTATCCCGGTATGACGTGTAATTCAAATCGCGAAATGTCATTTTTTATACTATTATTTCACATCAAAATTCATCGAACACGTATTGTTCATAATAAGTGTCCCGTCACAGATCCAATAGACAGCACAGCAAATTGATGCGTCCAGGGAACCGCCATCAACGAAACATATCAACGTCTTTCACATGGTGCGTCCAGAGAACCGCCACCCTTTTAATACCAATAAGCACTCGATCTGTATTTATTACTCTTATACATATGTATATAAAAATGTGCTTCATTTCACAATTTAAAGTTCACATCTATCATATGTTTGTTTTAACCATGTATAATAGATTGCCTCGCTGTACTTTACTGTTCTAATTTTTCATTAATAATTTTATTTATTTTGAAACGGCAATGTCTGTTAACATTTAACAAATAACTTAAACAACTTGCTTATTAAACTGTAATAAGCACTGTCCTAACATCACAGTACAAGTTAATGTTTATTTTGTACTGGTTACCGATACTGTCCACCGTGGTGGGTTTCTACCATTGTATGGTAGTAACCTGTCGATGTGATAGACCTTGGCTCTCTGTTTTGGTGAACTTTTCACCAAATACATAACATCATCAAGCTGCTTGGTTATAACATAAGGTCCCTTCCATTTCGATGTTAATTTTGAACACACACCGACAAGGCGATTCGGGTTATACAACCATACTGGTTGTCCAGGGCGCAACGAACGTTTTTTCGCTCTTAAATCATAATGTCTTTTCTGGTATTCAGAATTTGACTTCAATGACTTCCTGGCAAGTTCATGCATTTTGGAAAAAGAAACGCGTAGTTCCTCGACATACTGTATAGAAGTCAAAGAATCGGGAGATTCTGTTTCATCTCTTGGCTTGCCTATGACGGCTTCTATTGGCAGTGTGACCTCCCTGCTGAACACCATTTTGTTAGGACTTATTCCAGTACTCGAATGTATAGAAGCACGATTAGCCATAAGCAGCTGTGGCATATACTTGTCCCAATCATGCTGGTCTTCTTGACAGTACATGGTCAGCATTGATAATAATGTACGATTAAATCGCTCGACACTAGCATTGGCCTGGGGTTTCATACTGCTTGTCTGAACTTTATCGATATGAAAAAAGCTGCAGACTTCTTGAAAAAGAGCAGACGTGAAGTTTGAACCCTGGTCACTCAGGATTTGCAAAGGCGTACCAAAACGACATATAAACTCGTCAACAAGGACTGCTACGATGGTCTGAGTCTCTTGGTTCGGTAGTGCATAGGCCTCTGTCCATTTTGTGAAGCAATCAACAAGTACTAAAATGTACTTGTTGCCTTTATTGGTGACGGGTAAGGGGCCAAGTATGTCAATAGCTACTTTTTCCATGGGCTCACCTACTAGGAATTGTCGTAATGGGGCCTTGGAAGCAGATGTTGATTTACGGGCTACACATTGGTCACATGTGTTACAATATCTGACGATCGCGTCTTTCATGCCTGGCCAATAGAATGATTGTTTGACACGGTGTAGGGTTTTATCAGATCCCAAGTGTCCAGCTGTTGGAATATCGTGAAAATACCGAATGATATCATTTTGCTTGCATGCGGGCACGATTAGCAAGTGCACATCCTGCTTTAATTCGGTGTCCAAAAACGTGTGGTGTAGTAGGCCTTCTATCACGCACAGGCGGTCCCATTGGCGCCACAAAGTTTTCAAAAATGACGAGCCAGCAGACACTTGATCCCATGCCGGACGACTAGCATTGCTCTCTTTAGCTGCTAGTAAAGGAGCGATTGCGGGGTCTTGATTGTGTCCTTGTATTAAATCACTTGTGCTCCAACCATCCAGGAACGATCGGTTTAATGTTTGGTCATTTCCAGATTGTATAACTCGAATGCCGGAACTAGAACTTGGAACATCGTGTGAGACCTCTGTTAAAGAATCAACTGTTTCGGATTCTTCATCACTTTCCGAAGAATTAAGATTCTCTTGTCGCTCGCATACCCGACATGGCCTACGCGATAGGGCATCAGCGTTTGAATGCTTAAGACCAGCGCGATGTATGATAGTGAGATTATAAGTCTCTAGTTCTTGAACCCATCGCGCAATCTGACCTGACGGTCTTTTCAATTGTTTAAGCCAGCTTACAGCAGCATTATCTGTCCTTAACAAGGTTGGTTGACCATAAAGGTATGAATGAAATGTCCTTAAAGACTTTACTACAGCCAGTAATTCTTTTCGTGTGGTACAGTAAGATTGTTCATGTTTGTTTAAAGACTGACTCATATAGGCAGTAACTCTCTCTGAATCGCCTTGTTTTTGGGACAGTACAGCTCCAACACTTTTGTCACTTGCATCGGTGTCAAGTATAAAAGGAGTATCAGGTAATGGATATGCTAGAATCGGGGCACTTATGAGAGCTTCTTTTAAGAGTTCAAATGCTCTGTTTGCAGCATCGTTCCACACAAATTTAACTCCCTTATCACACAGTTTGTGTAGAGGTCTGGCGATAGCAGCAAAACCTTGTACAAAGCGACGGTAGTATGAGCAAAGACCCAAAAATCTCCTGGTTTCTTTGACTGACTTTGGTACTGGCCAATCTTTGACAGCCGAGATTTTAGCTGGATCGGTGGACACGCCTTGTTCTGAAACTACATGTCCAAGAAACTTAGCTTGTTTTTGGAAAAACACACATTTGGACGGTTTAAGTGATAGGTTTGCTTCCAGCAATCTTTCAAAGATATTTCGTTATCGGTGTAACCCTTTAGAGATAGTGTTGCTTGGAGAAATAATGTCATCCATGTACAACAGCAATTCAATCCACTGTAAACCTCTCAAAACGTCTTCCATTAATCGTTCAAAAGTTGAAGGACTATTGGCCAGTCCAAAGGGCATGACTGTCCACTGAAAAAGGCCGAGGTTGGTTGCGAATGCGGTCTTCTGGCAGTCCTCGGGGGCCATGCCAACCTGCCAGAACCCTGAGTTCAAGTCCTTAGAACTGTACCACTTGGACTTTGACAGTGCATCTAAGCACTCATCAACACGTGGGAGAGGGTAGGCATCTTTTACCGTAAGGTCATTGAGGACCCTGTAATCAACGCAAAATCGTATACTGCCATCCTTTTTTGTTACAAGGACAACCGGCGAACTCCATGGGCTATTGGAAGGTTCTATTACACCTTTGTCCAGCATTTTATATATTTCTTCCCTCTCAGCTTGACGCTTACCTATAGGTTGCCGTCTGGGTGGTTGACGCACTGGTATGACATTACCAGTATGAATACGGTGTTGTACTCTATCACACCGTCCAAGGTCATCAGATGATTTGGCGAATACAGTTTGGTACTCAATAACAAGTTATTTTAATTGTTCCTTTTCGGATGCATCTAGGTGCTCAGAACTTCCTTGAAACAGGTCATGCAAATGTTCCGGTAAAAGTTTCTTATTTACCGAAATGTTACTTTTTAAATTTCGAACACAATCCTTATTCTGTTCGTTATCTTTATATGCTTCACATGTACCAATAGCTTATTTTGCAAACAACTTAATCTCTTTATCGGAGTAATTGACAAAGTTCACTTTTACATCTGTTTCGGTTTTAACAATGCCGGGAACCATACCAATCTGTTCAGAAGACATTTGCAGGGGTTCAGTTAAACCATACGTTGTTAATTTATCAGAATCGGGTATTTCAACATGCAACCATACAGCTGAATTCGCGGGGACAACACCCTACAAGTAACAGACTTTTCACTACCTACCCAACACTTTATTTCGTTATACTTTGTCACTATCTTACCAGTCTTATAGTTTATGTTTTCAGCAAACTTAAGAAGAAAATCTTGACCAATTATACCGTCTTGTCCAATTTCACATACTATGACGGGATGTTCAAAATAATGTCCTTCTAAAGCTATTTTTATTGTTACCATTCCGAGCGTAGTGATCTTATTTCCACTAGCGTCAAGAACGGGGGTGTTAAAGGGTTCTATGGTGGGTTTTTGATCCTCAGGGACTTCGTTATATATCTGTAATGAAATAATTGAGGCAGTTGACCCATTGTCAATCAAAAACTCAGTCGGTTGGCCAAACACCATTATCCCATTTCTTTTCAATAATACGGCCTGTTCTGACAGAGTCCTTTTGTTGATCATCGATAGGCCTGTCACTATCATGTGTCGGCTCATGGCCTACTGAGTCGTCATTTGCTCGTTTCCCTGTACTGGTGATGATTGCGTCACTGCTTGTCTGTTTTGTTGGGGTCCATTGGATGGGCGGAATTGATTATTTTGTTGCCGTTTTCTTGGACAGTCTCTGTACAGGTGGTCAGGTGAGTTACACGCAAAACATCTTCGGGAACTTTGATCTGGTTTACCGGAATTAGCATGGCGAGCTAGAGAAACACTCTCGAGTCTCTCTAACCTGGAATCCAATTTCTGTAACAGACTAGAATTCCTGGGTCAACCCCGGTGGTATCAATGACTCGCACGTTACCTCTGGGAGGTTTATTATTGTCCCCCATGATGGCTTCATACCGCTCTAATACTTCAGCTGCATCTAAGATTGTCGTACATTCATTGTCCATACAGCGGCATTTCATGTCGATAGGAATGATTTTGTACAACTGATTAAGGGCTATGGCATCTTGAGCCTTACTATCCAACTGACAATATGCCTTCTTAGCCAGCTGCCGAATGTGGTCGCATAAAGCCGTGATACTTTCATTTGGTTTACGCTGCCGATTTTCTAACAGGTTAAGCCATTTACTTGCATGTGTGCTGCTACCATTTGGCGCATTTTACTGACCAGGGTGTGATAATCACGTCTCTCATATTGGTCCAAACTCATGTAAAAGGCACGGGCTTGACCTCTCAAGCTGGTGGCAAGAAACCATACTCTGTTTCGAGTGTCCCAATGACAAAGCTCGGCACAGTCTTCAAAGTGGGAATGGTATTCTTCCCAACTTTCGTTTCCCGAATAAGGCTCTGGTTTTAAGCTTGGCATTGACCCATGATGGTGTGAGTTTCGTCTATTTGGCAGAAGGTGTGGATCAACTCTATGGTCATCTGCAGTTGGATGTTGGGAATGGTACTCGCGGTAACCATGGTAGCCAGGTGAAAATGATGTATCATTGTCACAAGCTTGGTTGCTTTGGTTCTGATCGTATCGGTAACTATGGTATTGGTGTCTCCCTGGGTACGGAGATCGGTGTCTACCTGGGTACGGAGACGGACTTCTGTGGTAATGTCTAATCATCGGTTGTCTATGGTAACTAGACGATCGATGACCACTAGGCCTGGAATGCCTTCTACGGGGTCGACGGTGACGGTCAGTGGATCGATCACTTAAATACATGCAATCATGCTCGCTATCGGACGGATGGTCAACTGGTTTACTTTGCCTATTTGGAATATAGACCTCTCTTCTTGGTGGGGTTTGAGCTCTCTCAGGGTTAGGCGGAAGGTCTGGTGAATTGTTACGGGCATTGTTAGATGCACGCTCCAGGTCCTGTTCTTGATCTTGGGGTCTTTCATTTTCACTCTCAGACTGGGCAGTGTCATTTTCGGTTATAATATTAAATTCAATCTCAGAATCGGAATTATTCGCCATTGTGATCAATTCAAATTTTAGACTAAACAAATGGTACTGTCCCTTTAATTAGTCAAATATCGGAATTTTTATTGTAATTCTTTTATTATGCGCTGCAATTCATTTTCTTTGACCATGTAATTTCAGTGTCGTTCGTTATATCTTCCGGCACAAAGACATCCCACTTCTGACACCAAAATTGTAATGACCGGCGGCTTTTTAATAATAACATGAAGTCAACATAAAGTAACATATTTATTCTTTAACTAGATCTAGTGTTCAAAGTATTTAAACAATATTACCTGAATTTTTTATAGTCAGGTCTTAATTAATACAAGAGCAAAAATAACCGATATTTTAATAAAATGGCGGTATTTTATCTATACTGTATAGATACGGCGTAAACGACCCAAGAGTAAATCAATACTTATTTTGGCGAACGAGAATAAATAAATAGATATCACAAGTCACCTTTAAGACCAGATTTGAAATAACCCCAGAATTTCAGATAACCACAGACTTCTAAATAACCTGCCACAGGTATAATATCACCAGTCACCTGAAGACCGGATTTCAAATAAACCCGCCAAAGGAACCTCTGAGAGAACTGACTTTTGATTGACAGACGCGCTTTATATACCCTTGGGTCATGATCACGTGATGCAAACTGACAAATGATTGACAGTCCGGTGGTGGAGGTGTGTCTGAATGATCCAATCGAAATTATCTAGTCCACCGGTAGCCAATGAAATTGGAGACCGGTGACCAGGCAAGGATTCAGGCACACCGCGCTTCAACAGACCGTCGATCACCGTTATTTGCCAATAAGTAAGTAAAACATGTTTTAACATGGTGCAGACATACATGAATACATTCCTTGTTGAATTACGAAAAGAATGATATAAGTTTTATACTGAACTGTGCCTTATTTATCACAAACATCGTAGACAAATACTTTGAAGTGAGCAGGCTAAACCTACACTATGGAACTGGGCTACTGTGACCAAAGTGTGGAGATTATGTTATAACTAAGCATTTAAACAATGAATAATATCAACTAGGTTGCAAAGTTACATCATTACTATAACAGGAATTGGTGGTATTACCAGATTAATTTATAGAGCGATAAATTACTACCAGACCTTTACCGGTGCCAACAACAACAATAAACATGGCCGCCTCCAGTAAGATTGTCAGTTGCTAATGTGGAAATCTATCAAATAATGCGGTTTAAGTGCATTTTAAGAAATGAAGATGATAATTCCTGAACACACCAAGGTGTATGTTATGTAAGTGAACAGTATTTATATGTTTATAATAAATAGTAAAGGAATCACATTGTATAATGGTACCGAGATGTAAATGTAAACAATGATGCCCCCAAGTCTTACATTATATCACTGTGAGGCCTGGAGAATTGTAACAACATGATCAAATGGAACAAGGTAAAATATCACTGTGAGGCCTGGAGAATTGTAACAACATGATCAAATGGAACAAGGTAAAATATCACTGTGAGGCCTGGAGAATTGTAACAACATGATCAAATGGAACAAGGTAATATATCACTGTGAGGCCTGGAGAATTGTAACATGATCAAATGGAACAAGGTAATATATCACTGTGAGGCCTGGAGAATTGTAACAACATGATCAAATGGAACAAGGTAAAATATCACTGTGAGGCCTGGAGAATTGTAACATGATCAAATGGAACAAGGTAAAATATCACTGTGAGGCCTGGAGAATTGTAACAACATGATCAAATGGAACAAGGTAAAATATCACTGTGAGGCCTGGAGAATTGTAACAACATGATCAAATGGAACAAGGTAAAATATCACTGTGAGGCCTGGAGAATTGTAACAACATGATCAAATGGAACAAGGTAATATATCACTGTGAGGCCTGGAGAATTGTAACATGATCAAATGGAACAAGGTAATATGTCACTGTGAGGCCTGGAGAATTGTAACAACATGATCAAATGGAACAAGGTAAAATATCACTGTGAGGCCTGGAGAATTGTAACAACATGATCAAAGGGAACAAGGTAAAATATCACTGTGAGGCCTGGAGAATTGTAACAACATGATCAAATGGAACAAGGTAATATATCACTGTGTGAGGCCTGGAGAATTGTAACAACATGATCAAATGGAACAAGGTAAAATATCACTGTGAGGCCTGGAGAATTGTAACATGATCAAATGGAACAAGGTAAAATATCACTGTGAGGCCTGGAGAATTGTAACAACATGATCAAATGGAACAAGGTAAAATATCACTGTGAGGCCTGGAGAATTGTAACAACATGATCAAATGGAACAAGGTAAAATATCACTGTGAGGCCTGGAGAATTGTAACAACATGATCAAATGGAACAAGGTAATATATCACTGTGAGGCCTGGAGAATTGTAACATGATCAAATGGAACAAGGTAATATGTCACTGTGAGGCCTGGAGAATTGTAACAACATGATCAAAGGGAACAAGGTAAAATATCACTGTGAGGCCTGGAGAATTGTAACAACATGATCAAATGGAACAAGGTAATATATCACTGTGTGAGGCCTGGAGAATTGTAACAACATGATCAAATGGAACAAGGTAATATATCACTGTGAGGCCTGGAGAATTGTAACATGATCAAATGGAACAAGGTAATATATCACTGTGAGGCCTGGAGAATTGTAACAACATGATCAAATGGAACAAGGTAAAATAGCACTGTGAGGCCTGGAGAATTGTAACAACATGATCAAATGGAACAAGGTAAAATATCACTGTGAGGCCTGGAGAATTGTAACATGGTCAAATGGAACAAGGTAAAATATCACTGTGAGGCCTGGAGAATTGTAACAACATGATCAAATGGAACAAGGTAAAATATCACAGTGAGGCCTGGAGAATTGTAACAACATGATCAAATGGAACAAGGTAATATATCACTGTGAGGCCTTGAGAATTGTAACAACATGATCAAATGGAATAAGGTAAAATATCACTGTGAGGCCTGGAGAATTGTAACAACATGATCAAATGGAACAAGGTAAAATATCACTGTGAGGCCTGGAGAATTGTAACAACATGATCAAATGGAACAAGGTAAAATATCACTGTGAGGCCTGGAGAATTGTAACATGGTCAAATGGAACAAGGTAAAATATCACTGTGAGGCCTGGAGAATTGTAACAACATGATCAAATGGAACAAGGTAACATATCACAGTGAGGCCTGGAGAATTGTAACAACATGATCAAATGGAACAAGGTAATATATCACTGTGAGGCCTGGAGAATTGTAACAACATGATCAAATGGAACAAGGTAAAATATCACTGTGAGGCCTGGAGAATTGTAACAACATGATCAAATGGAACAAGGTAAAATATCACTGTGAGGCCTGGAGAATTGTAACAACATGATCAAATGGAACAAGGTAAAATATCACTGTGAGGCCTGGAGAAGTGTAACATGATCAAATGGAACAAGGTAATATATCACTGTGAGGCCTGGAGAATTGTAACAACATGATCAAAGGGAACAAGGTAAAATATCACTGTGAGGCCTGGAGAATTGTAACAACATGATCAAATGGAACAAGGTAATATATCACTGTGTGAGGCCTGGAGAATTGTAACAACATGATCAAATGGAACAAGGTAAAATATCACTGTGAGGCCTGGAGAATTGTAACATGATCAAATGGAACAAGGTAAAATATCACTGTGAGGCCTGGAGAATTGTAACAACATGATCAAATGGAACAAGGTAAAATATCACTGTGAGGCCTGGAGAATTGTAACAACATGATCAAATGGAACAAGGTAAAATATCACTGTGAGGCCTGGAGAATTGTAACAACATGATCAAATGGAACAAGGTAATATATCACTGTGAGGCCTGGAGAATTGTAACATGATCAAATGGAACAAGGTAATATGTCACTGTGAGGCCTGGAGAATTGTAACAACATGATCAAAGGGAACAAGGTAAAATATCACTGTGAGGCCTGGAGAATTGTAACAACATGATCAAATGGAACACGGTAATATATCACTGTGTGAGGCCTGGAGAATTGTAACAACATGATCAAATGGAACAAGGTAATATATCACTGTGAGGCCTGGAGAATTGTAACATGATCAAATGGAACAAGGTAATATATCACTGTGAGGCCTGGAGAATTGTAACAACATGATCAAATGGAACAAGGTAAAATAGCACTGTGAGGCCTGGAGAATTGTAACAACATGATCAAATGGAACAAGGTAAAATATCACTGTGAGGCCTGGAGAATTGTAACATGGTCAAATGGAACAAGGTAAAATATCACTGTGAGGCCTGGAGAATTGTAACAACATGATCAAATGGAACAAGGTAAAATATCACAGTGAGGCCTGGAGAATTGTAACAACATGATCAAATGGAACAAGGTAATATATCACTGTGAGGCCTTGAGAATTGTAACAACATGATCAAATGGAATAAGGTAAAATATCACTGTGAGGCCTGGAAAATTGTAACAACATGATCAAATGGAACAAGGTAAAATATCACTGTGAGGCCTGGAGAATTGTAACAACATGATCAAATGGAACAAGGTAAAATATCACTGTGAGGCCTGGAGAATTGTAACATGGTCAAATGGAACAAGGTAAAATATCACTGTGAGGCCTGGAGAATTGTAACAACATGATCAAATGGAACAAGGTAACATATCACAGTGAGGCCTGGAGAATTGTAACAACATGATCAAATGGAACAAGGTAATATATCACTGTGAGGCCTGGAGAATTGTAACAACATGATCAAATGGAACAAGGTAAAATATCACTGTGAGGCCTGGAGAATTGTAACAACATGATCAAATGGAACAAGGTAAAATATCACTGTGAGGCCTGGAGAATTGTAACAACATGATCAAATGGAACAAGGTAAAATATCACTGTGAGGCCTGGAGAAGTGTAACATGATCAAATGGAACAAGGTAATATATCACTGTGAGGCCTGGAGAATTGTAACAACATGATCAAATGGAACAAGGTAAAATATCACTGTGAGGCCTGGAGAATTGTAACAACATGATCAAAGGGAACAAGGTAAAATATCACTGTGAGGCCTGGAGAATTGTAACAACATGATCAAATGGAACAAGGTAATATATCACTGTGAGGCCTGGAGAATTGTAACAACATGATCAAATGGAACAAGGTAAAATATCACTGTGAGGCCTGGAGAATTGTAACAACATGATCAAATGGAACAAGGTAAAATATCACTGTGAGGCCTGGAGAATTGTAACAACATGATCAAATGGAACAAGGTAAAATATCACTGTGAGGCCTGGAGAAGTGTAACATGATCAAATGGAACAAGGTAATATATCACTGTGAGGCCTGGAGAATTGTAACAACATGATCAAATGGAACAAGGTAAAATATCAATGTGAGGCCTGGAGAATTGTAACAACATGATCAAAGGGAACAAGGTAAAATATCACTGTGAGGCCTGGAGAATTGTAACAACATGATCAAATGGAACAAGGTAATATATCACTGTGAGGCCTGGAGAATTGTAACAACATGATCAAATGGAACAAGGTAAAATATCACTGTGAGGCCTGGAGAATTGTAACAACATGATCAAATGGAACAAGGTAATATATCACTGTGAGGCCTGGAGAATAAGCAATCCCATGTCACGTTAAAACAATTATCAGCTGTCGCTCCCGCTAGGCAGCGCGTTGATGTTAAAAAAGGGTGTCGTAAATGTGCGAATGGACATATTAGACACTTTGAAAAAGATGCAGGACTGATAGGCTGCCATTATAATGTTGATGATTGTTTAATACACTTGAGAAGAAGACAATCTTAAATGTGATTACTTTGTTTACAAGTGCATAATTTTATACCGATTGTTTAATGCGCTTGAGAAGACAGACTTAATATTTATTGTGATTACTTTGTTTACAAGTGCATCATTTTGTACCGATCAAAATATCTGCTGCTCGTGAAGCACCTTATTCTGCGGAACACCGAAATTAGAAATAACTATGAACCAGTCAGCATTTGAGAAACCTACAGAATATTTAGAACGGATGGACGTCCTATTCAATGTGGTCACTGTAGTCTTAACTCTGCTTACCAACGGGTGTTTGTTGGGAATTGAGCTAAAACTCTGGTACCATAGGAAGCATTTATCGCAGCCAAATATGCTAATAATATTTCTGACAATAATCAACATTTTCTTCTCGCTTCTTGGCATTTTACCAAGGATTTTGATTTTCAACTGGCAGCCATGCACTGGTTATGTGGTCACACACATGATGGTGCGCTTTTTATCGGATTGTTCGATGAACGTATCCAAATTGACTGTTGTTCTCATGGGTATTGAGAGATTCATCGCGATACAGGTGCCATTCTTCTACATCAGAAAGTGTACTGTCAGGTCATTTTGTGGAGCTGAGCTGGTATTGGTTCTATATGCATTGCTTAAGGGATCTTTTTCCGTGTTCTTTGATTTTAAAAGCGTGAACACAATCATGTGGCATTCTGACAATATAAATGATATCAAGTGTGGTGAGCTGTTTTTGAATTTTGAATCTGCCATGGAACATAAACGAATGTCTACACTGTGGAAATATAATAATGCGTTCACAGTCTTGCAACTAACAGAGGACGCCATTGTTTTTTTTGTTTTATTATTCTGCAATATGGCTGTCATGTGGGGTATTGATGCAATGGAAAAAAGGCGTCAGTTCACGATTCCAATACCGCTTAACATGGTAATACCAACACCAGCGAAGATCACCAGTAATAATACCAATACCAATGCACATGGTTTGGACATCGCTGCTATCGAATGCAGGGAGTTCTGTAGACTGATGATAGTTATAATTGTAGCATTTATCTTACTGATTACACCTGATATGGTAAGTACAAATTATGTATATGCGTAGTCAATAAATGGCGAAGTAAAACCATGCCGTCTGTAAGTTTTCGCATGTTATAAAAAGTAATTGTTCTCAAAATGTTTTAAATACTGCTGTATTTATTTATATGTGAATATTATGGAAGCCATTAGGGCACATATTTAATTTGTTTTTTAATATGACTGTCTTTAGACGGGACGTATTGTGTTATGGTGTTGTCTGTTTGTCTGTCTTTCAGTAAACTTTCAACTGAAGAGTGATTGTGGCTAATACAAGATCATAGATTTGTGGAAACTTGCATATTTTATATATAATTTTTGTATTTCAGTTACGGACAATTTGCAATCAGCTGGAGATTTGGCCATCGTTTACAGCTGACTTTATCTGTCGTAGAGTCGCTATCTCAAGCATGTTCATCAATCCTTTTGTGTACGGATTGCTTCGACGAAAAGTACGGAAACGTATCTTAACTTGCATACGGCGCATATTTAAATGTTGTAGACCATCTTCCGTTGCTCCAGTTGAGTGTGCCCATGCCTACAATTCACGAACGTGTATCCTACAAGTAACCTCCGTGCCAATCACACAAGTTTTTGGGAATGTGCCCCAAACCACCAGTGATAATAATATTTATCTCTTCAATGCTACGAAAGTATTTCCAGAGTGAATTAGTCCGTTCTATACCTGGCACAGACCATTTTCCGAAGAAGTTGGTATCAAACTGGATTTGAGTTTATAGCGATGTACGGTTTTCTATAAACTATTGTTAACAGTTTATTCTATTCAAGATTATGTATGGTTGTACCAGTTGTTGATCATCATAGTCAAGATATGGTACGGTCACACAAGGATTCCGTCATCATAAAAACATTGAAATAAAAAAATATAGAAATGTGTTTTTTTATTGCAAAAGCATGTTATAATAATGTAACAATAAATACAAAAATTGCAATATTCAAAAAGCTGTATCTGTTAATGCTTAACCCGCTAAGCACGACTATAAAAGCCTTTGCGTCCACTGTAAACCCAGATCAGCCTGTAACTCGCAGGCTGATTACAATGTCCATCTGCTGATCAGTCATTTCCCCCCAAAACACCCCTTTGTCACATAAATGGAATGGTCCTAATTCAAAGAAAGAACAGTCCATTATATATATGTAGCGGGTCAAGGGTTAAATATAAAAGTGTCTTACAATTGATGACAATTACAGAAGTTGTAAACACTAAAATGAAAACTGAGTGTATTGCTTGATAACATCAGTATTTCCATATAAGAAAAGTCATCGTAGAATGTAATGAATTGCTGTGTGATACAGAGATGAGACATTATATTGTAATAAAAAGAGAAAATCGAATATTTGTCACTTTGTTCTTGCTGTCACCTCCTTGTTTGTTTGTTTTGAACTATAGGGTCAGTGTATAGTATGAAATTGCTATTTTGAACAGGTTTGTTGTCAAAATGTTGTTAGGCAAATAGCCCATAAAGATATACATTTTTACAAACATAATATAATACAGTCAAAATGTAAAATATTATAAAATATTTACGTATGAAACCACCAATTACTTTATCTATTGAAACCGATGTTAAAATTTGACATATTAATGATTTGCTGCAATTTCAAATCAAGCATGGATAATGCAGCAGTGTAATTTTCATATAAATAGCTTTCCACTTGAAAAATCACCAGAAAATGTAGGGTTATAAGACATGCAGGAAGGTTTTGATTTGTTAACTAAACATGTCATGGGTACAACTGTTTTCATTGCTCATCTCCCTCTAAGGATGTTTACCCCGTATGACCTAATATGATGTCTTAACGGGACATACAAACCCATTTCATTTTATTTGATAGTTGCTCACAAAGTTTGGTAATGAACATCAATACTACATTAAAACCTATGTAGATACAAAAACATAATATAATAGAAATGAGACATTTCCCACATCTTATGAGGCCCCTTTTCAACAAATTTAATAGTCGCTTTCTAAAATAGGGACACCATTCAATTACACCGTGCAGTACACAATAGCATTCTACACATCAATATGCAATTGGTGGTTATACATATGGAACTGGTAGTTATACACCTCGGAGCTGTATATGTAATCGGTGGTTATATATCTTGGAGCTGTATATTATGGTGATTATATACCTCAAAGCTGTATATGTAATTGGTGGTTATAACCCTCTAATAAAACCGTACTATATCATTAACTCATTGAAGCTGTAACAGCAGTTGGTGGTTATACATCAAGTTAGAGTTATTGCCCTTTGTAAGTGTATATCTATAGTTGAATTTGAAAGCTACAAATGAGACTTACACAATGACAGAGGGCAGTGAAAGTAAGGGCAGAGAGCATGAACGATAACTCTGTTTGCATTCAAGATAAAGTTATTGCATTTTGTAATGTTATACATTTAATTATTGTCCAGAGCATAACTTGAAAACTTGTAAATGGGTCAATCACTACAGCACATTGCAAAATGATAGGGACTTGAACTGTTTTGATAAAACTTTTAACGAATTTAATAATTGAATTGAAATGGATTGTATTATAAGTCGCACCAACAGCTAAGGTCATATGGCGTCTTTCCAGCTTCCATTGGTGGAGGAAGACTCCAGGTGTCCCTCCGGACAATTTTCGTGCGCTGGCAGGCACCTTGGAAAAACCAGCGACGTTCAGTAAGCCAGTTGGATAGCTTCCTCACATAAAGATTCCTAGGCCCATGTGGGATCGAACCCGCAATGGTGAGGGGCAAGTGATTTCAAGTCAGAGACACTAAAGATTGTATGAAAGTGTTCATGACTAAAAATCTTACGAAGTTTATAAATCACGTCACCATAGAAGTCAGGTTGGGATAGTCAAGGATTTGTCAATAACAATTGACAAATCCTTGGGATAGTCCTTCTCGCAGAAGAGCTATCAAATTACCTTTATAATTTAAAAGCAGATCAGGGTTACGATAATAACATTGTGCAAAGATCTTCCTTAGTTACGGTAACGGTAGTCCTGACTGAGTACTTAACTTTTTACTTATAAAGTCCTCAACTCGACTACAAACTCTGAAAAAACGAATAAGTTGAGAAACATATACCCAACAAGATGTTGCTCTGGTAACATTCCCATCTACTAGTAAATATTAAAAGTAATAAATTAATCAACGATACCGAAATTATAATCGTCTATCTTGTCATAAATTATTACTTCCTACTTTTGTAATTCGAGAACAGAAACCTCAGTATCAGAACTACTAGTAGCTTTGTTAAGTTGCATTTCTTTAGGGTATATATCATTTACCATAGTAGTAAAGAAAGGTTGCCAAATGTTTAAAGGGAATATAGCGACACAGCTAAATTATCCTTATTATAGAGAGTTCTGGAAAACGGTGAAAGAATTATCAAAATTGGATGATAAACAAAGAATATATGATCATTTGAGGGTTCTGTTAAAACGGATATGGAAGCCGCCATTTTTAGAGCTTTGACATCACAGTTCTAAATGACCATATATGGAATATTGATAAATATGAAAATTTACTCATTTATAGGGGAAAAAAATTAAAGCAACTGTATGAAGAATATGTATAACTAATAGCAATAATGCTTTATATGCCCAGTTAAGGAGTTTGCAGTGATTTGCTTAAAGCGTTAAATGATACTTATCAATATTCCATATGTGGTCATATGGAACTATGATGTTAGTTTTTAAAATGGCGGCTCCCATATCTATTTTAGAACAAACTTCAAATGGTCACATCTTTTTTATTTATCATCCGATTTTGATAATTTTCTCACCTTTTTGCAAGTTTTTCAGAACTCTCAATATAATACTTGTTAATGGCTGTGTCGCCACATTCCCATTAATATACCATCCAGATACCGCGAGGTGCCATTACTGCTGTGGTGCTATACATTCCCGTTAATATAACATCCAGATACCGCGCGGTGCCATTCATAATTTTCACATCCGGTCAACTTCCGGTAGGTTGAGATATTCAGTAGGTGAAAATAAAGAGGTTTACTCAGACTTTATCCTCAATCTTTATATGAAAAATGAAAATATTAGACCATAATTTAAATTAAAACAACACCAAAAGAAGATACATAGATGTACACAAAAAAATAAAGCTTTTAATATAATTATCACTGCAAGCTAGTTTTTATAAAAGTCTCGAGTTAGTAGAGCACCAACGATAAACGCCTAGTTTACCCCCTACCAGTATGTGGAGGTCTTTTATTTTATTGATCACTGATTGGTCAAATTATTTTGATGATGTCATGTGAAAGTTATGAATATTACTGAAAGGCTTGGATTAGATTCTACTGCCTTAGTATCAGGTGAAAGACTCCACATGAAATCTCGTTCAATGCAATACAAAAACAAGTCTGCCACAAGAGGTACGCGGTTAGTACCCACAGGAATATCTAATTTATGAATATAAGTGATTCACAAACGTCTTGACCAGTCGACATTGGGTAATTGGGACATTGGACATTGGGTCATGGGTAACAACATTCCTTGGGAGTAAGATGCGTGGGTGCACGCACGCTTGTGTGTGTGTGCATAGGTAAACTAATTTTCAAGTCATAGCCAAGGACTTAGTGATCCCTAAGTGTTTGCCACGCTAGGCAGGCAACACAATATTAAAGCGTGTTTTTTTTAATAACGGCAGTTCAGTTAAAACTGTTTAAAACTGCCGTTAGTAAAAAAAATAAAAAAAATAATATTGTGGGGCCATAACACAGCCAAAAAGTATTCAACCGGAACACGGTGATGATATGCACAGCTAGAGGTTCAGGAAAACTAGTCGGAAAAATGTGTATTAAAACCTTTAAAGGGCCATTACTCCGCCAAAATTTGCAATCAAAATACGGCGATGACATGCACAACTGGCCAGTCAGGAGAACTAGTCCAGATTAAAACCTTTAAAGGGCCATAACTCAGCCAAAAATCATTCAACCGGAACACGGTGATGATATGCCTGGTATTGATCATCCCTGCAAAGTTTCGTTGAAATCCGACCGGAGTATTCAGGAAAAAATTGTCCGGACAAAGGCTGGTTTTCAAACTCGTCCGAGCTTCCATTGATATAAACAATCTGGTAAAGTTTGGAAAAGATCCGACGAAGAATGAAGGCTATCGTGTTAACGAGGCCTAATTATAGCATATTTCAGAAAATCAAGGGCCATAACTCCGGTGTAAATGGTCTGATCTGGCTAATTTTCAAACTCGTCCAAAATGTCATTGTTATTAATAATCTGTGCAAGTTTGGTAAAGATCAAATAATAAATGAAGGTGCTAGAGTATTCACAAGACAGAAAATGGCATTTTCTTTTAGCGAAAACTAGGGCCACAACTCCAGCGTAAATGGACCGATCTGGCTGGTTTTCAAACTTGTCCAAGATTTCATCATTGAAATTAACAATCTTTGCAAGTTTGGTAAAGGTCAAATAATAAATGACGGTGCTAGAGTGTTCACAAGGCAGAATATGGCTTTTTTCAGAATAACAAGGGCCATAACTTTGCTGTTACTATTCCGATTTGGCAGTTTTCGAATTTCTCCGAGCTTTCAGTGATATTAACAATATTATAAGTTTAGTAAATATCAAATAATAAATGAGGGTGCTAGAGTGTTCACAGGGGCAGAACATGGCATTTACCAGCAAAACAAGGGCCATAACTCTGGTGTTACTGATCCGATCTGGCTGGCCTTCGAACTTTTTTGAGCTTTCATTAATATTAACAATATGTGCAAGTTTGGTAGATGTCAAGTAATAAATGAAGGTGCTAGAGTGTTCACAAGGCAGAACATGGCATTTTCCAGAAAAACATGGCCAGAACTCTGGTGAAACTAATCCGATCTGGTCGATTTATGAACTTTTCTGAGCTTTCATTGATATCAAGACCCTCGCAAAGTTTGGTAAAGATCCGATTAATAATGAAGGCCCTATCTTGTTCACAAGGCAAAAGTTAACGGACGACGACGGACGACGGACAACTCGCCATCCCATAAGCTCTAAACAACGACCATTTCAGCTTTTTGTCATTAGGTCAAAGGGTTAGGTCGTTTTGACCTGACACCTAGGAAAGACTGCACATAAAAAAGCACCTTAGCAAAAAGGGCGTATTATGCAGTGCTCTTCTTTTATACTTCTTGTCTGGAGCATAACTTGAAAACTACTAACGGGACTAAAATAAATTTCACATAATGATAGAAGGCAGTGTGAGGGAATGCAGAGTGCAAGATCCATAAATTTATCTTCATTAAGTTACAGTTATTGCACTTGTTATTGTATACCTATAATTCTTGTCCGGAGCATAAATTGAAAACCACTTATGGGACCAGAATGAAACAAGACGATCAATGAAAGTGCAGTGCGCATGCACCATGACTATATCGTTATTCAAAGTATTGTTATTGCTCGTTGAACTTGTCCGGAGTATAACCTTGTCCGGAGTATAACCTGAAATAATGGGACTGAAATAAAACTTCACATCTAATGAAGGGCATTGTGAGGATGTGCAGTGTGCAGAGCGCAAGAAAAAATAACTATATCTTAATTGAAAATACATGTACAGAGTTTTCCTTTTGTAATTGTATACTAGCATATATAGTTGTTGTCCGAAACATAATTTGAAAACAACTTATGAGACTTGAATAAAACTTAACAGAATGATAGAAGGTAATGAGCAGAAGTGCCGAGCACAAGAACCATAATTATCTTTTTTCATTTGAAACTGATTGCTCTTTGTAATTGTATACTCATAAGTAGTGTACGAAGCATAACTTGAAAACTACTAACTGGATTGGAATAAACCTTCACATAGCGCAATGGGAGAAAATGCAGTGCGCAAGAACCATAACTCAGTCTTTGTTCAAATTATAGTTATTTTCCTTTGCAATTTTATACTTATAATTCGTTTTCAGAGCATAATTTAAAACTGCCATCGTGCCTAGAATAAAACTTCACACAATAATAGAGGGCAATGAAAGGAAGAGCAGAGCGAAATAACCAACACTTTCTTTCTTTAAATTAGAGTTATTGCCGTTTGTAATTTTAAATTTATAATTCTTGTCCGGAGCATATCTTGAAAACTGCTAAAGGTACTGAAATTAAACTTCACATAATGATAGAAGGCAAGAAGATCAAACGGAATGCGTATAAACAATTACTCTTTTTTCATTCATATACGAGTTATAGCCGATTTTATACGTTATCATAGTCCGTTAAAATATCTTCATTCAAATAAGAGTTATTGCCCTTTGTAATTTTAAACCTATACTTCTTGCCCGGAGCATAAATTAAAAACTATTTATGGGACTGAAATTAAACTTCAAATAATGATAGAGTGTAATTTGAGGAAGTGCTGAGCGCAAGAACAATAACTTCATTCAACTGATCGTATACCTATAATTCTTGTCCGGACCATAACTGTTAAACATGAAACAACGAATGGGACTGGAATGAACTTCACATAGTGATAGAGGGCAGTGAAAGAAAGTGCAGTGCGCAAGAACCACAACTCTTTCTTCATTCAAATGAAAATAATTGCCCTTTGTAATCTTATATTGATACTTTTTGTCCGGAGCATAATTTAAAAACTACTAATGAGACTAG
Organism: Cyrtodaria siliqua; assembly: GCA_037043455.1. Lineage (NCBI taxonomy): Eukaryota > Metazoa > Mollusca > Bivalvia > Adapedonta > Hiatellidae > Cyrtodaria > Cyrtodaria siliqua. Next base: position 167,183 of record JAWPHD010003610.1, on the reverse strand, counting down.
AATGAATAGTATGTTGTTTAACGGCTCATCAATACATTCAAGGTAATTAAAAGCCGCGCCAGAGAGAAGGGAAGAATGCATAGGAATCCGGAAACCTGCCCTACTTTTACTATCAAATAGATTCCAATGGTTCTTTAAAGAAATTGGAGGATAGACTCCGATACAGGGACTGCCCGTTTTACGTCCCCTTTCGACGGACAAGCTAAGGTAAAAAGTATTGCCCCAAAACACACCAATGAACCTCAGTTGCACTGATGAAACTTGAATCCGGGTCTTACGGTTTCAATTCCACAGCGCTATCCACTGGGCCACGCCAGCCCCGACTACTGATAGAGGGCACTGCGAGTAAGTACGGACAGAGCAAAAGAACCATAACTATATCTTTACATTACAGTTATTGCCCATGGTAATGTTATACTTATAAGTCTTGTCCGGACTGAGCTTAACTTGAAAACTACTGATTGGACTGAAGGATGTGCAGAACACAAGAACCATATCTCTAACTTCTTATTCTAGCTTCTTAATCTTCTTTGATTTCTCGTCCAAGCATAACTTGAACACTACTAATAGGACTGGAATGAAAATTGACACAATGATAGAGGGCAATGAGAGAAAGCGCAGATCACAAGAATAATAACTTAATATAGCTTGAGTAAATAAATAAGTATCCTTTAGTACCTTGATCTTAAAGACACATTTCGAGCCTATTGTATTGGGGGGTGGGGGGGGGGGGGGGGGGGGGGGGGGGGAATTTCTATAGGTAACTGTAAATCGCTGTTAGAAATACATTTGCACAAGAAAATTGAGATTATTAGTGTTTTGTCAAAGGATGAGGCCCGTCCCATAAAGAGTGTATACGGTAATAATGTAGTAAAAATTATAACCGTTTTGCATTTTATGTGCACTTGTATATATGTTAAAACAACTATGTATAGATGGATTTTTTTAAAAGACCCGTGTTAACAATTAATAGTTTTTGTATTTTTAGCACAATATACTCTATTATCAATTACTTCTCTGCCATTTTTTAGTAAATCTCAAATGCAAGAAAGTCATCGGGACTTCAACATTCAAAATTCGTTGTCATCTGTCAGTGTTTTTGATCACCTGAGCCGAAGGCTCAATGTGATGTTTTGGAATCACTCTTTGTCCGTCGTCCGTCCGTTGTCTGTCCGACGTCCGTCGTCGTCGTTATCTTTTGCTTCTGACGACTTTTTCTCAGAAACCGTTTGTCGGAATTCAATCAAATCTTATATGAATTCATTAAACTGGATTTTATAGTTGCACCAACAGCTAAGGTCATTTGGCGACATTTCAGCCTTTTTATTGATGGAGGAAGACCCCAGGTGCAAACCCGGGCATTTTTTCGTGCACGGGCGCGCACCTGAGTAGAACCACCGAGGTTCCGCAAGCAAGCTGGATAGCTTGATACTCATACTTAACAGTCCTGGCCCCATGGGGAATCGAACCCACAGCGGTGAGGGACATGTGATTTCAAGTCTGAGACCACTCGACCACGGACAACCCCAAGTTTATGTGAAGCATCATTATATGTTTGTTCGAATGGTGCACCTGAGGTCATAAATGCCCCCCGCAATGGGGCTTAACCGTTTCATTTAACAAATCTTAAAAAATCGTCTGCAAAAATACAAGATATAGAGCTGTGATATTTTGCATGTAACATCGTCTTATGGTCCTCTAACTAGTTTGTTCTAATGGTGACCCTGATGTCAAACTTGGACCCGCCCCAGTGGTTACATATTAAACATAGACTTATATAGGGAAACACTTCAACAATATTTTTCAAAAAGGGGAGATAATTAAAAAAGTAGTGAAGCTAGAGTTATGGTTCCTATGAACTGCACTCCGTCTCATTATCCTTATCATTCACAGGAACTTTAATCAAGCATACTTTTTGAGTTATGCTCCAGACAAAAAGCGCATGGACGCACGGACGCACATACGGACGGACGGAAAAAGCGGCGACTATATGCTCCCCCATAATAAACAATCTAGTGTTTTTTTTAGTTACAATATATCTTATATCAAAAACTAAGGTAATAGTAAATGAAAAGAAAAAAACTGTGATGGGGCCTCAATATAATGTCTCTGTGGTAATCAGTCAGCGAGAAGTAAGCAGTTAAAAAGCATGCGATCCATGACTTTTCAACGACTACAATCAGCTGGGAAATGTGTCTTGAATGTAGTCGTTGACAAATCATGGATAGCATGCTTTTTAACTGCTTACTTCTCGAATTTCTATAGATAACTGTAAATCGCTGTTAGAAATACATTTGCGCAAGGAAATTGAAATTATTAGTTTTTTGTCAAAGGATGAGGCCCGTCCCATAAAGAGTGTATACTAATGTAGTAAAAATTATAACCGTTGTGCACTTTATGTGCACTTGTATATGTGTTAAAACAACTATATATAGATGGATTTTCTTAAAAGACCCGTGTCAACAATTAATAGTTTTTGTGTTTTTAGCACAATATACTCTATTATCAGTTACTTCTCTGCCATGTTTTAGTAAATCTCAAATGCAAGAAACTCATCGGGACTTCAAAATTCAAAAATCGTTGTCATCTGTCAGTGTTTTTGATCACCTAGCTGAAGGCTCAATGTGATGTTTTGGAATCACTCTTCGTCCGTCGTCCGTCCGTTGTCGGTCCGTCGTCCGTCGTCGTGATCTTTTGCTTCTGACGACTTTTTCTTAGAAACAGCTTGTCGGAATTCAACCAAATCTTATATGAATTCATTAAACTGGATTTATAGTTGCACCATGGCGACATTCCAGCTTTTTATTGGTGGAGGAAGACCCCAGGTGCAAACTTGGGCATTTTTTCGCGCACGTTGAGCACCTGAGTAGAACCACCGACGTTCCGCAAGCAAACTGAATAGCTTGATACTCACATACTAAACAGTCCTGGCCCCATGGGGAATCGAACCCACAGCGGTGAGGGACATGTGATTTCAAGTCTGAGACCACTCGACCACTGACGACCCCAAGTTTATGTGAAGCATCATTATATGCGTGTTCGAATGGTGCACCTGAGGTCATAAATGCCCCCGCAACGGGGCTTATCAGTTTCATTTAACAAATCTTAAAATATCTTCTGCAAAAAAATAATAATATAGAGCTGTGATATTTTGCATGTAACATCATCTTATGGTCCTCTGACTAGTTTGTTCTAATGGTGACCCTGAGGTCAAATTTGGACCCTTCCCAGTGTCCTAATCATTCACACGAACATTAATCAAGCATACTTTTTGAGTTATGCTCCGGACAAAAAGTGTGACGCACGAACGCACACACGGACGGACGGACGGAAAAAGCGGCGACTATATGCTCCCCCATAATAAACAGTCTAGTGTTTTTAGTTATAATATATTTATATCAAAAACTAAGCTAATAGTAAATGAAAAGAAAAAACTGTGATGGGGCCTCAATATAATGTCTCTGTGGTAATCAGTCAGCGAGAAGTAAGCAGTTAAAAAGCATGCTATCCATGATTTTTCAACAACTACATTCAGTTGGGAAATGTGTCTTTAATTATTCATCGGTAACCTATATACATTCCCAAAAGTCTACCTAGCCAACTGCCTCGCCTGTGTTTAGACATATTGTCTAACGGGCCTGTGTTTATCAGACATATTGTCTAACGGGCCTGTGTTTATCAGACATATTGTCTAACGGGCCATCAGAATATTGTCTAACGGGCCTATGTTTATCAGACATATTGTCTAACGGGCCTGTGTTTATCAGACATATTGTCTAAACTATGTTGGCATTCTTCTTTTAATTGGTAGGCAACCGTATGTTAAATATTGCTTTTTGTCTAGGGAAATCTCTATTAGCAAATAATAACAGACATACCTACGTAATTACATTACATGTACGCTGAACAAAATTCCTAATTACTCACTTTTATATCTTAACTAATTTTCTTAGTTGATATATATTTTAGAATAGTTATGTTATAAGTATTTTGTTTTGACCAATAGTTTGTAAAATATGCATCTTTTATTTAAATTATTACATCTTTTGAGAGTTACCCTACTTTTATATGAAACATGACATGAGCTGATATAACACATAACATGAATTGAAGTCCGTTTACAGATATACACTTCTTAAAATTGATAGGAACTAATGTAAAAAAAACACATACTGTTTGACCCATTACTTGCAGATGTTACGTCTATAATAAATTTAAACAAGGATAATTCTAAATTACCTCCCTTTTAATTAAATACTGTTTGAAATTCAAGTAACTGTAAGCAGGGCCCTATATGACGACTATGTGGATTGCGTGGTTCAGTGGTAGAGCGCCGAACTCTAGATCGAGAGATCATGGGTTCAATCCTTTCCGCGGCCACGTTATTTATCCTTGAGCAAGATAATTAATCCATATTGCTTAATACTGGTCCTACCCAGGAAGCCATCGAGAGTGATTAAACTTGTTTCGCAATCGATGTAAAATAAATATGTTTAAACTATATGACAATTAACTCATCAATTAACTACATTTTAATTTTCACCCCAGCTGAAATTTGGCGTTAATATTAAATATTTTAAAACGACCTTTATAAATTAACAAGAACGACTGTTAAAAAACAAAACAAATAACAATATAAGCATAGATAGTCAGGCAGTTAATGCAAGAATCGGACCACTGCATATCCAGACACAGGGATAAATTCCCTCGAATTCATGTTCATTTTGTAATTTTTGGCATGTTCATCCTTGTCCCTGTGCGATGTTACATTTACGTAATATTTAATATTAAAATGAAATATGCAGCTGTATCATTAAAAATATCATAATTTACAACTTTGTTCCTTAAATAAAATATTTTAATGTAAACTATTTTAATGTTTAATATGCAGAAAAATATAGATAATGAATATAACAGGTGGTGAAAACATCGTTCCTCAACCGGTACTCGAACCCAGGGTTTCTGGTTTATCATACCAGCACTCTAACCACTGAGCTATCGAGGACATACGCGTTTAGGAATCGATTATTCAGGAGGACATACGGTAAGAAATCGATTATTCACCATTTCCCTGTACCCGGTTACATACACCCCCACCAGAGGGGTAAGTACGTATGACTTCTCTTGAATGGCAGTTAATACTCACAAAATCTACCAGGCTGGAAAGGCTTCCTTTGAGAAATTTAGATTAAACATGCAATATGGAAATTTCTACGCCCCTCCTATGTGGCAAATTGTTGAATACATAGCCTTCATGTCGCAAAATAATTATGCATACTCGACGGTGAGCTGCCATGTTGCAGCCATCAGTTATTTCAATAAGATTAATAGTCTCACAGATGAAACGCAAACATTTTTAGTCAGACGCATGTTAAATGGCATGAACAGATTACAAAACCGTAAAGACAATAGATCTGTTTTTGTGTTCTGAAAATCGGTATTTAATTGTTATCTCCAAACTACTTGTTGATAATATGCATCAAATATAAATGCTGAATGCTTGTTACATGTCGGTATACCCTGCTTATGTTCGCAATGGCCGTATTGTGTGTGCTACGATGTTGACAGATTAGGAATTCTCAATCGGACAATGCAAAAGGAACGACAACTCTGGTTATTGATTGGAATTTGGAGTCGTGCAGGTTTGCCAAGGCTGTGAACTTATTTAGACATATCAAATTATACGTATGTGTAACATTATGTTTAAATAATATCCGACAGGTATTTAAGTGTATATAATAACACAGTTTCGAAACGAAAGTGTTTATTTCGATTAGTTTGGAGATAACAATTAAATACCGATTTTCAGAACACAAAAACAGATCGATACTTACAAAAATAGCGGTCACTGCAAGAGAGGTTATGCGTTAGAATTACACGTTCATAATAATCGCTGATTTCCACCCCCTGAAATAATTAGTATTTGTTCCCTAGTAGAACAAATCCCATTATTTAAGATGGGTTACAAATAAAACAAAATGTTACTAGTTTATATTTATTGGAATAAGCTGGCCATGGCTTCAACAATATATAGTGTAAAATAAAATGTGTAGTTAATCAAATTGGAACATTTCAGGTAAATCCAATGTTCATAGTCCAAACTAAATTTAAATTGTAACTGACCACTGTACAGTGTAAACCCTGGGAACAGATGTTCACAAAGACTCCAAACTAAGTTTAAATTGTAACTGACTACTGTACAGTGTAAACCCTGGGAACAGATGTTCACAAAGACAAGTCTTAAAATTAAAAACTTCTTGCATAGAAAATAACAAAGTTCTTAGAATATTTTAACTACACTTTGCTGTGTCCGCGAAATACCGCCACATGCCACTCGGCATGTGTATGCCACATGCCGCGTGGCACCGCCAAACATGGGGGAAGCGGAACACAGCTTAGATAATAAAAAACCTCCAAAGAGGTATGACAGACGTACTTCAACCAATGAAGCGATTATGTCATGTCATATACATAAACAAAAAACCTCCAAAGAGGTATAACATACGTACTTCAACCAATGAAGCGATTGTGTCATGTCATATACATAAACAAAATCAAAAAAAAAACTCCAAAGAGGTATAACAGATATACTTCAACCAATGAAGCGATTGTGTCATGCCACTCGCCGCGTGGCACCGCCAGACATGGGGAAAGCGGAACACAGCTTAGATAATAAAAACCTCCAAAGAGGTATGACAGACGTACTTCAACCAATGAAGCGATTGTGTTATGTCATATACATAAACAAAATCAAAAAACTTTAAAAATCAACCAAAAATCCTCCAAAGAGGTATAACAGACATACTTCAATGTCGTCATAATTTATAGCTACGGAGAGCTAATAGAACCCAAATAGGGTAAATATAAAAATTATCTATATGATTGCAAAGCCACAGCCAATCTTGAATGTTGAATGTATAATTTCTTCAATTTAACTTATAAAAAATTGAATTTCTTGTTGTAAACCATTCACAAACAAGGCTTGCCTTGATAATAATTGTACATCATCCCAATACAGCATTGTCTTAAAACTTTTATAAGATTTCAATATTTAACATGAAAAACCTCGACTTTTGCTTCGTTAGGATTAATTTAAAAGCCTCAAGTTAAAATAATGCTTGGGCAGCCCCACTATTTATCATCCTTAATAGAAATACAAATTACCAGGCAACAAAGCATCATCTACTTCCTTGTTCCTGAACAATGGCAACAAAGCATCATCTACTTCCTTGTTCCTGAACAATGAAATGCCACTATATACATTCATTGGCAAGAAATTAAACAGTTCAATATATATTTCCAAATTCAGCACAATAGTGTTATAGGCCTACTTTGATGACATTTACAATAGAAAACTAAATGTCCATAAACTCTTCGATCAAAAACGGCAGGAGCCCAATTGTATACAGGTCCGTGTGACATATTCACTTTGGCTTTCATAGTACGAGTCTGGTCTGCAATTAACTTAGTTCATAATCCAGGTCTAAATGTTTGTTCCTGGCTAACATTTATACTAACAAATTGTAAAACGGAGAGCTTAACATATGATACCAACTACTGAATGTCTCTATGGTACGTCTCGCAACCGCATGTTCGATACCCAGTTATTCGACATAGGAACATTGTTGATTGGCCTTTCGACATCGTGATGGTGACAAACTGAAGTGCAAGGTATGGCGTAAAATAACCTATAACAGAGAGATCTAATTATAATTAAAACAGCATCAGCCACCACTCTGTATAAAAACAACAGCCACTGAATGAAAACATCATTGCACGCAAACAGAATAAATGTGTAAAGCTGACCGCTAGACGAAAAATTTAGGACATTTATACTGTTATAGCAGCAGCAGACACAACAGTAAGTAGAAAAATATCTGTAATAAGCAAAACAAACTGTGACATATATCTATCAATTTGACTGTGACATATATCTATCAATTTGACAAAAGAAAAATAGCATAGACCTGCAACCAACACGCCGCCAGTTGTCAATAATAAGCACATGCAGTTGTATTATAACCTATTGTCAATACACTTCGACATAAACACTAGGGCGGAGCTATCTAAGTCCTGGCGACATATTAATTACATGCTCATCGACATTCTCACACTCTTGGTGTAAAATAACATAACGGGTAGTATATACCGTTTTCAGCCATTTCAGACTCCTGATGTAAAGTTAGTATATTCATTAACCAACATTCATGCATTTGCATACTCCAAGTGTAAAAAGGGACAATTTATACCGGTTTGTTATAACTGCGACAACAAAAAGCGCACCACTTTGCACACACTAAGAATTTGGTTCACTTTAATTCATTCCTGTTAGGCGCCATATAACCTTTCATGTGTTGGTGCGCCTTAAAACCCAATTCAATTCACTTTAATTCTAGGCCAGTTGCCGACACCCACTGTAGAAAAAGCATATTTCTCTAAAGTTAATAGAAAGAATGTATGTTCTTTGTTGTTGTTATCTGTTGTTGTTGCTGTAGTTTTTAATTGAATTAAAAACCATAATAAAGTGTTTAAAAATGAGCCCTGTTCCCTTAGCGTTGAGACATCTGTTCATTTATCCACAAATTTGCGAAACCAGTTGGCTACTACACTCGCAGTCTGCGTCTTCGCCTTGCACATTCTGATCCTGGTTGACCTCCCATGATCACACGAATACTCAGTTTCCCACAAACTCTTGAGATACCACGACATAACGCTGTAAAGCGAGTGGCTTTACATAAATCTTGGGCTCTTAAGACTGTATTTTCGGCAAAACTGTTTACTGAAATAAATTGCTAAAAAGAAAAACACCTGACAAATTTATCTAAACAAAAACATGTTTGACCCTGAAATTTAGCCCTGTGAAGGTAAAGCAAATACAGAAATTAAAGCACAATATAAAAAGAATATTTGCTCACTATGATATTGATTACAACTATAAAATATCTTATAACTCAACAACTCAAAAGCTATGAAAATTGATTTGCAACCGTTTAAATGCAGATTTAATGTCCATTGTTCCCAGTAATGCCACGGGACCAATGTTACTTGGTCAAAAGTGCTAGAGTGCCGTTAGAACCATTATCTTCAGATCCACTCTATCTTGCATTTCTCTTGTCCCTCTCCCCCGAGCATACGGACTTTTCGATACTTTTTTTTTTTTTTGGCATGATCTGAAAACAGTGGCAAATGGTTTAATGATGCTACTCCAGTAAGACAGAATAAGGTTTATATATTTTGTTTTATTTTTCATTATTTTTATTTTATTTTTTTATTGTTTATTGATTATATATATATATTAATATATATATATATATAGATATATTTATTTTTTTATATTTTTTTAAATAATACCCGCCTATGAATCCTTAATACTGTTGTGAGCTTCAATAAATTGACTAAATTTAATATGCAATAACAGAACATTATATATGTAGTTTTTGTTTTTTAGAATAATGTTAGGCTAAGTCCCAGAAATCGACATCAACACATTGCAATATTCTGACGCGATAGCCTTGCGCTTGCAATGCCACCCTATATAATGCCATACTTATGTTAGGCTATTTCAGACAAATGGAAATAAACACCTCAAGTTCTTACTCAAATATTACACCTACCTCTCGTACATTATTTAAAGATAAGTGTTACTATAATATTTTTCTAGGACTGAAGCTAAGTTATATCGCCGCCTTGGCAAGGTCATCCACCATCCAGCATGTCCCGGCCGCTTTATCAACGATAAAACACACACATTTAGTAGTTTACAAATGCATATACAACGTTATTTTATTTACTTTTTATTCTTATTATTATATTAGTCATCTAAATTAAATGTGCATATACGATAAGACCAAAACATCCTGGATGAATGATGTAAAAGAAATCGATGTGCCCATCGACACACACATTCAATAACACTTGATGCGTATTAACAATTGGTTTCGAGATAGCATTTAAATACCGTGATTTCCAATTTCCAGCTAACTTGGAAAGAATTATGTTAGGCTATGACCCAACCATTGACATCCACACTTTCCTTTAATACAACATTGTAATATTGTGGACTTGTGTTCGATACAGAAATGACAAAATAATAGCTGGAATCAACTTTCATTTAAAAGCAATTGCACATACAGTGGCATACTTCTGTTAGGCTATGACAGAATAATCGAAATAAACACTTTCGTTTCGAAACTGTGTTATTATATACACTTAAATACCTGTCGGATATTATTTAAACATAATGTTACACATACGTATAATTTGATATGTCTAAATAAGTTCACAGCCTTGGCAAACCTGCACGACTCCAAATTCCAATCAATAACCAGAGTTGTCGTTCCTTTTGCATTGTCCGATTGAGAATTCCTAATCTGTCAACATCGTAGCACACACAATACGGCCATTGCGAACATAAGCAGGGTATACCGACATGTAACAAGCATTCAGCATTTATATTTGATGCATATTATCAACAAGTAGTTTGGAGATAACAATTAAATACCGATTTTCAGAACACAAAAACAGATCGATACTTACAAAAATAGCGGTCACTGCAAGAGAGGTTATGCGTTAGAATTACACGTTCATAATAATCGCTGATTTCCACCCCCTGAAATAATTAGTATTTGTTCCCTAGTAGAACAAATCCCATTGTTGTGCTCTCTTAAGTAGGTGAAATGTCTAAGTCAAATAAAGATTCTGAAAATAAAGTTTTAAGTTTCACAGATGTAGTGTTTAGCTTTAACTGCATCAATATTGTCATTAGAAATTCATAAAACTATCAGTTTGGTAGGGGTGCAAAAATCATAGCTCAGTTCTCGGAACACAACACGTTCCTTAAAGTTCTCCGGCCATGTTTTGTTTCATGAACATGTTTGTGTTTATTTGAATCGAAATCATTACACTACGATAGGTATTTACAATTCACACATGGCAATATCTGTAAAAAACGAGAATAAGATTTTATTTGATGACGTAGAACACTTTGAACAGGTAAATTAATCCACAGGTAAATGTATTTGTCAATTATCTGGCAATAGTTGTGCAGCTATACACTTCAGATTTACCTCTCCGTGCAGTCACGTAGTGGTAAAAGTAGTATCTACGTCATGCAAATAATACTTATTTTTACATACAACTTAGTAGAGGTTTTAAATATATATTTCTCTTCGGGACTATCAAGAAATGTTCCTATGAGGTTTAAGAGTTAAAATTGTTAATTGATAATACTACAAAAATGGTGGCCATTCATCTTTAAAGAGGCTCTGTGTAGATACTTGGCAAAACTAGAAGGTCAATTTCTATGTCATTTTGATGGATCTCCAGTAACTACCATTTTAACAGTGTGCTTAAAAAGGTATTACAATTCTTCCCATTCTTTCAGAATTGGGGGTGCAACAGCAATGTTTAATGAAGGAAATCTGAAAATGAAATTAAAGAATTAGGTCGATGGAAATCGAATGCATATAAAAGTTACATCCGATTAAATATGCCTCCCTTAAAAATTGTCTAGTAGTTTTGGTATTATAAACAAAACAACTAACAGTTGTTTAAGTTTGATTTTAGGCCACTTCCAAGTATGGGTAGTTGGATCATACATCATTAGAGATGAATTCAACAGAGCCCATCACAGACCAGATGGGGCACACCTAGGACTACGCCTTATAAAAGGCAGTATACTATGGGACTTCCAACCAGGAATGCGCATCAAGAATATTTTAGAGCTGTTGAATCAGCTCCTTTCTTATAATGCTCCACCACATATCATAGTTTTACACTGTGGGGGCAACGATATTGGCCAAGCCCCGCTCTCGTACATTATTGGCTACTTAAAGTCAGTTAGTTATGACCTGTTGGTACGCCTCCCAACTACTTTAATTGTTTGGTCGGGCATCCTCCCAAGGTTGAAATACCCTGACGAAATATCTCGCAAACAGGTAGATAAAGTCAGGATTCGTATTAATAGTTGTATAGGCAAATATCTCATAAAAAATGATGCGCATATATTGCTTATCCTGAAATTTCAGAAAGTGCAGAAATGTGTAAGACTAAAGAACAGGTAGTGACATAACGTTAAATATCCTGCAAGGTGGACTGTACAAATTTGTGCAGTCAAATGCCTCCTTTTCCCAGACGGCTTAGAAATTGATCCATGGCTGGCACCTCATGTTTTCGACACGTGCTACTTCGCCTAAATCGTTTCCTTTTGGCGGGACACGCGCACACGTGCTACCCCGTATTTGCGTGTCTTGGCATTGCCAGCACGTATCGGCTAAAAGAGTATAGATTACAGGATAAATAAACATTCAGTTAATATTATGCATCCGATATCCGGAGTATATTTTAAAGTAAAGCATTTATAATCTCAGTAACTTCTAATATACTTCCGATTTTCCGGAGTCTAATATATCCAATGACCGGCCAATATCAATATTTCCGAGTGTCCGGAATATACTTTAATATCTTCCGATTTTCCGGAGTCTAATATATCCAATGACCGGCCAATATCAATATTTCCGAGTGTCCGGAATATACTTTAATATCTTCCGATTTTCCGGAGTCTAATATATCCAATGACCAGCAAAAATGCCGATTGTGTTTATACAGGGTGGCGGTCCAATTCAATATTTCCGATTGTCCGGAATATCTTTAATATACTTCAGATTTTCCGACGTCAAATATAGTCAATGACTATTTTAAATATTTCCAATTATCCGGAATATGGATTTATAAGTCGAATTGACAATATTGCCAATCGTCCGGAACATATAATTATATAAATGCCAATATGTCCGATTGTCTGGAATATGGATTTATACCAATATGTCCGATTTGTCCGGAAAATACCAATATGTCCTATTGTCTGGAATGTTATCAACTGTCAATATTTCCGATATAATGAATATATGTTGATCTGACAATTCAATTATTTCGGTATGAATTATAATGCTGCATTAAATACATGACATCAGCCATAGTCAATTCTGCTAAAAATAAATCATAATAAAAGATAATTCTAAGTCATTCTATCTTTGTTCTAATAAATCCCACTTTTTATGATAATAGTAATTACCGCTTGAATATTCCTTGCCGAAACGAAACACAAGGTTACATTGCGGGATATTAAATACGAACCATTGTTATATTGATATCATAATAAAAGATAATTCTAAGTCATTACCCATGGCAAACCAATGTCATGGATGTTATGGATATGGACAAAAGCAAAGGAAGTGTCCACATGCTACAAGTTAGGAAAGCGGCAAAGAAGAAGACGCCATTCACCATGTAAATACTCATGGACAAACACATTTTTCTTATAATGTATATAATGCATTAACTAGTATTTGTTCGGAATGTCATTCTTATCTATGTACAAATTGTATGCCAACTGATATTCCTTTTGAGGTCACTACTACTTCATAGCTTAGTGATGCAGCTAGTAATACTGCTAGTAATACAAATTGTAAGTCATCTGATATTCTTCTTGAGACAACTACTACTTCATATCTCAATAATGCAGCTAGTAATACTGTTTATATTTCCACTAGCAAAGTAAATGTTTTAACTTTGAAACAAATTCGAAGCATAATGATGAATATGTGAATTAGGGGTTAACAAAAAAGGGACTCAAAATTGCAAATAGTAATATAGGGCAACTTCTTGTTGATAAACTTAAATTTGAAGACCTTAAGTTATTAATAACTCAAAAGAAAATGTAAATGTATTTGGTATATGTGAAACATGGCTACATAAGGAAGAAGACAGTAAATTAAACTCGGATGGTTTTTAATTTGAAAGAAGGGATAGAAGTCAAGGGCATAAAGAAAGGGATGGTGGGATTTTAAGGTATATAAAAGAAAATTTACATTATAAACGTAGACAAGATATCGATAATGGGAAGATAGAAAGCATATGGTTGGAAATAATACTGTATACAGACCTCCTAGCTCACTTATACAATGGGTTGATGATTTTGAGCAGGAAATTAATAAAGCTTTAGCTGATTATGAAAACGAAATCATCATTATGGGTGATACAAATTATAACTTCCTAAAAAATTCACCTAAAAGATGGTTAGATTGTCATGATATTTACAATTTTACTCAATTAATACAATCTCCAACACGGGTTAATGCAAACTCTTCTACCCTTACAGATCATATTTACTCAAATAAACCACATAATATATGTGAAACAAATGTTCCAGTGACCACTACCTAGTCTGTGCAACAAGACATGCACCCTTTATTAAATCAGGTAATACACATACAGAAATAACTTACAGAGATTTTAAGAAATTTGATACAATGCATTTCATTAATAGTTTAAATGAAACGTTTGATCTTATCAATATAGAAAGTACGACAGATGTAAACTCTGCCATGATGCAATTAAATGAACTTAAGTCAGGGAAAACTAAGTCAAAATACCCAAATAAAATAAAAATTGATAATAGGTATGTCACATCTAAGAAATATAGTGCTGATGAGTTTAATGATTTTTTCACAAATCATTCAAATAAGAGTTATGATTCTAATGAAAATCTTAATCTAGAAAAACAAAGGGATTTTGTTAGACAAAAAATGCCATTTCTATTAGAAACATAACCATGGATTAAGTTCTAAAATACATAAATCAGCTTGATTTTTCAAAGTCAACTGGTCTAGATGTCGTATATATATCAGGTGATGCTGATGATCCCGGTAATTACAGACCAATTTCTATTTTACCTACATTATCAAAAATACTAGAAAGACATACAACCAACCAGTGTATTGACTATCTGGAAATGTATGGTCTAATTTATGGGGGACAGTCAGGCTTTAGAAAATCTCATTCCTGCCATACAGCATTAACAAAGCTAACAGATATGTTACTGCAAGAATTGAATAATGGACATGTCACTGAACTTGTTATAATTGATTTCAAAAAGGCATTTGATCTAGTTAACCATGAACTTTTGTTGGCAAAACTTGAAAGTTATAATTTTGATAAATGCACTTTAAAATGGTTGAACTCGATACCAGAATATACAAGGTTTGACAGAGTTGTCAAAGCCTAATCTTATAAAAACAGGGGTACCACGAGAGTTAATACTTGTACCACTTCTATGTATCATGTTTGTCAATGATCTACCACTTTATGTAGAAGATGCAAACACAGACATATTTACTGATGATGTAACATTGTCTACGTCAGGCCCTAATCTTGAAACTATAAAAGAAAATAGCCAGCTTAGTCTCAAACAAACAGAAAAATGGGCTAAACAAAATAAAATGTTAATAAATTAAATGAAAACAAAATATATGATTATAGGTACAGCTCAAAAATGTCTAAACTTAATAATGAAGTAAAATAATTATATGTTAACAGTATAGCAATAGAACATGTACAGAGTCAAACATTATTAGGTGTATAATCATATTTATAAAAACCTGTCATGGGACGTCCATGTTGATAATCTTTGTACTTCTTTAACAAACACAACTTATCTTTTGTGCAAAATCAAGAAATCTCTCACACATGAAACAAGAATTATGTATTACAATGGATATATACAACCAATTTTGGATTATGGTGACACTACGGGGTGCTTCAAAAAGTTCTGTCACTAGGCATATATCCTTTGAACTAGATATTACACTGAGATAAAGTAGTGTTTATATAGTACTACTGGGTTCGCTATCTTAAATTCCACAACAAAAATGAAAAACTTCCGGTTATTTATACCCCTGAATTACCTCCCCCTACCACACCTTTTGGATACTGGCATCTCTGAAAATGTCCTTGTTATAAAACGTTGTAAAAAATATTGGAAACATTCAATGCTTTTAAATTTACTTGTACGCCATCTGTTGTTATTCGCCCATAATCCATGAAAATGATTGTCGAGAATTCGGAAAGGTCTTGCTGCAAACCAGATATGAGTGGATGCATATCCCTTAATTTTAGCAGAAATAACACTGATTTTCTTCATTTTGTTTACGGAAATGTTATAATATATTTTAAATGTCGTAATTATTCTCATAGTATTAATATGTTTTCATATTTTTTTACAATACCTAGTCCTTCAGTGTTTAAATTTCATTTTCAACACATTATTGTAGAATTTTGTACAATGTTTAGTGAAAATATTGATTATCCAAAAACGCTATTTCAGAAGACTGCCCTTCCATTTAATGTCCATTTATCATTAAATTAATTTTACACGTTAGCTTAAAATGTTAATTTCTAAGACAATACCTTTTCATCTACCATGCTAAATTTCTGAATCTTGTAATGCACAGGTATAACTGGCAATGTATGAGAAATATCAAAGGTCTCCGACAAGTACTTAAAGAGAAACAGGCATTTAAAAAAGTAACAATTAACATACCTGAAAAAACTCAGGACAAAAATGCCTCAGTATGTATAAGTGATGTGTATTAAATGTTCCATAACTTTCGTCACACAAAAGATACAGCATTTATTTTACCATCAATGGAATGGTATTGAAACTTTCTTTTATTTGGTACCAAATTCACAACGAGCACATAATTGTTAAGACGCGTTAGTGACAGAACTTATTGAATGACCCTCGTATTTGGGGTAATTGCTCTAGTGACAATATTAATAGAATCAAAAAGTCCAAAAGAGAGCTGCTCGGATCATTCTTAATAAGCCATATGATGCATCTTCAAAACTCTTTTTTTTAAGAGCTTAAATGGTTAAATGTCCAATTTCATAAAGCAGTGCAGGTTTACAAATGCGTCAATAATCTTGCTTAAGACTATTTTACAACTGTGTTTCAAAAGTTTCATTCCTCTTATAAATTAAGGACTTGTTCAAATGGTGATCTCATAGGCTAAGTATATACGAACAAAGTATTCGTTATTCTGGTGCTGTCATATGGAACTCGATCGCACCTCCAATGCGACAAGCCAAACATATCAAAGAATTTAAAAAGAAATATTATTTTTATCTTTTAGGTAATAATAGTTAATTTTTAATTTGCTTGCATTTGGTTAAGTACTTTAAAATATATTATGCATATATAAAGATTTATATATAGGGACTTTAATTTTGCAACAGGAAACTCTTCAGAATTGTATAATATTGTATGTATATAACCATGTGTGTGTGTGTGTGTGTGTGTGTGTGTGTGTTACATGTTTCTTCATTTGATGGCCTCAAGGGAGAACAATTGTTGTAAATTGATTGAGTTACCATCATTAAACAAAGCAATAATTATTATTATTATTATTATTATTATTATTATTAAAATATGCATTCTTACATAAATAATGAACATTGTTTGAAGATACGTTGAACTCAATGATATCAGCTGTGTCATCACAAATAGCTGAAACCATAAGGTCAATCAGCACACTCATATAATTATGTAAACATATAAGTCGATTTAGTTGGCTGTTTATTGATAACAGCCGAAACCCTGAACATAGACCCATATCTCAACTGACAAACGGTTATGTCAACGATACTTTGGGAACAGGTGTTCTGAGATTCATTAGCTGATGGTAATTTCTCATCATTTGAACAGAACAAAAAATCTGGCTGTTTTCACACTCTTTATTATCAAAAATTGTGATTAGACAATTGATAGAGTTCCTTGTACATGTATATATATATATTGTTTCCATAGCAACAGTTCACTATATTCTGTCCCGTTACCTCAACATGTCAAGATTTTGAACATACCGATCCGTCGATGTGCACTTGAAAAATGGCGGGATTGGCCGAGTTTTCACGAATGTTTTCGGGTCATACCAATCGGAACTGCCTCGTCGGATTCCGTCATATTTACCGAGTACGGAAGTTGGCGAAGAGTTCCGAAAATGGGTCATACACTTGAACCCAATCGTGCACACTCGGACAATCCCGTCATTATTCGGTATCATGTCGACGGGATCTCGGTATGTTCAAAATCTCGACATTTTATTAGCCGGAAGGCCACGGGGCAAAACATAGTACACTGTTGCTATATAAACAATATGTCAGTTAGCCACACGTGCTGATGTATGATTTGAGTTGCATGTCTACAATACAGAAGCTTTTATCACTGCTTCCATGTAAATAAACTAAAGATGGAGCAATCGGCTAAATAACATTGCAAACGTGTAATGATAACTTTGATTTTGAATGTAAATTCGTGTTGCTTATATGTCGACTTTTTGGATGAACTGAAACTACTTACATTATTTAACTCATTCATATTCATGAGATAGTACCGTTTAAAGTACAGTTCAGTAGCACGACTATAGTTATATGCCCTCCATGATTTGTTATCAGAGATAAGTTCGTTAGATCGGGACTTTTTGCTTATTTCTGTCAGTCATTTCTGTGACACGAGGCAAAGTGGAAATAATCAGGTACAATTAGGTGAACTCATCAGGTATGTTTTTAAATTTAAATGCCATGTTGTCATTCATATCTATGACCATTTAAAAAAAGAATAACTTACATTCTCATCACAAATGACACATATGCTGCCAAAAAAAAAAAAGAAAAAAAAGTGAGGGTTATGTATCTTCTAAGAAAGAACTTGTCTCATGAATGAATTCTCCCTTTTAAAACATAAACACTGAGGTCTCAAAATATTGTGTTACTTATTTCCATATAAGCAAAAAACAACAACAAAAAAAAAATCTATTTAAACGTGACAATGCTTGAATGTAAAAAAAATAGAAAAAATGATTTGACCAATATGTTATAAAATAAAAACCGCACTTTACAATTGTGAAAATGCCTCTTTTTTAAACAAAAAGAAACGAGAATTATATACTGACCGCCATTATGCGATACCCCAGGCCGACACTTCATGTGCTGCAATGGGTGTGCTACACCTAACGTATTATATTTTAAAACGGAATTTCACATGCTAAATCCAAAAAGAAACAAGAAGGTCTGCTCTTCAAAAATAGATACATTGAAAAACTTGTTTCGAACGGCAATGACTAACTCACCAAATAACGGGCCAATCCAGAATTGAAAAACACTGATCCTATGATATTAAGAAACAAAGTGTGCTAGTCTAAGCTAGTGGTTTCAAGCACTGTGTTCATATTATGTTCACTGTTTGTATGTTATTATATCATCTTTGTGGTAATATCACTGTTTGTATGTTATTATATCATCTTTGTGGTAATATCACTGTTTGTATGTTATTATATCATCTTTGTGGTAATATCACTGAATGTTATTATAGAGTCTGTGTGGTAATGCCACTGTTTGTATGTTATTATATCATCTTTGTGGTAATATCACCAAATAACGGGCCAATCCAGAATTGAAAAACACTGATCCTATGATATTAAGAAACAAAGTGTGCTAGTCTAAGCTAGTGGTTTCAAGCACTGTGTTCATATTATGTTCACTGTTTGTATGTTATTATATCATCTTTGTGGTAATATCACTGTTTGTATGTTATTATATCATCTTTGTGGTAATATCACTGTTTGTATGTTATTATATCATCTTTGTGGTAATATCACTGAATATTATTATAGAGTCTGTGTGGTAATGCCACTGTTTGTATGTTATTATATCATCTTTGTGGTAATATCACTGAATATTATTATAGAGTCTGTGTGGTAATGCCACTGTTTGTATATTATAATATCTTCTGTGTGGTAATGCCACTGTTTGTACATTATTATATCTTCTGTGTGGTAATGTCACTGTTTGTATATTATTATATATTCTGTTTGTATATTATTGTATTATACCTCATGTCAATCCTCCATGTTAAATTCCCGTAGACTAAATAGTTCGCGCTGTCGTACGCTGTTGTAAGTCACATCCTGTAGGACTCACAACACTATTATCTCCCTTGAATACTCGTGCCCTACAGATGAAGGAGGTAGATAAAAAAAAAAAAAACAAGTTCGCTTTTTTACATTTTACAGGATACATTGATTTATCTTTACCAGGTTCTAAATCTACAGCATTTTAGGAAGAGATTACAGAAAAATGCTTGTTGATATACGATTTCTAGCTAATTCTGCCTCATTTTACACATCATGGGTCTAATCTCCACGGGGTTGTATTTTTGTCTAAATTTTGTCTAAATTTCACGCAAACATGAAATTAAAAAAAGTTGAATCTGGTAAATATTTGTTAAAAGTTAATAACATGCAGATATTGGATCAATGAAGAATTTAAGCATAAATACATGTTGCAAAATATTTTTTATCTCTATGCCACGAACAAAAACATTACAATGGGACCCTATGGAAAATTAATTGTGGTGTGAGACGTGTGGTGACGTCACTGGAGGGCAGCATTTATTAGGATCACTCTTCGTGCGGCGTCCGTCTATGAGGCGCCATACGTGACTATATGTTGTAAGATAAATATATACGTTGTGTGTAAAATATATATATTGAATACAAAAATATATATGATACAGACAAATATATACGTTACTCCGAGATATATATATTGAATACAAAATATATATGATAGAGACAAATATATATGTTACTCCGAAATATATATATTCTGTTCAAAAATATATATCATACAAATATATATGTTACTCCTAGAAATAGATATTCTGAAAAATATATATTCTGTTTTTAAATATATATTGTAGACGCAAATATATACGTCAGTCTGAATATATGTTTTTCCTAATATATATATTATAAGACGCAAACATTTGTGTTATACCGAAAAATATATTCGGTTTATATATTGTCTGTCTTAATATATTGAAGATGAAAATATTTGGGATGGAAATAAATAGTTTCTCTAAAATAAATATATTGCAGACAAAAATATATCAATGAAAGATCGATAAATAAATGGTGCGAACTTCTGGGTGACCGAAACTAAATACATATTTGTTTTCCAAATATGTATGCCTTCTGCAAATATATACGTTGGCATAGACTGTGCTGCAAATATATACGTTGGCGTAGACTGCTACACTGTCCCGTTTTTCAAACTCGAGACAAGCCAAATTCTAAGAGCGTATTTCCCAGCGTCCGAGTCATATCCGAGAAACATAACAAATCCGCAAAAAATTGACGACCAAACGTCTAACGTACGAAGAACTATTGATCTTCTTCTTCTTCTTCTTCTTCTTCTTCTTCTTCTTCTTCTTCTTCTTCTTCTTCTTCTTCTTCTTCTTCTTCTTCTTTTTTCTTCTTCTTCTTCTTCTTCTTCTTCTTCTTCTTCTTCTTCTTCTTCTTCTTCTTCTTCTTCTTCTTCTTCTTCTTCTTCTTCTTCTTCTTCTTCTTCTTCTTCTAATGTGCCGGGTTCCGGAGTAATGTGCCGGGTTCCTCCGGAACATACTCGCACATGTGGTGAACTAAGTACAAGTGGTGAACGGTCCAAGTGCAGTTAAAAACAGGTTAAAAAATCTCTGATTGGGGTCTACGCAATCCCCGAAGTCGAGCAGAATGGCATCTCTCTGTTGTTTGTCATTTAGACCGGATGCTAAGTCCTGGAGCATGATTATGAGATGGCTCTCACAGGATCTCTTCGTTCTGAAACCATGCTGTCTTTCAGATAGAATATTATTTCTTTCTTTTGTTAAGTAACCCGCAATTTCAGGCCTTGGTTCAGACCTCGTTAGTGTAATAGCCAGTATCTCGAGTATGCTGATATTGAAATACGCGACTGCGATAATGATCATACTTTGTCTAAAAGTAGTTTTGTAATACAAGAAACTGTCGTGACATATCAGATTCGTCGATGCACCATCTTCTTACCAACGTATTGATCACGTAAACCGTATACCCCACCCTCCGTTCCATCACCTCAATAATGTTTATATTATCCGAATGCATCAGGCGCGTGGCCTCGGCTGGCGTGGCGCAGTCGGTAGCGCGGCGGATTTGTAACCGGATTTCACGGGTTCAATCCTCCGTGGTGCCACTGAGATTCGTCGGTGTGTTCTTGGGCAAAACACTTCCCCTAAGCTTCGTCCGTCGGATGGAGACCTAAACCGGGCGGTCCTGTGTATCGGTCTATCCTCCGAGCACGTTGAAGAACCATAGGAATATATTCGATACTAAGAGTAGGACTAGGTTCCCGGATTCCTGTGTATCCTTCTCCTCTCTCTGGGGGCGGCTCTAAATAACATATACTGTGTTGATAAGCCGTTAAACAACATTCATTTCGTCAGAGGGAGAGATATAATGATTCATGTTTCCGACTGAACTGTTTAGCATTGCACTGAATCGTTTCAAGTTCGATTAAATGGTTTGAAAAAACACTCCGGATTATTTCACAAAGCATCGGATTGTTAAAGATTGATTGAATGGTTTCAAAAAAAGTAAGTGATTCAAATAAAGTTACAGTGAATGAACTATAAAACCGATGAATTAATTCATCTTTGACTGGATGATTTATTAAAAACATACTTTTGGCTCATAGGTAATCGCCAACCATGAAAAACGGGACAGTGTAGCAGTCTACGCCAACGTATATATTTGCAGCACAGTCTGTGCCAACGTATTTATTTGCGGAAGTCATATATATTTGGCAATCGTACAAACTCGCTCATTTCCGTAGATCATCGGAAATAATTATTTTTGAAAAAAAAAGGTTGATGCAGTTCCGATCGATATATTTGGAAAACAAATATTTATTTAGTTTTGGTCATCCAGAAGTTCGCACCATTATTTATCGATATTTCATTGATATATTTGTGTCTGCAATATATTTATTTTAGAGAAACTATTTATTTTCATCTAAACTATATTCATCTTCAATATATTAAGACTGACATATATTTTTTTATAAAGCGAATATATTTTCGGTATAACATATAAATGTTTGCGTCTACAATATATGAATTAAGAGAAAAAATATTCAGAGTAACGTATATATTTGCGTCTACAATATATATTTAAAAACAGAATATATATTTTTCAGAATATATATTTCTAGGAGTAACATATATATTTGTGTGATATATATTTTTGGATAGAATATATATATTTCATAGTATAAACGTATATATTTGTCTGTATCATATATATTTTGTGTTCAATATATATATTTCGGAGTAACGTATATATTTGTTTGTATCATAAATATTTTGTATTCAGTATATATATTTCAAACGCAACGTATATATTTATCTTACAACATATAGTCACGTATGGCGCCTCATATCCGTCCTCCGTCCGTCGTTTGTCGTTATCTTTTGCTTCAAACGACTTGTCAGAAACCGCTTGGCCAATTTTGACCAAACTTCACGTGGATGATCCTTAGATGAATGCTGTTTAGATTTGAAAACATTTTGTCAGCGTGATATCCAAGATGGCCGCCATTACCATATATGGTCGAATCCTTCAACAAATATTCTTCTCAAGAACCGCTGGACAGATTTCGACAGTTTTTCTTTTAAAATGATCGCCACCGCCTAGACTATCAAGTTTGTTTAAATGAAGTCCCCTTGGTCAAAAATGGCCGTGCCTCGGGGGTCCAACATTTGTATATTGAAATTTTGCATGTTTTTCATAGACATATAGGAAAACAACTTTAAAACATCTTCTTCTCTGAAACCACAAGGCACAGAGCTCTCGTGTATTACATCAGCTCATGGTCCTCTACTAAAATTTTCAAATGGTGACCTTGGGGTCAAATTTGGCCCCGCCCCGTCGGTCACAGTTTTACATAGACTAAACAATCCTCTTCTCTGAAACTACAAAAGCCAGAGGTTTGATATTTTGCATTTACTATACGCTTATATTCCTTTACCAAGTTTTTTCAATGGTGACCCTGGTCACATTTGGCCCTTCCCATCTTTTATATAGACTTCTATAGGGAAATACTTAAAACAAAATCTTCTCTGAAACTACAAGAGCCAGAGGTTTAATATTTTGCATTTACAACAAGCTTATGGTCCTTTACCAAGTGTTCAAATGGTGACCCTAGGATCACATTTGGTCTCGCCCCAGGGGTCACATGTGTTACATGGACTTGTATAGGGAAAAGCTTAAACAATCTTCTTCTCTGAAAGTGCAAGAGCCAGAGGTTTAATATTTTGCATTTGCTATAAGCTTATGATCCTCTACCAAGTGTTCAAATGGTGACCTTGGGGTCACATTTGGTCCGACCCCAGGGGTCACATGTTTTATATAGACGTTTATAGGGAAATATTTAAAAAAAATATCTCTGAAACTACAAGGGCAAGCGGTTTAATATGTTGCATTAACTATAAGCTTATGGTCCTCTACCAAGCCTGTTGAAATGGTGATCCTGGGGTCACATTTGGCCCCGTCACAGAGCTCACATGTTTTACAAATCCCACTGGAGGTTGCTTGTTTTATTATTATTCATTGTATAATCGTTTCCTGTTTGGATGCGTTTGTTCTTTTGTTTACTTTTTCTATAGTTTGTATATAAAGATTTTGCATGTTTTACATAGACTTATATAGGGAAAAGTTAAAAAATCTTCTTCTCTGAAATTACAAGAGCCAGATGTTTAATGTTTTACGTTTGCTAATGGCTTATGGTCCTCTACCAAATTTGTTTAAATGGTGACCCTTGGTCACATTTGGCCAAGCCCCAGGGGTCAAATGTTTTACATAGACTTATATAGGGAAAACTTAAAAAATCTTCTGTTAAATTGTTAGCATGGAGTTGTGGGTTTAAATGTCGGTTGCTGGTGTTTTGCACTTGTAAAAAGGTATTGAAAGGAATTTAATGACGAAACCCCTTGATATAAGAGCCATTTTAGCTTTTAGAGCATCCACATGCCCTCTTGTTCTCTTGTTCTTTATTATTATTAATGATCGCTAACCCCTGGTCTATCAAGTTTACTCATTTGAAGTCCCTGGGCTCAAAGATGGCTGCACCTCCTGGGTTTAAAGTTTGTATGTAGAGATGTTGCATGTTTTTACATAGACATATAAGGAAAAACTTAAAAACATCTTCAATCAGTATTTGCGAGAGGACAATTTTTTCACAATTGCAAAGATCCTCAGGTGATAGATTCAGCGCCATCTTGGCCCTCTTGTTTTAATACCCTTCCTAATCGCATCATCTTGGAACCAATGTATTTTAAGGATAAAATCCGACGTCACAGCACGACGTTATGCGCAAATGAATCGGTGAACACTGTATTAGTATATGTATTATGTTATTTACTTTATAAGTAGATCTGTATGTATTATATTATTTATATTTCTAAACTATTGATGTAATTTGCTTTTTTTGGCATTCCAACACAAAATGGAATTCATCTTCAAGTTTATTACAAAATACACATATTCTATCGTTTACAGGAATTCTATTTGGTTTAACCCACCTACCGGCTTCAGTTTGCAGTCTATGAGATGACACCCGTAATTTAGTTAGTGCTTGACACATTTTGAAAACATTTATATTATCTAGATATGATTGAAACTGAAATTTTGCAATGTTCATATAAAAAACTGCTCTAGTGGAATTTTCTAATCGACTATGCCAATTCTGAACAAAATTGTCATTTAACCGTTGCTTTAATATTGCAAGAAAAATATTATCGTTACCAACACTTTGTTGTAACCATGCATCATAAAACCCAAGCGAGGACAATAAGTGTTTCAACTGGGAAACCCAGTTTATTTTCTCATTAAGCAGCATGTTATACACAATTTTCACATATTTACGATCATGTACACTCATGATTTTTAACCAATATTTAATTATTATAAAATATCTTCTTGTAATAAATGACGTTCTGCCAAGTTCACCATATATGAAATCATTTTGAGTTGTCTTCTTAACACCCAAAATGTGTTTACAAAACTGTAAATGCACTCGTTCAATTGATATAGCTTGCATAAATCCCCACACTTCATATCCATAGTTTAAAATTGGAGTTATCAATTTATCACACAGATCTAATTTATGCTTTGTGGATATAAATGTAAATTTGTTTAAATACCTTTTCATTTTAAAAATGGATTTTTGCGCCTGACCAGCAAGAGTAGTTTGTGCTTCTGCTAATGTCAACCTCGGTTTCGCCTTGGTCGTCATTCTTTTCCTCTGGTTGACAATATCCAATAGTCTGTGTGGTAATGTCACTGTTATTATAGAGTCTGTGTGGTAATGTCACTGTATATTATTATACAGCTTGTGTGGTAATGCCACTGTATATTATTCTATAGTATGTGTGGTAATGCCACTGTTTGTATATTATTATATAGTATGTGTGGTAATGTCTATTTTGGTTTCAGAATGACGTCATTCCTGTTTTGCACCGTAGCGACTTGTTTTGCCCTGGCGGCGGTGGTATCGAGCGGTACATATTTTTACTTTATTACTAAATGATAATACTTCAATAGCCCATGTTTGCGTCATATAATAAGATAATAAATACATCTGATGTTGTCATACTCATTGATAGTACGACTTCTTAACCTACACACTATATCCATCTATGTTTATTAATAGAACTATGTTTATTAATGCTATGGTTATATATATATATATATAGGAGCTCCGACCTGTAACCCTGTCCGCATACCCTTGGTGCCAGGAACAATTAGAGCCTCGTCACAGGATTTGTTGTATCAAGCTGGCGATATACACTACAGAAACTGCTCCCAAACGGCAGGTATGTATTGTATTATGAGTTATGTACACAAAATAAACGCCCCAACGACTCCTCACAAGGGGCGTCCAACGACTTTCACATAGGTTGTTGTAATAAAGCCATAACATAATTATCAAAAGAAAATGTTGATGCTAGGTATGTAACACATTATATTCCGAATAAATAGTCAACCACAGTTTGCACTACGGCGATTTTCAAAAATAGCCTGTAAGGCTAACGTAATTAAACGACATAAATGTTAGTAAATAAAAACAAAATACATGCACAACAATGTAATATTATTCCAGGGACCAGAAAGTACATTGGCTGGTGTCCGGACCCCCATGATAAATCACCATGGGTACAAGTGCACCTGTCGCACGCGATGGCAATACACGAGCTTGTGTTCCAGACGGCACTTGTTGAATGTGCAAGCAGCCAGCATGATTTCAGCATGGAAGCTTTCATGGAAACATTTGATCTACAGTATGTTATTCCCGGAGACGCTGACGAGAATCTGGTTGACTTCGCAGAGGTGTGTTGCATTGTTTGACACTTGATATATTGTTGTCCGATCATCATAGGGATTGCACTGACCTCACACTTCACTTCAAATACGCTGTCGATATTCCCACATTGTTTTTGAACAGTGATTAACATTAACTGTGCAATCCGCATAATTATGAATTAATACAAATTGACGGATCCAACTTGGAAGATTGAGCGCTATCCATCATGCACTTCCTGCAAACAGTCTGAAAAAGTTCATCTTTGGTTTATAGCGAATAGAAATCTCCATATGTAATAACGCTATGTATTAAAACAATATGTATTTCTGTTTAAACAGGATGTGCCAGCACTAGACGGATTCTCTTCAGAGAAGGTGTTTCAGTTCTCAGAGCCACTGGTGACAGCATCAATAAAAATTGTCCCGAAATCCTTCAGTCTCTACGGTTGTTTCCGGTTCATGATACGAGGATGTGAACCCGACAGTATGTACATGTAATGCCTATTTGTTTATGATGATAACTTTGATTCAAATAAATCAAAGAGATTAAAAGTTCACGAGGACAAAATATAGTGCAATTGAATAGCTTGACAACACAGTTATAAATGCATGAACTCATTTTAGGAAAAGCAATGACAACCTAATTTTCTGTATAACATCTTGAATTTACAATAACTATAATGCATAGCAAGATACAAAAGTTTCATCAAATTAATGTTATATGTCATAATTAGTTGTATATTATTTTCTTCATTATCTTTATTCTTTCTTGAAGAAGGTATTTTTAATCATCAAGCAACTATGATGTATGCACAGGGTTGGTTGGTTGGTAGAATGTCGTTTACGTCATTTTCAGCACATTTAAGACTATATATGACAGTCGATTTTTTTATGTTAAAAAAAAAATCAGTCAATTTAACGTGCATCTGATAAAAACTAATGTATAAATGCATACATAAGTGCACTCCCAACACTCTAGCAACTGAAGAAATGAAAAAAATGGCGTGGGTTAATGTATCATTCGGAGATCACGGGTTTGAGCCTCAAAAGCGCAACTGAGTTTCTTCGATGTGTCATTGGGAACGACACTTTCCATGGGCATTTTTCGACAAATGGGAACTAGACGTAAACTGACTGGTCTCGTGAATCGGAGTATATCCTCCGAGCACGTTAGGAACCTTCTGGCTGGATTCGACAGTGATAGAACGACACGGTTCCTGGAGACGCTACATAATCTAATGTGTTGATAAGCCGTGTGATGAAAGAACCTAGGGAAATCTATCCAATAATGGCGTTTAACAGAGGGAAGTTGTCATAAGTGCATGCAATTGTAATGGAATGGGTGATGCATGTACTACCCAATATGTATGTATGCTCCAAATGTATGGGCGCCACAAGATACTATTAATTCTATTTAGCATACATATTAGACACTAGAACTAAACAATATTCCCGCGTGTTGCTTTTTCCCTAATGATTTCTGTATACAGACGGCGCCACATTTAAGTCCATGAGCCTTATAGATGTTTTCTGTATACAGACGGCGCCATATTTAAGTCCAGGAGCCTTATACATGTTTTCTGTATACTTACGGCGCCATATTTAAGTCCAGGAACCTTATATACAGACGGCGCCATGTTTAAGTCCAGGAGCCTTAGAGATGTTTTCTGTATACAGACGGCGCCACATATAAGTCCAGGAGCCTAAGAGATACAGAGGCCTAACTGTTGAATATTCATGTGTGTTTTTCAGGCATGTGCACACAAGGCTGGTGTTTAAATGGCGGGAAATGTTCGGGCTCCAATTACTGCACATGTGCCAGCGGATTTTATGGCGAGCGATGCAATCAGACTGGTATTGTTTATTGAAACTAAATCGTGTTTATTATTTAAGATGTTTCTTTGTAAAACAATTGTTTTGGTAGATCTAGGCTGGTAATAATGTAATTAAAAGTGACCTTATTATCAAGTGCTTATCATTTATAACATGTTGATATGTCCATGTCTCTAAAGAAACTAAAGTATTTACACCTCTATTCAATTATAAAGAGCTCTATTCAAATGATTTAGACCGTACCTCAGTTTATTGTAGTCCGACATGGTAAGTGTTTGAAGATGCGTATAAGCCAGCTAATTTCAAATGAAAGAGAGGTACGTGTATATCTTTTAGAAGTTTCATTAAATTATTAATAAAGATGTAGCAATCAATAAACGTGGCTCCAGCGTAAATGGATTGTCTACAATAGAATTTGCAGTAACTTTGCAGTTCTGCAGGTGAGGAGGTTCTAGGCCCATTCTCCATAATTTATCTCGATGTAAATGGAGGATTTTATCTCGATGTAAATGGAGGATTTTATCTCGATGTAAATGGAGGATGAGCCTGGCATGTTCATTTCTGTTAGGCGCCACATAACCTTTCATGTATTGGTGTGCCTTAAAACCCAATTCAATTCTTTTCCAGACCTTCATTCAAATCATTTGAAGAGAGCTCTTAATATTTGGAGAGCAATGCAAACATTTGAAGCGAGGTGGCCATGATTTAGATTCTGTAGATCTGGCGTTCTTTACATATACTCCTCTGAAAACGTACATGTTTTCTTACAGTAGAAAGTTACTAGCGGCTGAAACGTCCAACAAATATGACGCTACGCTAAGTAATATTCGGGAAACCCAATGTTTGTTTCTATAAATACATTACACATATTGGACCGTTATATAAGACAGTCATCCTCTGTCCCTATGTTTCAGCTCAGAGTGTTGTAAAGCAAGACTACAGCTTCATGGAGATTAAGGACAACATTCTGACGACGCCGGATGCCACCTTTAAAGTTAATGGGGACGTAACTCTTGTCGAAAACCGCCGTCGTAGTGGACATCATCATGGACATTCGTGTCACTTCAGTAGTCATAACAGTCACCCGTGTTATATTGAACACCAAAGTCACAGCAGTCACCAGAGTAGTAGTAGTAATCATGGTCACCATGATAGTCACCATGACAACCACTGTATGGCCAACCTGAATAATCATCATTCTGGCTTCACCACGACCATGAACGTCCACTTTGGTCACAATCACCACGGAAATTGTCACTTGTACTCTAATGGCGGTAATCTTCATGGTCACAATGGGGCATCTCTTAGTTACCATAACAATCACCTTAACTTCCATGTGAGCACGCACACGCATCATTGGCACGTGAGTCACCCGTGTAATTTGACGCCTGGTACGACGCACAGCATAACCACGTCATGGCATCCTCATACTGGCGCCCAGATCCACGTGAATAACCAGCAAGTGGCGTCATCCAGTCATTGTACACCGCATGCTACTGTGGCCAATCAAACGGTGCCACTCAGAATCGCTAATGGGCACGTGACTATAAATGTTAATGTCAACATGAACCTGACAATCAGCGGATTGAACATGTATTCTTTGGACATGCACAATCTTGCTAATCTCAACATATCAGGTAAACTATTTAAACTAGCCATTTCACGTTATCGCGCGTGTGTGCGTGCGTGCGTTTGGTGGGGTGGTGTGGTGGGGTTGAGGTGGTGATGGGGGTATGGTAGGGACAGGAGGGAGGCATTCGTTTATAAATGCACAGGTCATGTTCTGGCTTCACTCTGTTGTGTGTCATTTCAATATAATAGTTTTAACTTTTCTTAAAATCTGTTTTTCTGTTGATTTAAAATGATACTTGGTAACTATGTTGAACAAACATACAGACCAAGTTCGAAATTAGGCTCACTCGGTCATTTATTACGTCAGGTATGCGACTCTGTGTCCACTAGGTCGATTATTATTGAGTTATTCGTCATACTTGGTTTCCGTTCATTTAAAACGGGACAATTGCGTGGCGTCGGATTTGTTGTATGTATTTAGGATCAGGTTCGAATATGGACTCCGTCTATTACTAACTTGCTGTGAAAATCATAGCTATTATAGTTTTCTTACAGTTAAATTATGTAGCGTCCATGGAGCTGTGCGTCCTTTCTCACCGCTGCTGGTTAGAATCCTACCAGGAGCTTGACTTGTAAGTGAGAAAGTGTCGATTCTTACGGATGGAGGTGTACAGTACTGGTTCTACCCAGGAAAAGTGGGTGGTCTGCCTCCACCAGAAAAAAATCGACCGTCATATAACCTTACATATGTTGAAAATGACGTAAAACACCGTACAATCAAACAAACAAATGATTCCATTTCTTCGAAATATCGGTCGAATTTGCGCTAAGCCTGCATAAACAATCGCCGTTTTTCAATTGACATAAACTTTAATACCAAATGTCCATAGAAAAATCTCCAAAAGGAGAAGCATATCACGCCGATCTAATCGTGTGTGTTTTTGGTAACTACTGTATTGTTTCCATTATTTTCTTCTTGCATCCATGTCTCGGTCTCAAAATATCTCGCTCTTGCCATATAAAGTGAGAATTCGTTTTTGGAAACTAATTATTTAGTAGTTCCGCCCAACTCATGAACACAACAGAAAAATGAATATATATATCTATATAGTAAATAAATAGTAACTCTTCTTCAAATTTTCGAACACTTGTTCTTTTTCAAGAAAAAGCACAGAAATACAAATTTTAAGTAAAATCCATCTTGTTGTTTAAATGGCTGACGTTATAGTCTATTCTATTCTATTCTGTTCATTCAACAGAGAAGCGCAAAGGACCGTAATACAGTCTACTGACGTTATGATGAAAAGTATACCATAACGACGTGACGTCATTTCCTGTGTGACGTTAGGCAAATGACGTGACGTCGTTTCCCGTAACACTCCTTCTACTTTAACACAAACCGATTTCATGAACACTATACACTAAATATTCATAGAAGTAATGAATTCAATTTAAAATTGTCTCTCGGTATTCTTTAAAGAGTACTCTATAAATTCATTTTATAAATAGTTATATAAAATTAAATTGTGTTTTTCACTAATTCCTGTGAGTTAATAGTTTATCTTGATGTTGCAGCCTCTGGGAAATTTTGTGTCTAGTTTTTTATCCACTTATCTTCTATCATGTGTCTATATGTTCAACCTTCACCGAAAACTCGCTGTAATACCGTTACTCCCACGTCTATGTCTTTATGACCCTGAAAATGTTTCATTATGGGTTTGTCTGTCTGCTGGCGTACATCTCTAAGGTGTTCTTATATCCTCTCCCGTAGTGACCTTTCAGTCTCACCAACATATACCGTTACACAACAACAATATACAATATTTATATATATATATTTATTTTATGATTACCAATGCAATACTTTATTTTATCAGTGAAATACAAGTGTTATTCCACACTGTGGAATATAGAGTTTTATTCCACTGTCGGGACTACTTTTAAATGTACAACTAACACAGATGCACAGTACAAAGACTCACAAGATATTCCTACGCAAATGTAAACATGTCAAGAGAAAAACACTGCGAATTGTACATTCTATTCAAACAATGATATAAAATGGATTTTAAAAGTTAAATGGAAATGATTGCCAATATAAATATACTGAACAAAGTGTTCTATTTGGGTATAAATAAAATTTCTTTGGACTTTTTTTTGTAGTCGTGCAAAAAATGTGTGAAGCGGCTAAGTTATTGAAATTTCCTCCCTTGTTGTTCTACCTTAGTTTCCCTAAAAAAATGTTTATAAAATCATAAAATAAAAAGAAAATTTGTCATTTCATCTCCAAGTGAGATTTTTTTTTATTTTCACTAATGCTTCTCGATGAAATAAAATATGTTATTCACACCAAAACAACAAATATCCTCTATATAATAAAATTGAAGAAATTAGGAAACAGGCAAGTCTTCAGTGTAAAATATATTCTCTACAATCGCTTTCATGGTTTTTACATACACCAATCTTCAGGCATCCATTTTACATTATTATACCTCACTGTAAACACTCCATGTAAAATCCCCATACCCTGCCGGGTTGATATTTCACGCTATCACCCTCAACATGTCATTGCGTGTGATAGCGCAACATATCAGCCCGCTAGTTTTTTTAAAAGAGTTCTAAAAATAGATTTTTTCAACAACAACAATACTTTTTTCTTCATTATCGAGTATATTAGTATATAAGGAGTATGTGTTCGGTATAATAAAATAAATATCCCATCCTCTTGAGGGTTATCACATTCATGAGAGTGTGGTTATGTTCAGAGTGTAGTAAGAATGTTCACTCTGAGGATATGATTATATCCGAAGAGTAAGCATGAGCGGTAGGTATGCATATTTCACTACCGCTCATGAACAGTCTCAATCAAACCGAGACTGCAATATTTCGTATGTGTCGTGCTCGGCCGTTTCCAAAGGTCCAGTATCATACTTTTTTTAACTTTTATAGACTCATTTTGAAAAAAAATATATAAAAAACCCCAAAAAACCCGGCAAAGTGAAATCTGTACTGAAAATTTTGGCACGACCGGATTTCGGTATAATAAAATAAATATGACATTCATGAGAGGGTGATAGTAAGAATGTTCACCCTGAGGATAATCAATATCACATATTTCGTCATAAATATTTTTATCATTTAACATTTTCATAACTTTGTCTCTCTAATAATCGCTATCCACCTTTGTCTGATTTTTCATTTATTAAACTATTTAATGCGTTTTTGTCATCAGTGAATATCTTACTTTTAGACGTGCAATTATCTTTTCTTGTGAAATAGTTCGCTAAGTCTCAACTTTCGACAGAACTCTTTTATATCTGCCTGTTATTCAGTTGTGTTCCCTTTAGGCATTGGGGTAATTTCATTCCTTTCTTCAGTAGATTTATTCCATTTATGGTAAATTCTCTACTAAAAAGGCTTGTAACTTTGGGGTGAACAGAATGTTAATATCTTGAGATTTGTCTCTTGACTGTCCTGTAGTTGACGGTTCACCTCTACTTCTTGGTCTTTCCATGTGCACCCTCCTCCGTATCCTCCCACGTCTCTGTCTGAAGAGCATTGTCATAAAAAGGCAGCGCGTACATTTGTTCCTATGTGTCACAAAATGTCACGGGTAGAGCGTACTGGTCGTATATAGCTCTTGTATCGGTTACACCCAAAATCTATTGTTCGAGTTGAAACAATTTCACAATATTCATGATCTATTCATGTAACACGTAAAAGCGTGCACATTTTAAGTGGCCGCCAGAGAGGCCGTGTGATAAGTTTAGTTTTGTGCTAATGCATGTAAACGTATAGGTATATTTTCCTTAAACGGCAAAATTGTATAAGGGGCCTGTCGTGTAGATTCAATACTGTAGATTTAGCCACGTTTGTCACGGACTGAACGGGGGAAATAATGATTTGGGCGTAATGTTTGCTATAAAACCCATTGTCTTCTAGCTATCGCCGGGATAATCGATAGTACTTTGTTGGAACAGAGATTGGACGGCAAATTTCACAGGCAACATGTGGTTAGTAGTTTTATCAAACTTTTATCGTATATTTGTATTCAGTGGGCGGCGCCATCTTGTTTGGCGGTTACGACATCCGGTTAGCATTGATGTTTCTCAAACATAACTTTAGACTAGCATATGATTTTGAAGTTACTTTATTAGATGTAATTATTGTAATTGATCATTAATTGTAAAACAATATTAATTTGATAACAGTGGATATTAGGTGCATTAGTTAACGTTGGCGTATAACTCGGTGATTGTAATACACGATTGTCAACATTAGTTAACAATGAGATGAGTGACAAGAATAAATGCGTGCATGCATAACTCAGTGAGTGTAATATATGAGTAATTTGATCATGTTTATATTACATGTATTAGGGGCATTGATTAACAGCGACGTACATAGCGTATACATGGCGTTGTAGAATATGTATACATTGCTACTCATCATTAGTACAGCTTACATATATTGATCGAATAATGATTTGTTTGGGTAATGGTAATTATGCAAGATTGTTATGTTTGTCAACCGACATCTAAAACGTATGTATAATTACAGCCTAAGCCATCCAGGATATAAGCCATCCAGGGTTGGAGTAAGCCATCTAGGTTTGGATATCCAGGAGTGGAGCTAAGCTTCCATGAATAACGTTTACGAGCGGTGGAGACGGTCCCCGTACCTGCGTCAGCATGGCCAGGTTTTACTAACGACAACCCCCGGGACACAAGGTGGGCCCGTTACCAGTCCTCACTGGAGGAATATCATTCACAATCTCAGTGGAGATTAACTGTCATTGCATCGCGTCATCAACCCTTACAGAAGGCATTTGATGACAATCATCCATTGAATTCGCGCATCATCATCTTCATGAGCTCTCGCGCATCACAGTTATCGCGCTAGATCAACATTGTTATAGCTTTAACAACACTTTAGTGTCTTAGACATTCAGTATTTATAACAATACTAAGAACGTCTTAAACGTTCAGGAGAACATTCTTTTCATAGTTCATTTGTGTATTCGCTTGTTTTTTTAGATAATTGTATATATATTAAACATATTTTAAAAGTTGCATTAAACTTATGTAAATGCATTCACCGTCATTGATTCTTTCCTGAGTTAGCCCAACCACTAAGGTCATCCTGTGACAACTGGTGTCAGAAGTGGGATTTTGGGCGACTACGGAGGGAAAGAATCAATAAGTGATCTTTATTATGATATACTAAATCTCTACTTATTATTTTAGAATTGTGTACCACCCTCTGATCCATCAAGGCGACTGTCGACGATCACGGCTACTGCTTGGAAGACAAGTCAAGACACGACAAGGGTAGGGTGAGTCCAAACTGTTGTTTTGTCCGTTCTTTCCTTGGCGCGAGGTCGCAGTGGTCTACACGAGTGGGTCTGAGGCACTTTTGCTCAATAATTTGGGTGTTTGTTTTTACCTCCCTTGATATACATATAGTATCCAATTAGGTTGGCG
The DNA here is from genome assembly GCA_037043455.1 of Cyrtodaria siliqua. Taxonomy (NCBI): domain Eukaryota; kingdom Metazoa; phylum Mollusca; class Bivalvia; order Adapedonta; family Hiatellidae; genus Cyrtodaria; species Cyrtodaria siliqua. The sequence continues at coordinate 131,245 of JAWPHD010003610.1, read as the reverse complement.
AACAAGACGTTCTACTCATGTTGTGACACTCGAGTATACTTATATTGATGGGAGAAGTAAATATACATGTACATGTTATACACATTTCGATGATTGTTTAAGGTTTATGTCCAATATCAAATTAAGATATTTTATGTAGTGCATATGTTTTGTGGAAGCTAGATACTATCTACACATACTCGTTAGTAGTTAGCGCTAGTACAAATGTGTATGTAACTAGTCCGATGATGATGCCCAGGTATTTACTGAGGACACAGTGACTTACCATTAGTAGTTAAGTGAGTAGAATTATTAGTGACGTGTGTATTGTAATTATTGTAGTTAGTAGTCCACAATGTCCATAGACATGACGTCCATAAAGGATCTTACGGAAATGGGAAAGGAGTTAGGGTATGCTGGAGAGGAGCTTAGAAACTTTGTTAAAGACGAACAGGCTAGGGAAAGGGAATTTAGACTTAAGGAAAGAGAATTAGCAAAGCAGGAAAGAAATGAAGAAAGTATACTAGTTAAAGATAAGCTAGAATTAGAAGGTAGATTGGCTAAAGAGAAGCTAGATGCTGAGAAAGATAGGTTAGCATTCGAAAGTAGACTAGCCACAGAGAAGTTAGAATTAGAAGATAGGTTAGCAAAAGAGAAGTTAGAATTAGAAAGTAGAATAGTAAGGGAGAAGCAAGAGTTAGAACATGAGAGGTTCGAAACAGATGGTAGACTAGCTAAGGCTAAGATGATAATGGAAAGGGAGCAAAAAGAGTTTGATCATAAGTTAGCTTTAGAGTTGGAAGCAGCTAAGACACATAGTAAGGAAAGTAAAACTGAAGGGAAAGATAGTTATTCTGGGAAGTTAAAAGGTTCGAAGTTACCATACTTTGATGCTGACAAAGATAACATGGACAGTTACTTGTTACGGTTCGAGCGTTATGCTGAGTTACAGGAATGGACCAAAGATAAGTGGGCAGTTCATTTAAGTGCGTTATTGAGAGGCAAGGCCTTAGATGTATTTTCTAGATTACCTAGTTTAGATGCTCTTGACTATGACAAGTTAAAGGATGCTCTTTTAAAGAGATTTGAGTTAACTGAAGAAGGTTTTAGAAAGCGGTTTAGAGCTTGCTTGCCTGAGAAAGGCGAGTCATTTATTCAGTTCATTAGTAGATCTAGAAATTACTTAGATAGGTGGTTAGAGTTAGGGAAGGTAGCGCAGACTTATCAGGGCCTCATAGATTTCTTGTTGCGTGACCAGCTATTCAATGTTTGTAGTAGAGATCTGTTCTTATTTCTTAAAGAAAGAAAACTTACTAGTGTAGGAGAAATGGCAACACAAGCAGATCAGTTTGCCGAGGCTAGAGGTGGAGCTCATAATGTAGTGTCGAAATACAGAACTTTTAGAGATAGGCAAGGGGACGATCATAAACAGAAAGGCCAGAGTGGAAACTATAGAGGTGGTGGTAGTTCGATGGGTGCTAGAGGAGGTAGCAATAGTGGTAACATAGGTAGACCTTTTATTCGTTGTCGTCACTGTAATGGGAATCATGCTTCACATGAGTGTAGGAAAGCGGTGAAAGTGTCCGCTGTCGTAGACAATTTCAGTGAAAATAGTAGAGTGGACAACAATGTAGGGAATCAGAACCAAGGTTTTAACAACCCATGGAATTTCGGTAGAGGTAGAGGTGGTCAAAACCGAGGTAGAGGTAGAGGCAGAGGTAGTAATAGTCCGGTTATTAAAACCGAGAGTAGTAGCTGTTGTGTTAAATCGGATGGTGTAATGGCGAAGATCGGAACATGTCTCTTTCCGTATGCAAATCTTCCAACGGCAGATGGTAGAGTGAACGGCACGGACGTAATTGTAATGAGGGATACAGGTTGTACAGGTGTGGTAGTTAGGCGTAGTTTAGTTACGGATGACCAGTTGGTAGGTAAACAGTCACCGTGTATGTTGTTAAATAAGTCGGTAGAGCACGTGCCAATAGCGAGAATAGATGTAGATACACCTTTCTTTAAAGGGACTACAGAGGCACTATGTATGGATGACCCGATGTATGATTTAACGATAGGGAACATAGATGGTTCAGCACTTCCGGTAATGTCCGATTTTAGAAGTAGCATAAGTAATGCCGTAGAGACTAGAGCGCAGGTTCAGAAGCAAGCTCAGGCTTATAGAAAATTAAAGGTTCCTGCAGCCGTAGGTGACATATCCAAAGCGGAGTTTATAGAAGCACAAACTCAAGACGAGTCATTAGGTCCTTGTAAGGTGAAGGCCAAGGATGGTGTAGTGAAGAAGTGTAAAGGGTCCGGTAGTTGTAAGTTTGTACATAAGAATAGGTTATTGTACAGAGAATTTGAAGATAGTGGTAGTAGACAGTTTCACCAATTAGTGGTTCCTACCCAGTATAGAACGACAGTGCTTAAGGTAGCTCATGAGTCGATTATGGGAGGTCATTTAGGCGTAAAGAAAACGTCAGATAGAGTATTGGCAGAATTTTATTGGCCAGGCGTTAGTGGAGATGTAACTAGGTATTGTAGGTCCTGCGATGTATGCCAAAGGACAGTACCAAAAGGTCGAGTGACCAAAGTACATTTAGGTCAGATGCCACTGATAGATACACCATTTAAGAGGGTAGCCGTAGACATAGTTGGACCAATTTTTCCAGTGTCGGATAGGAAAAATAGGTACATTTTAACCATGGTAGACTATGCAACTAGGTATCCGGAGGCAGTCGCATTGCCCTCAATTGAAACTGAGAGAGTAGCTGAGGCATTAGTTGATATGTTCAGTAGGCTAGGTGTACCAGAGGAAATGCTGACTGATTGTGGGTCACAGTTTACGTCAGAACTTATGGCTGAAGTAAGCAGGTTATTGTCTTTGCGTCAAATCATGACAACACCATATCACCCTATGTGTAACGGGTTAGTCGAACGATTTAACGGGACGTTAAAGCAAATGTTACGGCGTATGTGTACCGAGAGACCCAAAGATTGGGACAAGTATCTCAATGCTTTATTGTTTGCATTTAGAGAGGTTCCACAAGAGAGTTTAGGATTTTCTCCGTTTGAGTTATTGTACGGTAGGTCAGTTAGAGGTCCCATGAGGATTCTTAGAGAGATGTGGGCAGGTGAAGTAGATAGTGATGAGGTTAAGACTACATATCAGTATGTTTTAGATCTGAAGGAGAAACTAGAGGAGACTTGTAAGATAGCTCAAAGTCAGTTAGTTAAGGCAAGTACCAAGTACAAACGGTACTATGACCAGAAAGCTAGAGCTAGGAAGTTTAAGATAGATGACCAGGTGTTACTGTTACTCCCGACCGACAATAACAAGTTGTTATTACAATGGAAAGGTCCGTTTTACGTTAGAGGGATAGTGAACACTATGGATTACCGTATCGAGATAAACGGAAAGTTAAAGACCTTTCATGCGAATATGCTGAAAGAGTATATAAGTAGAACCGATAATGTGCAACAAGGGGTGTTAACCGTAGTTAATGTTGCAGTTATTGAGGATAGTGAGGAAGACAGTAGTGAGGACACTAGTCCCATGTATTTTCCCACTAGTGTAGGTAAGGAGGCAGCAGCCGATGTAGACATATCGGGCATGCTTAGTGTAGCAGAGAAACGAGAGGTAAGTCGTTTAGACTCTGAGTGTAGTACTGTTCTGTCCGATAAGTCGAGACCAACAGATGTAGTGCAGTGTAGCTTTAAGCACACTTTAGCAAAGCCGATTAGGGAAACGAGAGACCCTACTCCATTTCGCAAACAGTATACTGGTAATGCGATGGATGCAATGTGTAAAGTTGGAGTTCTTGTAGTGGCAGGAAGTAGTGTTATTAGTAACAGTAGAGTCGGGGTAATAGACCGAGGAAAGCACAATATTGGGGCAGACTATTTAAGTCGCCGCACATAATGACCGGTTTAATACAATAGTGTATTGCAGTGTATTGTACATTAGTAGTATATGTTACGACAGGGTAGTGTACAATTGTAGAATAGTGTTGAAATTGTAATTACATATTATAGTTAGGTTATAACTGCAGTGGTAATAGATAACATACTCAAGCGATTGAGCGATCAGCTTGTACGTTTTGTCGCTCGTTTGCTCAGAAGAATTAATAGTTTCTTAACGTGTAAATATTATCATTTTGTTGAATTTTAAAAGTGTAGCACTTTCTTTAAGTGGGGAGATGTTGTCACAAAATGTCACGGGTAGAGCGTACTGGTCGTATATAGCTCTTGTATCGGTTACACCCAAAATCTATTGTTCGAGTTGAAACAATTTCACAATATTCATGATCTATTCATGTAACACGTAAAAGCGTGCACATTTTAAGTGGCCGCCAGAGAGGCCGTGTGATAAGTTTAGTTTTGTGCTAATGCATGTAAACGTATAGGTATATTTTCCTTAAACGGCAAAATTGTATAAGGGGCCTGTCGTGTAGATTCAATACTGTAGATTTAGCCACGTTTGTCACGGACTGAACGGGGGAAATAATGATTTGGGCGTAATGTTTGCTATAAAACCCATTGTCTTCTAGCTATCGCCGGGATAATCGATAGTACTTTGTTGGAACAGAGATTGGACGGCAAATTTCACAGGCAACATGTGGTTAGTAGTTTTATCAAACTTTTATCGTATATTTGTATTCAGTGGGCGGCGCCATCTTGTTTGGCGGTTACGACATCCGGTTAGCATTGATGTTTCTCAAACATAACTTTAGACTAGCATATGATTTTGAAGTTACTTTATTAGATGTAATTATTGTAATTGATCATTAATTGTAAAACAATATTAATTTGATAACAGTGGATATTAGGTGCATTAGTTAACGTTGGCGTATAACTCGGTGATTGTAATACACGATTGTCAACATTAGTTAACAATGAGATGAGTGACAAGAATAAATGCGTGCATGCATAACTCAGTGAGTGTAATATATGAGTAATTTGATCATGTTTATATTACATGTATTAGGGGCATTGATTAACAGCGACGTACATAGCGTATACATGGCGTTGTAGAATATGTATACATTGCTACTCATCATTAGTACAGCTTACATATATTGATCGAATAATGATTTGTTTGGGTAATGGTAATTATGCAAGATTGTTATGTTTGTCAACCGACATCTAAAACGTATGTATAATTACAGCCTAAGCCATCCAGGATATAAGCCATCCAGGGTTGGAGTAAGCCATCTAGGTTTGGATATCCAGGAGTGGAGCTAAGCTTCCATGAATAACGTTTACGAGCGGTGGAGACGGTCCCCGTACCTGCGTCAGCATGGCCAGGTTTTACTAACGACAACCCCCGGGACACAAGGTGGGCCCGTTACCAGTCCTCACTGGAGGAATATCATTCACAATCTCAGTGGAGATTAACTGTCATTGCATCGCGTCATCAACCCTTACAGAAGGCATTTGATGACAATCATCCATTGAATTCGCGCATCATCATCTTCATGAGCTCTCGCGCATCACAGTTATCGCGCTAGATCAACATTGTTATAGCTTTAACAACACTTTAGTGTCTTAGACATTCAGTATTTATAACAATACTAAGAACGTCTTAAACGTTCAGGAGAACATTCTTTTCATAGTTCATTTGTGTATTCGCTTGTTTTTTTAGATAATTGTATATATATTAAACATATTTTAAAAGTTGCATTAAACTTATGTAAATGCATTCACCGTCATTGATTCTTTCCTGAGTTAGCCCAACCACTAAGGTCATCCTGTGACACTATGTACCTAGTACGTACATTTGTTCCTATGTACATAGTACCATTTCTTCTAACTGGATGATTACTTACACTATGCTCTGGGTTTGACTATTGGTTTCTTGGGAAATGTTGCCCTGCTCCGCGATGTACATTATTTCCTAAACGTTGTGCTGTTGGTCGTTGTTTCTGTCCACGTTTATTTTAGTTGCGTGATTAATAACAATTTTACAATTTTTTATATACAACAAAATCTTTCATTTTTGCAATAGCTTTTGACCTAGCGGTCTTCACCAGTGGCGTTAGTCTCGGCCAGCTAGACCGTATCATGCATATGTCTTACTTACCTGGTTCTGGATCCGTGTAGCATAGCGTAAGGAAAAAATTAAAAGGGGCCGGGTGACCGAGGTTAAGCCTACAGCGGCGTTTATTTGTTGTATATGCACGGAAACGGAATGACGTTGACGCGGCAGTTTTGAAGTCGCTGTGTTGCAGGTACGGCGGGAACGTTGTATTTGGCCGTTGGGGTCCTACTCTTTCGTATTCAGTCCATACAGCCGGTACGTGCGGAGTTTCTTCTGCCACAGACATTCTATGGTCAGCCTGATTGTATGTCCATTCAATTTCTCCAGGCCCACGATCAAGAAATGCTCCTTCGAATGGCCATCACTAACAAAATGCGCTGCGACCGGATCGTTATATTTGGTTCTCATGCGCGACAAGTTTAACAGATGACGCTGGTAAATAGTGTCGCCTGTCTCTCCCAAATATATGAATACATCGCATTTCTTACAGAAGATGGCATATACAACGTTTGTGGACTTGCAGTTGATGCTGTTCCTTATACGATACTATTTTCCCTAATAGCAATGTATGGGCATATGGTGCATCATTTTCCACACGGCTGACACCCATTGCTTTGGGCAAAGAACTGATTATTGTGTTTCTTATGTACCAATATATCCTGTAGAATCTTGTCACGTCTATACGCCAGGATAGGTGCTTCTGGGAAAACCTCTCTCATTCTGTCTGATGTGTGCAGCACCGGAAGGTGTTTCCGTAGGATGTGGCCGATGTTTGGAAGTGCTCTTGAATACGTGCTTGCAAGTGGGACGCGCGTTGTTTTACGTTGGTGTTGTTTGCATTCAAGGAGTTCCTCTCTTTCAGCTTTGTCCACCTTTTGTCTCTCTCTCTCTCTCTCTCTCTCTCTCTCTCTCTCTCTCTCTCTACAAAGTTTGCATCATAGCCCCGTTTTTGTAGGTGCTGCTTTATGGTATCTCCGTGACTTTTGTAACTTTCACTTCCAGAGCAGATACGTTTTACACGCACTCCTAAGCCATAAGGTATGGTTTTCTTTGTCGTTTGTGGGTGGAATGACTTCCAGTGAAGGTTCATGTGTTTGTCTGTTGGTTTGGTATACATATCTGCTAATGACGTCATTACATTCAGAAATTCCAGGCACCTTGTGGAGTGCCTCATTTTGACATGTATCCTTGGATGACTGCTGTTTGCAAGTTGATGGAATGATTGTAGAGTTCGTAGCCATGTGCCCCGAGACCCACACATCGTCGTCGTATCTAAAATATGTAAGTGGCTTATCACCCTCTCTGTCCATTAGCTCAGATTCCCATGACCCAAGGTATGTTGAAGCGTAATTCATTCCCAGGTGTGAACCTACTGCGGTGCCTTGTTTCTGAATAATGTTTTTACCACAAAATGTTATTGTATTCCTCTCCAGTACCATTTCCATCATCCTTAGAACCTCATCAGTCGGAATTTCATGGTTGGTTCTCTTGTTCAGAGAATCTTTAACTACCGCGCGGGCTTCATCTCTTGGTACTGGTGAGTACAATGCCTTGATCTTGATCTAAGCAGAATATAATGGTATCGTCCGGAAGTGGTTGCCGTATCTGTTCAAGTCGCCTTCGGAAATCAGTTGTGTCTTTTATATAACTTGGCAAAGACTCGACATGCTGTTTTAGTTCACCCTCAACTATTGCCGCCATCTTTTCCGTTGGATGACTCCGTCCATTTACGATAGTTCTGAGTGGCATTGCTTCCTTGTGTAACTTTGGGTTTCCCTGTAGTTTTCCATCCGTGCTTCCCGATGGTGTTAGATACGATTTCATTCCCTAAGATATTGACCCTCTTTTGTACATATCGTTTGCTAGTTTCTTAACCATGTTCTTTACAGTCTTTGTGTTGTCTTCTTTCACCACCTAATATGATTCATCGTCCAGCATTTCCTTCTCTGACTGGTCGACATAGTCTGTAGAGTTCATGACAACTACACCAGATCCTTTGTCAGCCGGTCTAATGACTATACTCTGATCATTGAGTAGCTCATGCATTGCAATTTCCTCTTCTTTGGTGATATTCATTTTGAAATTTCTTTTGAGGCCCGACAAAATATCATCTTGGACATTTTTAATGTATGTGTCTAGCCACTTATCTCTTCCAGATGCCATTGTCTATTCTGACTTTTTTCGCTTTACATTATACGGCTCTTTTTCATCTTCCTCATAGAAAGTTCCCTTATAAGCCGCATTCTACGCTCCCATGTTTTTAAGTCTGTAATGAGTCTTCCCTTGTCAATGTTTCGTCTTGTCGGTACAAACGTTAGAACTTTCTCTAGCAATGATATTTGTGTTTTTGTTAGTTTTTTATCTTGAAAGATTCTTCAAAGAAACCATTCGTACTTCCTTGTTTCTGGTGATGCTGCCTCTTTTTCTTGGAGATCAGATTGGTACTTTAGATTGGGACCACTTGTTGTACACACACATATATACATATATATATATAAATACAATAACCGGAAGTTGTCACATGTATTCGTTTAAGTAACGTTTACATCGTTCTTCTTTCAATTGATTTATTTCTGCAAAAATAATTGAACTTGTCTAATGAAAGATAATACGGGAATTAAAATATCTGTAAAAGTTTAGATAATACCCTAATTCTGAATTATCATACTGAAATTTAACACCTACTCGATTTATTCCACCTTTCTTAATGATAACGACATTAACTGTAATATAATTCGTCACAATATTTCTAAACCATCATATACTCTTCTCGAAATCTGAAAATAAAATTATATTGTATGTATATAAACTAAATATAATAACCCTTCTCTGATTCTGAAAATACAATTATATTGTCTGTATATAAACTAAGTATAATAAATCTATAACATGAACTCACTTTTAATTCAACGTTTCTTCAAGATCACATAGAAAACAAAACGATGAGAGACACTCACCCTGAGCTACTCCAAATGTACATGAGAAATCTTCACTAAGTTGTTGATTGTATTTAACTCTTGATTTGATACTACTATACATATATTTAATTAAATTTGATATTTCTCTATAACCCCGTATGTAATGAAGTTATATCAGATGGCATGCTTAACAACTTAACCAAATGCCTTTTTAAAATCAGTTAACGTTGCGTACAATTTTGTGTCATTCAATTCAATTCAGATGACTTTTTAAATTAATTCAAGTGACTATTTATATACATGAAACATTACAATAAATGTAAAGCATAACATTACCTCCTCCTCGTGACAAATTCTTATATTAGAGATAGTAAAATAATATACATGTATATACAACATAAATATGTACACGTGTCACATTAAATGGTTATACTGGAATCTGCAAGTGAAATATATTACAACATGTATACATGACATTGGTTATACACATAACCATGTATTACAACATGTATACATGACATTGATTATACACATAACCATGTATTACAACATGTATACATGACATTGATTATACACATAACCATGTTTTACAACATGTATACCTGACATTGATTATACACATAACCATGTATTACAACATGTATACATGACATTGATTATACACATAACCACGTATTACAACATGTTTACATGACATTGATTATACACATAACCATATATTACAACATGTATACATGACATTGATTATACACATAACCATGTATTACAACATGTATACCTGACATTGATTATACACATAACCATATATTACAACATGTATACATGACATTGATTATACACATAACCATGTATTACAACATGTATACATGAAATTGATTATACACATAACCATGCATTACAACATGTATACATGACATTGATTATACACATAACCATGCATTACAACATGTATACATGACATTGATTATACACATAACCATGTTTTACAACATGTATACCTGACATTGATTATACACATAACCATGTATTACAACATGTATACATGTCATTGATTATACACATAACCACGTATTACAACATGTATACATGACATTGATTATACACATAACCACGTATTACAACATGTATACATGACATTGATTATACACATAACCACTTATTACAACATGTATACATGACATTGATTATACACATAACCATGTATTACAACATGTATACATGACATAGATTATACACAATGTAGGTGCTGTAACACCTCTTTTTAGAGCAATGGGTTTCAGGAATGTGTTTGTATTGGAATCAGTAAGTTTCCATGTTGGATATAAAAATAAACATAATACGTGTTTGAGCTGCTTGAGCCATTCTTTGTAAACTTAAATGTGCTTTTCTGTCATCTGAAAGGACATTACTCAAAGAGTGATTATACACCTTAAATTGTGGTATATCCGCGGTTAATGGATTGTCGATGAGTTACTTTCAATTGTTTTTTCAACAAGGAGTCATTGAAAAGTTACTGCAGTAGAGCTAAATTTACTGGATGTAATTTACTTGTAGTATTTTCATGACAAGCTGATAATCTCGAAGGTAAAAACTTACTGTAGACACTGCACATTCACATGGAACACTTAACGTGCAAAAGTGGCAGACTTGAACCATTCTTTTGTTAGTTTTGCGAGTTAATTCTACAACATCTACCTTTTATATAAGAACTGAAGTATAGTTCCGTGACAAATGGTCAAGCAAAAATCTAGAGTCACATAATCGTTTTAAATTATCTTTTACGTTTGCAAAAAGTGAACAAATCCAATTGATTGATGTGACCGGAGTCAATACCTTGTTGAGTTTACCAGAAATCACGTTGGACTCTGTGCACTGATCAAGACCATTTCTGTTAAATGTGGTATAGTACTGTAAATCACTTGCGACTGCGAACAAATCAGGCGAATCCAGAAACTGGATTTAATAGTTTAACTGTGTTGCGTGGTTTGAAGTGTTATTTACTGGTACTGGTATTGACAATATTTTAAATAGGGACAAAGGTTTTGGGAAAGGTGCAATTGGAAATTTAACAGAAATGTACAATTTACAACCTTTAAGGGCATACATGTGTAAATATCGATTGTACTATCAAAAACCATGTGACATTTCATGTAAGATGTTCTGGATATCGAGCATTGTTTTGAACATAGTGGTTGATGGGATCAAATGAGGTGAAAGCCTTCCTTCCACTAAAGCATAGATACCATCTAAAAGTTCATTAAAAATAGCCTCTAACTTTCTTGATTTTTCAATTTGTTTTGAAATCAGAACATTTGTTGAGAACGACCTTTCTAATTTGTCAAAGCTGTCATATAATTGAGTATGAATATGTTCATTTGCCAGTTTGTTTTGTTTTAGACCATTCATAATATTAGTCATCCTTTCATCTGTAGTTTTGATGTATGGAGCTAGTTTAATTTCGTGTTGTTCGAGGACACTGAATTTACAATATTGTTTGTGAGTTTGTTTAAAGAGTTAATGTGATTGGCTAACATTTCAACATCCCCTATTGTAGATTTAAAGCTTAACGCACGTCAAACGTAATTTATCATGCAGATGTGCACTTTTCTGCCCAATAAAGGGGTGACCTATTAAAGTTTGCTTAATTAGCCATTGACCAATAGAGCAAATCAATGCGGAATCCCTCGGCGTTTATTGTACGTAACGTTTTCTGACGTCATGCACGTAACGTTGCCTGACGTCATAAAACAAAAAAAAAACAACAACATGGCGGCGTCCTCGATAAGCGTAACATTCGGAGAAATAGGTAATAATAGTAATACATACAGAAAATGTGGATAATCAACATCTGCCCATTTATTCAATATATTGTTTAGTATTTGTGCAAACAGTTTACTAAAATGGCTAAGCGATGTTAAGCCCCGACAGTGTCCAACCTCATGTGCAATGGTACTTTATTACATGTGTTACTACTGTATATATAGTAACAAAAACGGCCCGTTTTTCATGCAATACAAGCATTATCTATGCAGTCATATTACACAAGCGCGTGAAACTGCGGGCCAAAAATCCATATGAAGGGCCAAAAAAAACATATGGCGGGCCGAAAATCCATATTAAATCTAGACTACGTTACATACTAACTCAGGAAAGAATCAATGTCGGTGACTGCATTTACACAAGTTTAATGCAACTTTTAAAATATGTTAAATATATATACAATTATCAAGAAAAACAAGCGAATACACAGACGAAATATGAAAAGGACTGTTCTCATGAGTGTATAAGACGTTCCTAGTATTATCACAAATACTGAATATGTCGACTGTCTATATATATGACACGAACGTGTTGTTGAAGTAACAAGGTTGATGATCAGTTACGGTACACAAAGCGATGTATTTGATGCGCGAGAGCTTATGAATATGAATGAATGAATGGTGTTTTACGGCACGTCGACACATACATTGGTCATATTGTGCGCAAAAACTGATGAAAAGATGAAGAAATTAAGATATGAAGTAATACTTAAAAAATGATGTGTAAATATATATAAAGATAAAACTATTTACTCGTCATCATCGTACCATGGTTTATGTGGGCGTTTTGGATTTGCCGAGGTTTTTGGAATAGTTTGGTCAGCTATATCATGAAGGGTTTTGGTAAAAAGAGTAGTTGCATCTTCGACATCCTCGAAAACGGAAGACTTTAATTGTTCCTCACAAAGAGATTGAAACGTATCCCAATCAGCTTTGCGAACTGATCGGTGATTGTCATCAAACACCTTCTATAAGGGTTGATGGCGCGATGAACAGCTTCCAACGAGGTTGTATGTTGAAGTTCCTCCACTGAGGCCTGATGACGGGCACACCACGTGTCCCGCGGGATGTTGCTCCTATGAGAATCTGATCATGCTGTCTAGGTACGGGGACCGTCTCCACCCGGATGTAGCAATATCACGAAACAAATTGGCGACTCCCATTGAATACAAATGTACAATAAAATTTCATAAAATAGATATATTGCCAGTGAATTTCACCCTTTCCAAACGACTGCTCCAATCAAAGCAACTTTCAACATTCCCGGCCACGACTGGAAAACAATGCACTTTATAACCCAACATTCCGCCCAAACCATCATTTTTCATGTTCATTCCTTGACCCACTTGGCAACAGACGCAATTTTCATATCTTCTCGACCTTTAAACAATTTTGCCCTTTGGAGAGATAGATTGTAATAATACCTATAATTTATCATGCATTAACGCACATATACACTTATTGAACGTCCCTGCCTCTCCCTCTACCAACGTTATACAATTGCTCGCTTTTCCGTGATACATGAATATATCATGCTGGTGAATATATATTTAAACTGAACAATGGATTAGCATGTGACTGACAGATGTCGTAAAGTGTTTACATGAGCTATGTACGACCAATACGCTCTACCCAATATTATTTTTTATCAATATATGATTCAGGATTCAAGATTCTTTATTAAGTAACGTAAACAATACAATGTTTCTTGTTACGTGATACAATGAATAATATCATATACAAGAGTCAGTCATGATAAGTATGTGCATAGACATAAAGGCAATGAGCAAAACATGATTTATACGGAAAAGATATACACACATAAATTGAACGTGAGGTTGTACTGAGTACATTGAAAAAATACAACAATGCAATGTGTATGTATGTACATATATACATATTGAAATAACATGGAGAACGTTAAAGCATATAGAAGTGCGTGCAAAAGATAGTGTAGTATTTACTTTAAGTGAGATTTACAGTACATTTTCATGACGATTAACTATGTATTGTCGAATAATTGTCGCTTGATATACAAATTTACAAAGGTTTGAGATAACAGAAAAACTAACAGACTGCATTAGCTCAATAAATTTAAAAACGCTTGGTCTAACAAAGTAATTTGATTTAATATATTGTTTTCGAATGTTAGTGTATGCTTGACATATACAAATAAAGTGGTATTCGTCTTCTCGATCACCAGAATTACAAATTAAACAGTAACGTTGATCATGGTCGATTCTGTTAACGACCTGTTTCAATCCGCATTGTATGCATTTTTTCTCTCACGCGAGATGATATGTTCAGTTCAGAAGATTTCATTGTTCAGTTCAGAAAACATAATATACAATTCCCCATTTAAATACGGCTCATTAAAATCTAACATCTGTGTCGGATTGAAAGAAAATTGTTCATTTGAAATTAAAAACGACGTTTGTAGCGATTATTTTGGTTAAAGAATTTATCAGTCGTAATCCTTTTGAGTAATTTTCAGTAGTCAGTGGCGTTTTGAAATCGTTTTTTATGCTAATTTCATATAATGCGCTTCATGGAACTTGGAATGTACTTTGGCGTTAAAATCGTATGAAAATGCAAATCAATGCTTAAATATATTTTATAAAAGCCTTCAGATATAATACGTGTATTTCTTGCTGATATTAAAATGAGCAAATCAAATAATGTCTTTGCTTTCTGATTTCACAAAAAAAGCATCTCCTTTCACAGTAGCGCCCCAGGCCACACCTACACCGTCAGGTCCATTTACTGCAGCGCCCCAGACAACGCCTGCCATAGTATCCGCAACAACAACACATGACGTCACGACAACAACACATGCCGTCACGACAACAGCATCACCAACGATAACAACCGCAGGTATGTTTGATCGCGCATAGAACGTTTCAGAACATCAGTTGACTCGTGATGTCGCACAACAAACCATCCAACTGAGAATGCTTACATTTTAAAAACTCAGTTCGAGTATCTTTGCAACGAAAACATGTCAGTCTTGTATTAAGGGTTGGACTTCTTGTTCGTAAAAAATTACCAACATATAACCGAACTTCACTTCAGTCAAGATTTGCTCGTTAAGTCTTCTTGAATTCAGATTGCTTATTATCACCGTATTCCCGAACAACAGTGATGCAACCGCATAGATCCGAAACTCATTTCAGCATATTAATTCCAAACACACCCTAATGTCATCAGCTCGACAGATAGTGTGGTAAAGTCGCATTCTTTTTATTAAGGATCTTACTAAATAATTTAGGGTCATCGAACAATCAAAGAGGAAGTTATCTTTCAAAGAAAAAACACATTTTAATCCAACTGTCCTCATTTTCAGGGTGTCTTCTTCCATCTCCACCTCTGGGTGTTATGCCATACAATGAGAGCATTTATCAGTCTGTCAGTCTTGGCTTAATCCTTGCTAAAACGTCAGTAGAAGTCCTAAAATCCAAGACATTTCCGGACATATCCCAATCTGTGGAGCATCCCAGTTCCGATCTTAGCATGGTTGAAATACTTTACTCCCGTTGATGAAACAACACCTCTTAGCTAGAGATATCTGGAAATACTTTAATTGGAAACATTTGTTCTTTTTTTTCTGAAACTGCCAGGATCCACTTCGAAGATTCCGTTTTCTGAAATGCTTACCACCCTTTAGTGTGACTGTTGTTTCATCAGTTCTTGGTATCGAATATGGATCTGTACTTGTTCGAACGTTCACTCTTGTAACGGTGCAAAGCAATGATATACAATGTAGAACACGACTCTAAAACACCCGAAGGTTTCAAAGCTCAACTGCAATAGCTAGCTTGGCTCTATATATATGGCACAAGCTCAATTTTCTATTTTCTAATGTTATTTATTACATTCTAACATTACATTACATCCCCCCAGATACACACAGGCCAATGTGCTTCTCGTACTCCGGCCAACCCAGCATCGGGTCATCCACGAACAAGGTTCGCTGTAACCTTGGCGAGGTGTGTATACATAACGACATCGCTTTATATTTATAATATATATACATATTTATATTATTATTTTGGATGTTGGTTATTTTCCAGAGTGTTGGTCCGATGGACATATTATACCTTTACATAAAACAGGTAGCCTCGATAACGTTGAAAACTATCGAGGAATTACTTTACTCAGTGCACTGGGTAAACTATTTACACGAATTTTAAACAATAGATTGTCTACGTGGGCCGAAACATATCATGTTTATGTTGAGACTCAAGCAGGTTTCCGTAGTAAAATGGGTACTGTTGACAATTGTTTTGTTTTGCATAGTCTTATCAATCACTTTATAAATGAAGGGAAAACAATGTATTGTTCTTTTATAGATTTTACTAATTTACTAAGGCATTTGACTTCGTTGTTAGAGAAAATGTATGGTATAAACTCATCAAAATTGGTGTTAGAGGAAAGATTATGGACATTACCAAATCAATGTATGCAAATGTTAAGTCAAAAGTGCAACATGATAATTGTTTGGGTAATGAATTTACCTGTCATATGGGAGTGCGACAAGGCGATTTTTTTTGTTTTGTATATATATAAATGATCTAGAGGAAGAATTTGTTTCAAAAGGCATAGAAGGGTTGAATTTAGAAATGATCAAAATATGCTTGTTAATGTATGTTGACGATCTAATTATTTTCGCTAAATCTGCAGAGGGCTTGCCAAGTGGTTTAAATATTCTTCATGAGTATTGTATCAGATGGAAACTAAAGGTAAATGTAGCGAAAACAAAAGTACTGGTATTTCATAAAGGTAGTATTTTGCCCCGAAATTTGATTTTTTACTATAATGACGAGGTGCTTGAGATTGTTAGTCGTTTTGTCTATTTAGGAATATCTTTTACTACTGGAGGTTCATTTGCAGATGCACAGCAAACATTGTCCGGTCAAGCACAGAAAGCTATTTTCAGACTCAATAAATATCTATATACGTTTAAGGATATATCAGTAAAACATTCTTTGGATTTGTTTGATAAGTTGGTCTCCCCTATTCTGAATTATGGCTGTGAAGTATGGCGATTTTGTAAAGCAGACAATATTGAGAAAGTTCATATACAGTTTTGCAAGAGATTACCTAATGTTAAACAGAGTACTCAGACAGATTTAATTGATGGTGAATTGGGGCGTCTTCCTCTTCAAAACAATAGATTGTTTCGTGTTATGAAATTTTGGTTTAAAATAATATGTAGCCAAAATACAAAGTATATAAATGTGCGTATAACCAGTTATTAAGAGACATTAAGACACACCCTAATGCAAAAACTGGGCATCTTTTGTTCGAACGTTATTATCAACTTAGGATTTTTTTAAGTCTGGGTAAATCAAGGTGTTGGAAATGTAAATGCATATTTATCACTTTTTAAACAAAGACTGCACGATCAATTTATTCAAAACTGGAATTCAAGATTATCAGAGTCTCCTAAAGCAAGATTTTATATTTTATTTGCAAAGTTTGGGTTTCAGTCCTACTTAAGTACAATTACAATAAAAAAAAGTTTAGAGTTGCACTGTCGAAATTAAGACTCTCTTCCCATAGACTGGAGATAGAAGCAGGGAGGTTTAAAAAACAGAGAAAAACGCTTTTGCAAGAAAGAAAGTGCCAACATTGCAATATTCTTCAATATGAATTCCATTTTTTGTTTGAATGCCCTCTTTACTATAGCCTTAGAAAACAATATTTAAAGAACTATTTTTGGAAACGCACAAACATGTTGAAGTTAATAGATCTCATGACGTCAACAGTACGAAGGTACATCGATGTTTAGGACACTATATTTATAAGTCGTTCAGATTAAGAAATGAGATATATGCAACTAATAGTTAAGAATCACACCGAATTATTATTTTTTTGTTTTTTTCAAAAATCGTGAGTGAGTAAGTGAGTAAGGGTGGTAGGGAGTGAGGGAGTGAGGGACTTACTGATCGCTTGAATGAATCAGTATTTGGGGAAGGGAACACATTGTCTATATACTCGCGTGTATGATATGTAAAAGTAGTGTATTATTTATTAATTGATAATACTAATTATACTTGTTTGTGAAAATATTTAAATTATATTTATACAATCGCTTACTTGCCATATTTAAATTGTTTTGTAACTCAAAGACATGTTTTGTCTTTTGGATGAATAAAGTTATCTATCTATATATACATATTTATATCCTTTTTGGTTAGATATTCTATTTCCTAACCTCTTCTATTGAATTTATATTTTGTAAACAACGTTCTTTATAGTTGTATGTTAAACTGCGTCTTTGACATGGTAAAGGAACCTACATTGTCTTTATAGTTGTATGTTAAACTGCGACTTTGACATGGTAAAGGAATCTGCATTGTCTTTATAGTTGTACGTTAAACTGCGACTTTGACATGGTAAAGGAAATACATTGTCTTTATAGTTGTATGTTAAACTGTGACTTTGACATGGTAAAGGAAACTACATTGTCTTTATAGTTATATGTGAAACTGCGACTTTGACATAGTAAAGGAAGCTATATTGTCTTTATAGTTGTATGTTAAACTGCGACTTTGACATGGGAAAGGAAACTACATTGTCTTTAAAGTTGTGTGTTAAGTAAAGGAAACTGCATTGTCTTTTTAATCACTAGTTCTTTCTTGTTTAATCATTGGTTCTTTCTGTTTCAGGTGTGTTCCATATTCTACGACGATACTGGTTACACAGCTAAATGTCTTGTAAAAAATGTAAGTTTAAAATTGAAAAAAGTAAAACATCAGAAAATAAAATTCTTAGTAAGGCTGAGTCATAGAATTATACAAACATCTATACCCTAGCTGGCCTGAAACATCTTTACCTGGCGTGAAGGCGTGAAACATCTATAACCTGACATGAAACATCTATACCCTGGCACCCTGGCGTGAAACATCAATAACCTGACGTGAAACATCAATACCCTGGCATGAAACATCTATACACTGGCGTGAAACATCTATAACCTGACATGAAACATCAATACCCTGACGTGAAACATCTATACCCTGGCGTGAATCTATATCCTGACGTGAAACACCTATACCCTGGCGTGAAACAGCAATACCCTGACGTGACACATCTATACCCTGGCGTGAAACATATATACCCTGGCGTGAAACATCAATACCCTGACGTGAAAAACCGATACCTTGACGTGAAACATCTATACCCTGACATGAAAAATCAATACCCTGGCTTGAAACATCAATAAACTTGCGTGCAACACCAATACCCTGTCGTGAAACATCAATACCCTGGCGTGAAACATCAATACCCTGGCGTGAAACCTCTAAACCATCGCGTGAAACTGTATAACGTTTCATTGAGTTGTCCGACATTGAATAAATTGAATGTGTGTTTTTCTCAGATAATGTTTCATTGAGTTGTCAGACATTGAATATATTGAATGTGTGTTTTTCTCAGATAACGTTTCATTGAGTTGTCCGACATTGAATATATTGAATGTGTGTTTTTCTCAGATAATGTTTCATTGAGTTGTCCGGCATTGAATATATTGAATGTGCGTTTTGCTCAGATAATGTTTCTTTGAGTTGTCCGACATGGAATATGTTGAATGTGTGCGTTTTTTTCAGATAATGTTTCATTGAGTTGTCCCTCATTGAATCTATTGAATGTGTGTTTTTCTCAGATAATGTTTCTTTGAGTTGTCCGACATTGAATATATTGAATGTGTGGTTTTTTTCAGATAATGTTTCATTGAATTGTCCGACATTGAATATATTGAATGTGTGTTTTTCTCAGATAATGTTTCATTGAGTTGTCCGACATTGAATATATTGAATGTGTGTTTTTCTCAGACAATGTTTCATTGAGTTGTCCGACATTGCATATATTAAATGTGTGTTTTTCTCAGATAATGTTTCATTGAGTTGTCCGACATTGAATATATTGAATGTGTGCTTTTCTGCAGGTGTGCGAGGCAGCGAAGCGGGTGGCTGGCAACAAGTGTTTTGAGTGCTGCGAAACTTACCTGTGTAATTCTCACTGCTCTGGTAAATATTCACGTTGATAGTTTCACATATTTAATACAAATATCATTGGCAATAAACAGGTTGAGGGACTGTATTATTATTATTATTAATATTAATATTATTATTATTATTATTATTATTATTATTATAAGTATATATACAAAAAACATTTAAATATATAAATATATGATTATATATATATTTCAATGTGTTTTTTTTTTTTGTGTTTGAACACATCGAAACAAGACATATGTTTACACAGAGCAAAACCGGTATGTACGAGGTGGGGTCAATATATTCTGTCAATGGTATTCGGAACTAACAGATACTGGAAATATAAAAAAAACTTCTTATTACAATCCTTCAAAGTATTCCCCCTCTTTCGGAGTCGCGCTATCCATGACGTAAACGCAGCAAAGTAGTCTCCCCTTGGTATACTGTTGAAACACTGAAATATTCCGCACCAACGGCACTTCTGGAAGCATAGGGTCTACCAGAGAGGTTTTTCTTCAGCAAAGGGAACAGGAAAAAGCCACAGTGACTAAGGTTCGGGTGAATAAGGTGGATGTTCAAGCTGTAACACTTTTTCTTGCTCCAAGAAAGACTGCACAATTTTAGCTTTGTGAGCTGAGGCATTGTCATGAATCAGCTGGATGTCATTCAAAACTTTACTTGGGCGTTTTTTCTTGTAATTATTTTTGACTGCTTTGAGAACTTTGTCCTTGTAAAATTTGGTCGTGATGGTTTTTCCTTGTTTGCATGAAATTTGTACCACAGGGCCACTGGAATTAAAGAAAATTACATACAAAATCTTTTAGCGCTTTTTGTTCGTTTTGCAATAACTGATCTTGCCTGATTTTTACCCAACCATTTTTTTATTGTTTATCCGCCGGTGGAGCTCAAAATAGTACATCCACGTTTCATCTCCAGTGAGCAACTCAGAATTTTTTCTAGGATGACAATTTTCATATTTTTCAAGAAGATTTTTAGCACATTTTAAGCGTTTGGCCTTTTGTTCAGTTGACAGCAAATGAGGGACCCATCTAGCACAAAGCTTCTTTAATTTCAAACAGTTTGCCAAAATGTGATGAGTTGTGCCTTCTGAGATGCCAAGACTATTAGCTATCTTAGAAACTGTATACCGCCCATCTTCGTCTACCATGGCCTTCACAGCATCAATGTTCTCCTTTGTTGCTGCAACAACAGGCCTACCAGGACGGTTACGGTCTTTAATGCTAAGTTTACCCCACTTTAAATGTCTTATCCCAACGAAAACCCGTCTCAATGTCACGGCAGAACATCCATGTACACGGCACAGTTCAGCATAAATCTCTGTTGCAGGTACCTTTATTGATTTAATGTAAGCCCTAATTTCAATTTTTACTTCACTTTCCAATATAGCCACTATACATGAGTGCGCGTAATTCAACAATGGATGTTATCGGATTAAACCTCTATTTTGCATGTGCGTAGTTAGTGAAACCTTCAAATGCACGAGTTTTCAGTGCGGTAATGTAAGGCGGTTTCTACCGAAGTGCATTAGTGACAGAATATGTTGAATGCCCCTCGTATTATAATATTGTATTTAAGAAATAAAATACGTGTATTTCCAACAGGTTTATATTGTCCCAGACCTCTGGTGAGCGGGACTTGAAGTTCATCGATACAAAGGTTTCGATGTGTTTCAAGTCCCAAACACCAGGTTTTGATATAAACCCACAGGAAATATATTATTTCTTATCCGACATGGATTTGTATGTATCATGATACACGTGTTGTCGAGAGATTGCACAAAATACAAGTTCTCACAACGTACATGTTATGCATATCTCTCAACATCAAACGGTAAGAATATACAGTTTCGTCCTATGCTGTTGGAAGGTAAATTCGCATGAAATAATGCACTTCATTGCACTGTTGTTTTGTATCTGGCGTTTAAAATGACGTCTTAACGGTTGACGTACTTGATGTCAGAGGTACTGTATATGCATGTCAAGACCTTCATAATAACCAGCATTGTAAGCGTGTCGTATGTCCCTTTTAGATATACATATGTACAGCCTTCTTTTTTACATATGTACATCCTTCTTTTAGATATACATATGTACAGCCTTCTTTTTTTACATATGTACATCCTTCTTTTAGATATACATATGTACAATCTTCTTTTAGATATACATATGTACAGCCTTCTTTTTTACATATGTACAGCCTTCTTTTAGATATACATATGTACAATCTTCTTTTAGATATACATATGTACAGCCTTCTTTTAAATATACATATGTACAATCTTCTTTTAGATTTACATATGTACAGCATTCTTTTAGATATATATAAGTACAATCTTCTTTTAGATATACAAATGTACAGCCTTCTTTTAGATATACATATGTACAGCCTTCTTTTAGATATACATATGTACAATCTTCTTTTATTTATACATATGTACAGCCTTCGTTTAGATATACATATGTACAATCTTCTTTTACATATACAAATGTACAGCCTTCTTTAAGATATGCATATGTACAATCTTCTTTTAGATATACATATGTACAGCCTTCTTTTAGATATACATATGTACAATCTTCTTTTAGATAGACATATATACAGCCTTCTTTTAGATATACATATGTACAGCCTTCTGTTAGATATACAAATGTACAGCCTTCTTTTAGATATACATATGTACAGCCTTCTTTTAGATATACATATGTACAGCCTTTTTTTAGATATACATATGCACAATCTTCTTTTAGATAAACAAATGTACAGCCTTCTTTTAGATATACATATGTACAATGTTTTTTTAGATATACAAATGTACAGTCTTCTTTTAGATACACATATGTACAGCCTTCTTTTAGATATACAAATGTGCAGCCTTCTTTTAGATATACAAATGTGCAGCCTTCTTTTAGATATACATATGTACAATCTTCTTTTATATGTACATATGTACAGACTTCTTTTAGATATACATATGTACAGCCTTCTTTTAGATATACAAAAGTACAGCCTTCTTTTAGATATACATATGTACAGCCTTCTTCCTTCATAGGTACTGCATGCGTGCCAAACTACCAATGTAACTTTTTAGAAAATGTATTTTGATAAGTCAACAAAGATGCGCTATCATGTGATGCCAGCTGCGAAACAAATTGAGATAGTAACCCTTAAAGGGAATACATCTGGCTTTTCAAAGGAGTCTATGTGTCTGACTTAAAATTGACAAATAATGATATTTTCTATTCTGAATAGCCTAAACATAATGAATGAGCCTAAAAATGATCCCTTATTTGCATAGAAATTGATTCTTCACAGTAATACGTGTTATATAGGTTACGCACCAGGGTTAATTTCAGCATTTTACGCCCGATACCATCCTAGCTACATGGTATATTCAAAGTTTAGACATTAACAATACGGTTCTAACATCATATTTTGATTGATATAGTGTTTTATCATGAATTGGAACATTTTTATAATTTAAGATATTTCTAGAAAATTCCTATGTACCCCTTTGATATTTGTTTCATCAATTTCACCTTCGTTTTAAACATTTTTAGCCATGAATTTATTACACTATATGTCTAATATAAGGTCTAATGTGTGTGTCTAATGTATGTGTTTACAGCATCTACAACTACCAGTTGTTCGGACACACCAGAATGTGCCGTCATGATCGCCACCGGATATGACGTGTGTAACGACCAAGACATGTCCCTGAATTACTGCAGCAAGACCTGTAAAATCTGCAGTTGAATTGTTTCTTACAATTTGTTTTACGAAAACAATATGTAAAATAAACGAATGCATACAAACATTTTCTTTGTATCAGTTATCTATGATGCTAATCACTGGATAAACATTATTGGAGATATTCGGGTGA
Organism: Cyrtodaria siliqua; assembly: GCA_037043455.1. NCBI lineage: Eukaryota > Metazoa > Mollusca > Bivalvia > Adapedonta > Hiatellidae > Cyrtodaria > Cyrtodaria siliqua. The sequence continues at coordinate 107,591 of JAWPHD010003610.1, read as the reverse complement.
AATTACAATTTAAAGTAATTTAAAGTGAAAATAAATCTTCTAAATATTAAAAACAACTATATTACATTACTTTCTTTCATTTAAAGACAATGTTACGGAATTTCGTTGGACAAGGCAAACCGTGATTAACTATTAATGCTACTTACTGTTCACGGTTATTATTCAAATGACGTGTATGGTTTTAAGAAGAGGTTGTGCGGGGATTTTTAACCTCTATTTTGACAAACTTGCAACACAAAATACAATGGTCTATTGTAACGCTTTTTAATAAATGTATATATATTTTAACGAGTTTACACCTGAATAACAACAACCACATAAATCACATTGAAGAATTCTGCATATGAATTGTAAAACTGTTATGTGCATCTGCACGAACCATGTTTGTGTCAATACTCCAAATAAAATCGACGAAGAAGCTTTAGTTAGGGTACTACCTTGATTGATTGATTGAATTGGATTTTATAGTCGCACCAACAGCTAAGGTCATATGGCGACTTTCCAGCTTCCATTGGTGGAGGAAGACCCCAGGTGCCCCTCCGGGCAATTTTCGTGCACGGGCGGGCACCTGGGTAGAACCACCGACGTTCCGCAAGCCAGCTGGATAGCTTCATCACATGAAGATTCCTAGGCCCCTGAGGGATCGAACCTACAGCGGTGAGGGGCAAGTGGACGTTAACCACTCGGCCACGGACGCCCCGGTACTACCTTAGTTTAAACTTATTTATTTTACATCGATTGTAACGAAAGCTCTATGAACTTATTTGAATCACTCTCGATGTCTTCCTGGGTAGAACCAGTACTAAGCAATGCAGATAAAGTGTCTTGCTCAGGGACACAACGCATATGGCAATGACGGGAATCGAACCCACGACTTTTGGATCATGGGTCCAACGCTCTACCGCTAGACCACAGCGCTCCACGTTGTACCTTGACCACTGTACTAACTACTTACCACTTACTGCTAACTGATTGTTAGTATTGGTGCAGTTGTTACAATAACACCTGATTAGATGATTAGGACATGTATCTTAACATAGGTTGTGATGTTCTCCGTATTTGATTTAAAGTATGGTCATAACATAGGATGCAGGCTGTTAGTAAGCATCAACCCTATGTGTGCGTACACAAGTGCAAATTGAATGAAAGAAAAAAGGAAATTGTATTGCTATTGACGGGGTATTTAGTAGTTGTCAACAATAACAAAGACTTGTATTGCCTTAAACTAGTCGTCATTGTTCTCAATATGAGTAGTTTCTCCAAAATAGTTTTTTTTATGTATGTGGGTGAAATTAGTCAATATGCACCTTTGAAGAAATAGAATTGAATGTTGTTTAAGGGTTCATCAACACGTATTAGGCTATGTGGAGCCGCCCCAGAGATAGAGAGGAAGGATACATAGGAATCCAGAAACCTGTCATACTTTTACCAACGAATATATTCCTATGGTTCTTTAACGTGCTCGGAGAAAAAACTCCGATATCTGGGTCCGCTCGGTTTACGTCCACATCCGACGGACGAGGGTACTGGAAACTGTCATGCCCAAGAACACACCGACGAAACTCAGTCGTGTCGGTGAGGCTTGAACTCGGGTTCTGTGGATTCTGAAGTCCATCGTGCATCAATCAATCAGAGTGCCTGTAATCAAATACATACAACTAAAATTTTAAAACGTTATTAAGATTATATGCAAGAAGCTGGATTTACAACCGTCACTCATTTCTAGCAAAGTTGGCGTCAAGTGCATGTATGTCGAGTTGCAATATGCCTGCAAGCTTTATATATGCCCAGCTCATTGCCGTTTTGATACATTTGTCAATGATTAATCTGGGATAAGAAAAGACAATTACGAATACTCAGTAGAAGTTATCTCTTTAAATACTATTACTGATTATGACAATATAGCATCAATTGGTAAAACATTGTTTTAAACCCTGACACAAAAGGATCGGTACGCAGGGTTTCAGGATATTTCCCATCCAGTGATCACAGTTAACATATTTATACTCACCCTGAAAGCTATGTCTGTCCAGTGTTACTAAAATAAAAACATGTCTCGATGTAGTTTAGTTTGTCCGTGGCCGAGTGGTTAGACTCCCTGGCTAGAAATCACTTGCCCCTCACCGCTGTGGGTTCGATTCCTCACGGGCCTCGAACTCTTGATATGAGGAAGCTATCCAGTTGGCTTACGGAATGTCTGTGGGTCTTCCTCCACCAATGGAATCTGGAAAGTCGCCGTATGACCTTAGCTGTTGGTGGGACTATAAAATCCAATGCAAGTCAATTGATAGTAGTTTGTGCGAATTATTGATCAAATTTGTATTACAAGCACTTAAAAAATGGTCTCCTTTCACTGTCTAATAGTCGAAACCGTGTAGACTTTTTTGGAAACCGTGTAGACAGAACAAGATGGCGGCCAGCAAAGCATGCGCGAGGTATGTACATTGAAAACAAACCTCTTTCTTTGTATAGTTTGATTATTTAGATCAATCAGTTTAACAGACATGCACCTAAATGCTCGATGCTTTAAAACATACCCGTCTTATGCCCATGCTAAACGTCCAATGCCCGTAATTGGCGTCCAAAGCTGATAGAATTCAGTTTTTAAATTTGAAGTGGTGACCTATCACCGTTTTTGACCATAAGTTCGTTTCTAGTCGGATTTGTGTCCAGTTTGGGGTTAAAATATTTCATTTGTATCCATTAGAACGCAAGTAACCGCATCATGCACCCATCGAAAGTCCGTTGATTTAGATATTTGAGAATGAAAAAAATGCTTGGTAAACCGTGTAGACAACGGTGTTTTAGTTGTGGAAACTGTAGACACGGCAAAATTGGGAGCAAAAGTTAACAGTGTATACTACACTATTTACAAACGTAACACTGAACCTCACCGCAATGTATTACTACTGGGAATTATTTTAAGTATATTTATTTGGGGAATGGTTTTAAAGAAAATAAGAAAATCTGAAACACTATGAAGCATGGGAATGAATGACAATGTTTACTCTGCTCTAAAAAACGTCAGTTGGGAATGTATCCAGTGTGGACTCCCTAACTTCTCTTCATCTCTATTTGATACATCAATATTCGAGACTTCAAATTCCTTCGAACCGTTATCACAGGGCTACCAGAACATATCGTCCGAACATAAACTTAGCTTCAACAGCCCCAGGGCAACATCCTCACCCAATCGTAGTACCCCACAACCCAGACCAAGAGTACTTACATCCACATCTAGTACCGCGACCGACACATCCTTTTCGGCCCGTATTCAGCATCCAAGTTTTACTGGCATCAGTGAATCACAGCTCATACATCGCAGCTCCAAACAAAGAGACGACCTGCCCATGAAAGTTCTCGTGATAAACTGTCAGTCCATCGTTGACAAGAGACCCCTGCTAGAAAACCTGATTGAATCAACCAAAGCGAACATTGTCATCGGGACAGAGTCGTGGTTGAAACAACATCATCTATCGACAGAAATATTCCCAGATGATTTCAAGGTATACAGGAAAGATAGGTCAGGTCAAGGAGGAGGCGGTGTATTTATACTTGTATCAAATGCATTTGAGAGTACCGAACCGGAGGAACTTCAGGTTGAAGGCGACAGTGAACTTGTTTGGGCCAAATTAACAATTACAGGAGCAAAACATCTCTATATAGGTTCATTCTATAGACCTCCGGACAACAACAACCCCGACTGTCTTGCAAAGCTTCATACCTGTCTTTCACGGATCCCACAGTCAGCACACATTTGGCTAGGTGGTGACTTTAACCTACCAGACATTGATTGGACAAGCAACAGTGTAAAGCCATATGCAACAAGATCCTCACAGAGCCACGATCTATTAAGCATCAGCAGTGACTTATACCTAGATCAACTTGTTTTAAGCCCAACTAGGATAACTGAGGACACAGAAAACATCTTGGACCTGTTTTTCACAAACAATCAATCACTGGTAAACACAGTTGCAATTATTCCAGGAATATCTGACCATGAGACCATCTACATAGAGTCAAGCCTGCGACCATCAAAAATCAAAACAGCACCAAGGAAAGTCTTCTGCTACCGAAAAGCCAACTATGATGCCATCAAAGATGAACTTGTACAACTGGAAAACACCTTCAATACAATGAGTGAACGATCAACAGCTGAAGAGTTATGGACATTATTCAAAGGGGAACTACTCAGTCTCATAGAAAAGTATATACCATCAAAGCTCTTAAGAGGTAATAAACACAAGAAGCCATGGATCGACAGGACAGTCAAAGCAGGAATCCGTACAAGGAACAAACTCTTTAAACGCATGAAAAAGTCAGGAAAGGCAAGTGATGTTAGAAAATACAAGGAATCAAAAAAGAATATCCAACGAGCAGAACGACAGTCCTTTTGGAATTACATAAACAACATTATTGAAGTTGGGACCCCAGACGATGCAAGACCAAGTAAACAGAAAAGATTCTGGGCATATATCAAATCCATCAGAAAGGACAACACTGGCATTTCTCCACTAAAAAGTATGGGACGCCTCTTCAACAACCCTAAGGACAAGGCAGACATACTGAATAACCAATATCAGTCAGTCTTCACCCAAGAGGATACTACATCAGTTCCTGACCCAGACGGGACCCCTTTTCCACCCATGAATGACATCATAGTCACCACTGAGGGAGTCGGAGCACTATTGCTAAAAACCAACCCCACGAAAGCATCAGGCCCTGATCAGATCCCAGCCAGAGTCCTTAAAGAGTGCCACAAGGAAATCGCACCACTTTTGGCGATCATCTTCAACATGGCCATACGCACAGGAGTCACGCCCACAGACTGGAGACAAGCCAACGTTATTGCAGTCTTCAAGAAAGGGGAGAGATATGATGCCAGCAACTATCGCCCAGTTTCACTCACCTGCCTATGCTGCAAGCTATTGGAGCACATAGTCGCCAGTAATGTGCTAAAAATTGTGGACATGTATAACATCCTGACTGATTGCCAGCATGGTTTCCGGGCAAGAAGAAGCTGCGAGACACAACTCGTGACACTCTTTCACGAGCTTGCTTCCTCGTTAGACACTGGGATTCAGGTTGATATGGTCATTCTCGACTTTTCTAAAGCTTTCGACCGAGTCCCACACAAACGCCTCCTAAAGAAACTCAACCACTATGGCATCAGAGGCAGCACATACAAGTGGATTGAATCTTTCCTGTCCAATAGACATCAGCAAGTGACAGTAGAGGGTTCCACATCAGACAGTGCAGCAGTGCTAAGCGGAGTCCCGCAGGGTACCGTCCTCGGCCCGCTCCTGTTCCTCCTCTTTATAAATGACCTCCCAGACAAGTTAGCCTCTAAAACAAGACTGTTTGAAGATGATGCCATTGTATCCAGACAGATAAGGAAAGAAGATGATTGCCGAGCTCTCCAACAAGACCTTCTGACGCTAGCAGATTGGGAACAGAAATGGGGCATGGAGTTCCACCCACAGAAATGTAGTATTCTCCGTGCCACAAGGTCCAAGAACCCTAAAATCCACAACTACAGATTAAAAGGGCACATTCTACTAGCATCTGACACAACCAAGTACCTAGGCGTAGACCTCCAATCAACTCTTTCCTTCAAAAACCACATCGACAGAGTCAGTTAAAAGGCTAATTCTATGCTAGGGTTCCTGAGGAGGAACCTAAGATCACCGAAAGAGGACACCAAGACAAATGCATATATTAGTCTGGTGAGACCACATGTGGAGTATTGTGAGTCAGTTTGGAACCCACACCATGCAGACCAGATCCATAAACTAGAAATGGTACAAAGACGAGCGGCGAGGTACGTTACCAACCGCTACAGAAATACCAGTAGTGTAACCTCCATGTTGGATCACCTGCAGTGGCAGACACTTGAAGACAGACGTTCCAAGCTCCAACTAACACTCCTCTACAAAGTGGTCAACGACTTAATAGACATCCGCTGCTCAGAGTACCTAACTCCGTCTACAACACGTACAAGAGCACTACATTCCAGGAAATTCCAACACTTTTCTGCAAAAACGGACACATTCAAGTTTAGTTTCTTTCCGAGAACTATCCCTGCCTGGAACTCACTCCCAGCTGCTGCAGCTGAGGCCCCCTCCTTGGTACACTTCAAGAGGGAGCTTTCCGCTCTCAGCCCTTAAACCAGAATATCAACTAAACCTACTATGAGTCAAGTGATGATGTGAAGCTGTGTCAGCAGGGACACACTTGTCCCTGGTACCGCCTCGGAAGCTGAATTGGTTCATATCAGATGATTCTATGTAGGTTTGGGCATCTTACCTGTACCTCTATCTTTATTACCTATACCCATTTATTCTTGTATTTATTTACCTTATAGCAATATTTACGTCTATTATTGTCTTTATTATTTATTCTAGTTCATCCTGTACTTGCTTCTCTTAACTCTTATTTTATCTTGTGCTCACATTAATAACCGCGATGAAAAGTCGTTTTTCCGTTGAATGATTGTCATATTTTGACAGATCAACGTATAATATAGATGTAGATGTAGAAACCCTTACATGAATAACTACATGAACTGACCAAGTCGTATCATAGCTTTTTATCCCACTCATTTATTAAGGTCAATAAAACAAAGTCCACGAATTTAAGATTATGTGAATCATACAGGGGGTTGAAGGATAGAGAGAAGAAGAGATAGTGTTATAGTATATTCATATAGTAAAGGGAAGGCCAGAATCGTAATACACACTCGTTTTTTTGTATATTTTTAAGATACCATTTTATAATTCCGTAGGTAAATTTCGCTCAGCGATCGTGTCAGATAGGCTACAAAGGTTTACACAGAACACAGAGTGACGTCACATAATGATTACACTACTTGCTCACGCGATCGAAACGGAGTAAAGCTTATCGTTGTTTTATACTGTTGTTTCAAGCTATTTTTAGTGTTTACTCTACTCTTTAAACCAATCAGATGGCTCAGAATTTCAAATTTAAAAAAAACTTGCACCATTTATTCATGAAGATTTTGCTACCTGCGCTCTTCATGGTTTAGAGTGTGACCTATATAGAGACTATTGATAAAACTTATCGTAAACACTAAGCCGGATAGAGTCTATGAAGAGAAATCTTCACCACTAAGAAACCGCGATCGGTCGCTAAGGAGGGTCCCAAAGGGGGGGGGGGGGGGGGGTGTTCACGTGATCACGTAAAATAAAAACAAGGATCACGTCTTCACGTGAAAATAGCAGAACTTTCACATTTCACGTTAAATGTGGATGAGCAGACGTGAAGCGCTATAGGCTCGAGCTTCTCTAGTCCCCGGGGATTCCCCGTGCAAGATGTTCGCGCAAGTACGAAAGTTCAGCTCTCGGGGAGGCTCGGGGGAGGAGGAGGGACACTAAAAAGACTGAAAAGGACTAAAAATTCACGTTTCACGTCACCATATCACGCGATCACGTTTTACCAAGACCAAAATCACGGATCACGCTGATATAATTTTCACGCAATCACGCAAAAATATTGTTTGTTTCACGTGTCACGTTTTTAAAAACACCCCGATCATGTTTTCACGCAAAACCCCTTTGGGACCCCCGCTAAGCTCTCTCCCTTTCGGTTTCTTAGTGGTGAAGATTTCTCCCTATGCTTAGTTTACAAAACAACGAGAAGCGGTCCACTACTCATCTTTTTTCTTTTTTTCATGTAAACCTTTTTATCCGATCTTGCGTATAAATACACTGTTTTTGAATATACGATACGACATAGATCTAGGTAGTCATATCAATCGTGATCTAGTTGCCGGGCAATAAAACATTATCACACGGGTGAAATAAAAGGTGAACACGTCATATCACAGAAATAACCGAATGTTTATCTCGATTCCTTTACCGGAGTGACACGGAAATTACCGATTAGTTACGACTGAATACGATTTGTCACGCGTATGGTTTGTCATCTGGTTTCATTTGTTGCCGCCATCCTGTTTTCGCGCCACATTATTGCAGGCTATACAACAACATCTATATCTACATCTACATGTGTACGTTGAACATTGACCATAACTCAACGGAAATGGCTTCACTAGTAATGCTAAGAAGAAGAAATAAAAGAGAGAATAGATAGATAGATAGAAGTAAAATAAAGAAAGAAATAAGGCATAATACACGGACCATTCTAGAGAGTTTAACAAATTTATAATAAGTTCAATGATATAGAACCATCCGTGGATTAAACGCCTAATCCGTGCCTTCACGGACCCTAAAAGGGGTTTTATTTCTTTTATGTGTGTGACCTTTTAGACACAGTCAGATGAAATATCAAACATGTAAAAGGAGCTGGTAGAGTCAGAGATGATCCGGATTACTTATGACCATTTATTTTCTTAATGGACAATTTCAAATTCAATGGTTCATTTTAAATCAAATTTCGCACTGGTCTATACCGTCACAATTGAGCTTGTAATAGCAACAGTGTGTTTCCTCCATTTTCAGCTGATCAACTGAAATGTATAGTGTACGTATGTTTCATTTTTACCTCTTCTTCCTTGGTAAGAACAGGATTCATAATCGAATGTTCTATTGTCCTGCAGAGTGGTATGAGACTACCGCTCTCTACTGAGTTGTATATACAGGTTAAAACTATGCAGATTTAAATTAAAACTATGTACAATCTCTCGAGCAACCTAAGTGGGTCTGTTGGAGACAGCGCTATGGGATGATAGTGCTGTCTGCGATACCTGCAATGTAACAGCATCGGTTACTGCTGATGGTAGGCGACTCCACTCCTGTATTGTCCTTGGATAAAAGGAGTATTTGTATACAGTCTGAGTAGCTGTTGGTTGGTAAAGACGGTGGCTACCTCTGGTACGCCTATCGTTGTGACGTTATATATTACTGGCATCAACGTCTACGAGCCCATGGTGGATTTTGTACAGCATACTCAGGCGATGCTCGCTGCGTCGTTCTGCTAATGGTTTCCATTTCAGAGAGCGTACCATCTGGCTCATGCAACCTGGGGTTCTGTCCTTGTAATTGTTGTTGACAAATCGGGCTGCTCTGCGCTGGACTTGTTCGAGTTTGTTGATATCCTCGACTGTATGAGGGCCCCTCGATGAGCAGGCGTACTCCAGGGTTGGTCGTACTTGTTTACAGTAAGCTATCTCTTTCACTTTCTTGGTGCACTCCCTGAGATTCCTGCGAAGGAAGCCTAGAGTTCTAGAGGCTTTGCCGGTGACTGTCCACGTGGTGTTTCCAAGAGAGATCGTCGCTGACATTTACACCTAGGTACTTACGAGCTGGGACAACATCTAGTATGTGGTTGTGAAGAGAATAATGAGTCTCTTTCTTGTGGCGGCTGTTTGTACCGATGCGGATGATTGTGCATTTCTCAGGGTGGAATTTCATTTGCCATTTCGCTTCCATGTCTTCGAGAGCTGATAGGTCCTTCTGGAGATTTGCTGAATCATGCTTATTGTTGATATGCTTATATATATGCTTATATGGCAGTCATCTGCAAATAGCTTCACTGTAGAGTGTTATACTGATTCCGGCAAGTCGTTAATGAATGCCAGGAATAGTAATGGGCCTAATACAATGCCCTGGGGGACTCCAGAAAGAACATCAGCTTGGGAAGACTTGGACCCTTCAAGTAGGACCTGCTGCTTTCTACACTCTAGGAATGATTTGATCCACATCAGATTTTCACCTCTGATGATCCAGTTTGTAGATCAATGTGATGTGGGGCACTTTGTCGAATGCCTTGGCAAAATCAAGAATAATCATGTCAATTTGGTCATTTCCAGTGCGTAGGTTACTTGCAATGTCTTGGATTGTGGATAATAACTGTGTCCCGCAGGATCTTCGTTTTCGAAAGCCGTGTTGGTCGTCTCTTAATATTTTGCGTTTGTCAAACAATTTCTTTACAGAGCTATATATTATACGCTCTAACATCTTGCATACAATTGATGTGAGCGAAACTGGTCTGTAGTTGGCGGCAACTTGTTTTTCTCCTTTTTTGAAATGGGGGACTATCAATGCTTCTTTCCAATCTGTTGGAAGCTCTCCTCTGTCAATTGACGCCTGGTAGCTGAGAGTCAGAATGGGGGCTAGTTCTATTGCAGCTGCCCGAAGGCGGGTATACAGTGCTAAATGGAAATCAGACGTAACGAACGGTGTGAGATACATAATTCGAAACGAGGTATGTCAACATTGTGTCAAACAAGCTTCTTTACCATGTGTTATATAGATAGTAGGGGTATCGAATTTATTTGTATTTATATATATTTTTATAATAATTGCGGCTCAAGTGAAAGCGATTTTCTGCTATTCTCATAAGTAGAATATCTGTCAGAATATATAAGAATTACATGGTTAGTAACTTAGAATTTCGGATGTATTTTGGCGAGCGTAAGAAAAGTGATAAATGCGAGCCTCTGGCGAATATTTACCACTTTTCGACACGAGCCAAAATACAACTGAAATTCTAAGTTTCTAACGATGTAATTGTTTTATCATGCAACTGTTTTAAATAACATAATTTACCTGAAAAAAAAGTAAATGTACAGTTTACGTCTGCTGCCGTCAAAATACAAATGGAGGATAGTTTGTCAGGGGAAGTAACTTTGGCAAAAAACGTTTTCGGCCTTTAAGTAAATTTATTGTGGATAACAAATGCAAAATACTTTCTTTTGATTAATGTATTTCATTTCTAAATTGATCAGAATAAAACTATTGTGTATATTTGTAGTTTAAATGGCTGATTCTTGACTTTTAAGTCATCGAATAATAGCGCGTGTAGCCACTAGAATAATACAACAGTAGGGTGGACAATATTAGGTTAGTAGACAGTAGCTATATTTGTATAGTAAAAACATTAGTTGCATGATAAAAAAATCTTTCATGAATATCCGGAAAAGATCAGGAATTTCAAAACGAGGTATAATATGTTGAACAGTTATAACGTGGCTTGGAATATTTGAACTAAATAGCTATGATTGATTCTTTTTCTTGCATATAATAGACATTTTGTTCGTTGGCTGGCATCGCCAATTACTAACATCGAAGACGGTGCCATTTATCGTCCGGTGTGATAATATAAAGTAATATTTGCAACGAATATAAGATGGCAACAATGTGGGTCACACACGAAGACAACTTTGTAATTACTAAGTAATTGCCACAGTTGCATTATATAACCCCAAGCTTGGCACGCAGGAATCTAAATTGGGTTATTCCGATCAACTGAATTGATTGTTGGTTAACGTCTCCTCAACACATAACATGTACGTTATATCGAGCAGCTGAAGGATACATAGTAATCCGGGAACCTCGCCCCACTCTTACGTAATAGAGTGATAAGGGCCTGGAGGATTGCCTTCAAAGAACGAGCGTCCGGGCAACGTTCCCAATGACGAAGAAGCTAAGGGACGTTTTTTGACCAACGATACAGCGAATAACCCCAGTGGTGCCCGAAAGACTCGAACCCGTGATCTCCGGGTTCTGCGTCATAGGCAAGTCTGACATATTTGTATATCGAAAGTATACTTGGTTTGGTTTCACTCTCATATGTGGATTTATTGCTTCGGTGCCCAACCTTTTGGCGGTATGCGCTATTTAAATATAGTCAATTGTAAGTAAAACGTTTTTGAGTTGCTTCCCTTACATCATAGAGTATCGTCCCTTCGTATTGTACCCGCATAAAGGTGTGAACATGATAATAATTACAAGGCGTTCCCGTGGCCTAGCGGTTACGGAAAGAACTTGTAATCTAGCATATCATGGGTTCGAAACCTCAACGAGGCAAATAATTTGTCAAAATCCAAGCAGCTGGATGAGTTTTTATTGTCAATTCCAATATTACTAATATAAATGTAATGAGTGATAAAATATTTCTACATAAGGCATCAATTTGCTACCTAATATGCCATGGTAAGGTTCGTTTTTTGATATTATTTTATTTTGTCGGTGTGTTCTTGGGCTAGACGCTTTGCCATGGCCTCGTCCGTCGATGGGGACGGTAAACCGGCAGTCCCGTGTCTCGGACTTATCTTCCGAGCAAGTAAACTAATCTATTCATTAGTAGGACAGTTTTCCGGATTAACGTGTATCCTTCCACTCTCTCTGGTGCAGCTCTAAATAACATATACTATGTTGATGAGCCGTTAAACAGCATTTAATTATCCGACTGGATGATATTTTAACGGTAAAAACATACGAGTTCAGAACCCGAAATCGTCTAATCGGGTCCCTTCTTTGAGTACAACAGGAGTAAACATAAGTAGGAAATATTGTTATGGTAGCAATCGGCGATTTTACGTAAATTTCTCCCCCAGAGTGCTTTTTTTGTACGAACTGTGAATATATACTGTGCTAAATGGAAATCAGACATAACGAACGGTGTAAAGGATTTGAATTTATTAGCTAATTTCACAAAGATACATACTTCGAAACGAGGTATGTCAACTTTGTGTCAAACAAGCTTCTTTACCATGTGGTATATAAATAATAGGGTTGTCGTATTTATTGTTATTGATATTTTTTAAAATAATATTTGCGGCTCAAGTGACAGCGATTTTCTGTTATTCTCATGAGTAGAATATCTGTCAGAATATAAGTATCTTTCATGGGTATCCGGAAAAGATCAGGAATTTCAAAACGAGGTATAATTGTTTGAACAGTTATAACGTGGATTGGAATATATGAACTGAATAGCTATGATTGATTCTTTTTCTTGCATATAATAGACATTTTGTGCGTTGGCTGGCATCGCCAATTACTAACGTTGTGCGTTTTGTTTTTCCACAGTGACGTCATGCAACTGTTGACATTATTGCCGACATTGTCGATGCACGTGACATTTATTTTCCCCGTTGTGTAAGATTAGGCTTTCCATCACCCATGTAAAACGCGGATAACCTTATAACTCATGTTTGTGTTGTTTTGGCATAAAATCCCCACTGATTCAGTTTTTCAACAATTCATGTCATTCATTCACACTTTGCGTATTTTGAAATAAACCCGTGTCAAAGGTGCATGTCTACCTATCCTCTGTGTTCATGCTCTCCTTGACAACACAGTAAAATACGCATACTTGCTATTCATTACAACGGACATAACACTTGAACATCAGGTTAAATTTTAACTGTGAAATGAAAATCAATCTAGAGAAAAACACATGCAAATTACACAAACTTTGGATTTTTTTCAATGGAACTATTTTAGCATCCTACAACCCGGGAGTACTTTCTCACCGCTCTGACACCAATAGCATTATTTCGCTTAAATAATATAACTTTGTAATTATGTTCTTGTCTAAGTCTTTGACTTTGCAAATAAGATCTTATTTTTGATCCACTGGACAGGAATTGAATATGACCATGATTGCATATTCCTGAGTGTTTTGAGTCTAGATCGGACAATCTGATAATGAGCAAAGTTATGTTATACATTCCAAAGTCAACGGGAAAGTTAAATATAGCAGAAATAGATTATCAATAAGGAGGAATTTCGGAAACCGCGCTGTGAGATGGGAAATATGTGGATACATCAAACAAAGCACACGTGCTATAATTAGATAAGTGTATATATGTACGAGCATAGATAGAGATCTATTTGTAATGTATTTAATTTGAATATAGTTAAAGTGCGGACAGGTTATTCTTCTGTTTTTAGCCAGCACATGCAATGCATCCAATTTAAACATCTTGCATTTAAAAGACAGCAACAAAGACAGAACAGTTACAAAGACAGAACAGTTGCATACATCCATGGAAGAGAACATACCTAGTGTATAGCTCTGAGAAATACAAACGGTTTTTGGGGTCGTTCCAGTCAAATAGAAGCTATGCAGTCCAATATCAGCCTGTGCGGTGTAACGAACATCTCATTCGGATGGAGAACAGATCACAGGCCACACAACTTAAAGTTGAAAGGATACCGTTGAAAGTAAATGTTTCATGAATGCAGAATGAGTATTTTATCAAAATTCACTGCAGAATAAGGAAACAATTAACTGTAACACAAGTGTGCTTTACGGCAGAGGTCTCAATGTGTCACTGTGTCATTGCACCACTGATTTTCCTTCTTCGTTTTATATATGACGAATTTATACCAAGAGATAAAAAATGCGTGTTTTTCTCCCTAGAAAATTTTAAAACACATATCAATCAAAAACGATCGAGCGTCCACCAATATGAAAATGCAATAAAAACAGAGGGTCATGTAAGAAAAGGCCAATCTGTTGAATGACGTCACATTCTATTTTGACACGTCACAGATAAATTTACCACATTTCTATACTTTCGCTTTACTGTCTATGTCAATTATTATTAAATATCTCAAACAAACACTAATAAATGTTCCCAATACATCATTCGGATAAGGTATAGGTAATAAGGACAAAAAGAAACCTAAAGTTCTCATTTTGTATCACTAGTAAGGCAGGGAAAAGTTTTTTTTATTAGGCACTATTTGACTATACACCACGGAAGCACAAACGCAATGGTGCAATGGCGCAATCTGTCAATTGTTTTATGTTATTAGATTAAACAACAATTCCATCAGACCATTGGTATCAGCGGAATCTTACAATGAGACATAAAAAAAATGAAAAAAAAATGTTCCTGTACTATGGAACCAGAATCTGCCATTTTACCTCTCACCAGTGCGTTGCTAAGGCACCGCATCAGCGTTAACATCGCAGACGGTGCCATTTATCGTCCGGTGTGATAATATAAAGTAATATTTGAAAACGAAAAAACGTGGCAACAATGTGGGTCACACCTAAGACAACTTTGTAATTACTAAGTAATTGCCACAGTTGCATTATATAACCCCAAGCTTGGCACGCAGGAATCTAAATTGGGTTTTTCCGATCAACTGAATTGATTTTTGGTTAACGTCTCATCAACACATAACATGTACGTTATATCGAGCAGCTGAAGGATACATAGTAATCCGGGAACCTCGCCCCACTCTTACGTAATAGAGTGATAAGGACCTGGAGGATTGCCTTCAAAGAACGAGCGTCCGGGCAACGTTCCCAATGACGAAGAAGCTAAGGGACGTTTTTTGTCCAACGATACAGCGAATAACCCCAGTGGTGCCCGAAAGACTCGAACCCGTGATCTCCGTGTTCTGCGTCATAGGCAAGTCTGACATATTTGTATATCGAAAGTATACTTGGTTTGGTTTCACTCTCATATGTGGATTTATTGCTTCGGTGCCCAACCTTTTGGCGGTATGCGCTATTTAAATATAGTCAATTGTAAGTAAAACGTTTTTGAGTTGCTTCCCTTACATCATAGAGTATCGTTCCTTTGTATTATACCCGCATAAAGGTGTGAACATGATAATAATTACATGGCGTTCCCGTGGCCTAGTGGTTACGGCAAGAACTTGTAACCTAGCATATCATGGGTTCGAAACCTCAACGAGGCAAATAATTTGTCAAAATCCAAGCAGCTGGATGAGTTTTTATTGTCAATTCCAATATTACTAATATAAATGTAATAAGTGATAAAATATTTCTACATAAGGCATCAATTTGTTACCTAATATGCCATGGTAAGGTTCGTTTTTTGATATTATTTTATTTCGTCGGTGTGTTCTTGGGCTAGACGCTTTGCCATGGCCTCGTCCGTCGATGGGGACGGAAAACCGGCGGTCCCGTGTCTCGGACTTATCTTCCGAGCAAGTAAACTAATCTATTCATTAGTAGGACAGTTTTCCGGATTAACGTGTATCCTTCCACTCTCTCTGGTGCAGCTCTAAATAACATATACTATGTTGATGAGCCGTTAAACAGCATTTAATTATCCGACTGGATGATATTTTAACGGTAAAACATACGTACTCAGAACCCGAAAATCGTCTAATCGGGTCTCTTCTTTGAGTACAACCGGAGTAAACATAAGTAGGAAATATTGTTATGGTAGCAATCGGCGATTTTACTTAAATTTCTCCCCAAGAGTGCTTTTTTGTACGAGCTGTGAATATATACTGTGCGAAATGGAAATCAGACATAACGAACGGTGTAAAGGATTTGAATTAATTTGCTAATTTCACAAAGATACATACTTCGAAACGAGGTAAGTCAACTTTGTGTCAAACAAGCTTCTTTACCATGTGTTATATAAATAACAGGGTTGTCGTATTTATTGTTATTGATATTTTTCAAAATAATATTTGCGGCTCAAGTGACAGCGATTTTCTGTTATTCTCATAAGTAGAATATCTGTCAGAATATAAGTATCTTTCATGGGTATCCGGAAAAGATCAGGAATTTCAAAACGAGGTATAATTTTTCGAACAGTTATAACGTGGATTGGAATATATGAACTGAATAGCTATGATTGATTCTTTTTCTTGCATATAATAGACATTTTGTGCGTTGGCTGGCATCGCCAATTACTAACGTTGTGCGTTTTGTTTTTCCACAGTGACGTCATGCAACCGTTGACATTATTGCCGTCATTGTTGATGCACGTGACATTTATTTTCCCCGCTGTGTAAGATTAGTCTTTCCATCACCCATGTAAAACGCGGATAACCTTATAACTCATGTTTGTGTTGTTTTGGCATAAAATCCCCACTGATTTAGTTTTTCAACAATTCATGTCATTCATTCACACTTTGCGTATTTTGAAGAAAAAAACGTGTCAAAGGTGCATGTCTACCTATCCTCTGTGTTCATGCTCTCCTGGACAACACAGTAAAATACGCATACTTGCTATTCATTACAACGGACATAACACTTGAACATCAGGTTAAATTTTAACTGTGAAATGAAAATCAATCTTGAGGAAAACACATGCAAATTACACAAACTTTGGATTTTTTTCAATGGAACTATTTTAGCATCCTACAACCCGGAAGTACTTTCTCACCGCTCTGACACCAATAGCATTATTTCGCTTAAATAATACAACTTTGTAATTATGTTCTTGTCTAAGTCTTTGACTTTGCCAATAAGATCTTATTTTTTATCCACTGGACAGGAATTGAATATGACCGTGATTGCATATTTCTGAGTGTTTTCAGTCTAGATCGGACAATCTGATAATGAGCAAAGTTATGTTATACATTCCAAAGCCAACGGGAAAGTTAAATATAGTAGAAATAGATTATCAATAAGGAGGAATTTCGGAAACCGCGCTGTGAGATGGGAAATATATGGATACATCAAACAAAGCACACGTGCTATAATTAGATTAGTGTATATATGTACGAGCATAGATAGAGATCTATTTGTAATGTATTTAATTTGAATATAGTTAAGGTGCGGACAGGTTATTCTTCTGTTTTTAGCCAGCACATGCAATGCATCCAATTTAAACATCTTGCATTTAAAAGAAAGCAACAAAGACAGAACAGTAACAAAGACAGAACAGTTGCATACATCCATGGAAGAGAACATACCTAGTGTATAGCTCTGAGAAATACAAACGGTTTTTGGGGTCATTCCAGTCAAATAGAAGCTATGCAGTCCAATACCAGCCTGTGCGGTGTAACGAACATTTCAGTCGGATGGAGAACAGATCACAGGCCACACAACTTAAAGTTGAAAGGATACCGTTGAAAGTAAATGTTTCATGAATGCAGAATGACTATTTTATCAAAATTCACTGCAGAATAAGGAAACAATTAACTGCAACACAAGTGTGCTTTACGGCAGAGGTCTCAATGTGTCATTGCACCACTGATTTTCCTTCTTCGTTTTATATAGGACGAATTTATACCAAGAGATAAAAAATGCGTGTTTTTCTCCCTAGAAAATTTTAAAACACATATCAATCAAAAACGATCGAGCTTCCACCAATATGAAAATGCTATAAAAACAGAGGGTCATGTAAGAAAAAGCCAATCTGTTTAATGACGTCACATTCTATTTTGACACGTCACAGATAAATTTACCACATTTCTATACTTTCGCTTTACTGTCTATGTCAATTATTATTCAATATCTCAAAACAAACACTAATAAATGTTCCCAATACGTCATTCGGATCAGGTATAGGTAATAAGGACAAAAAGAAATCTAAAGTTCTCATTTTGTATCACTAGTAAGGCAGGGAAACGTTTTTTATTAGGCTCTATTTGACTATACACCACGGAAGCACAAACGCAATGGCGCAATCTGTGAATTGTTTTATGTTATTAGATTATACAACAATTCCATCAGACCATTGGTATCAGCGGAATCTTGCAATGAGACATAAAAAAAATGAAAAAAAAATGTTCCTGTACTATGGAACCATAATCTGCCATTTTACCTCTCACCAGTGCGTTGCTAAGGCATCGCATCAGCGTTAACATCGCAGACATTTATCGTCCGGTGTGATAATATAAAGTAATATTTGCAACGAATATAAGATGGCAACAATGTGGGTCACACACTAAGACAACTTTGTAATTACTAAGTAATTGCCACAGTTGCATTATATAACCCCAAGCTTGGCACGCAGGAATCTAAATTGGGTTATTCCGATCAACTGAATTGATTTTTGGTTAACGTCTCCTCAACACATAACATGTACGTTATATCGAGCAGCTGAAGGATACATAGTAATCCGGGAACCTCGCCCCACTCTTACGTAATAGAGTGATAAGGACCTGGAGGATTGCCTTCAAAGAACGAGCGTCCGGGCAATGTTCCCAATGACGAAGAAGCTAAGGGACGTTTTTGTCCAACGATACAGCGAATAACCCCAGTGGTGCCCGAAAGACTCGAACCCGTGATCTCCGGGTTCTGCGTCATAGGCAAGTCTGACATATTCGTATATCGAAAGTATACTTGGTTTGGTTTTACTCTCATATGTGGATTTATTGCTTCGGTGCCCAACCTTTTGGCGGTATGCGCTATTTAAATATAGTCAATCGTAAGTAAAACGGTTTTGAGTTGCTTCCCTTTCATCATAGAGTATCGTCCCTTTGTATTATACCCGCATAAAGGTGTGAACATGAGAATAATTACAAGGCATTCCCGTGGAAGAACAAGGCAAGAACTTGTAACCTAGCATATCATGGGTTCGAAACCTCAACGAGGAAAATAAATCATAAAGAGAAAAACATTATTTGTTTTGTATAAATTGTTTTCTTTATGACTGAACAACACATGTAATAGTTAGATATAATAGGAAGTTATGTGTAATTGTTGAATTTACACGTTTGTCAAAATCCAAGCAGCTGGATGAGTTTTTATTGTCAATTCCAATATTACTAATATAAATGTAATGAGTGATAAAATATTTCTACATAAGGCATCAATTTGCTACCTAATATGCCATGGTAAGGTTCGTTTTTTGATATTATTTTATTTCGTCGGTGTGTTCTTGGGCTAGACGCTTTGCCATGGCCTCGTCCGTCGATGGGGACGGTAAACCGGCGGTCCCGTGTCTCGGACTTATCTTCCGAGCAAGTAAACTAATCTATTCATTAGTAGGACAGTTTTCCGGATTAACGTGTATCCTTCCACTCTCTCTGGTGCAGCTCTAAATAACATATACTATGTTGATGAGCCGTTAAACAGCATTTAATTATCCGACTGGATGATATTTTAACGGTAAAAATATACGTACTCAGAACCCGAAAATCGTCTAATCGGGTCTCTTCTTTGAGTACAACCGGAGTAAACATAAGTAGGAAATATTGTTATGGTAGCAATCGGCGAGTTTACTTAAATTTCTCCCCCAGAGTGCTTTTTTGTACGAACTGTGAATATATACTGTGCTAAATGGAAATCAGACATAACGAACGGTGTAAAGGATTTGAATTAATTCGCTAATTTCACAAAGATACATATTTCGAAACGAGGTATGTCAACTTTGTGTCAAACAAGCTTCTTTACCATGTCTTATATAAATAATAGGGTTGTCGTATTTATTGTTATTGGTATTTTTTAAAATAATATTTGCGGCTCAAGTGACAGCGATTTTCTGTTATTCTCATAAGTAGAATATCTGTCAGAATATAAGTATCTTTCATGGGTATCCGGAAAAGATCAGGAATTTCAAAACGAGGTATAATTTTTCGAACAGTTATAACGTGGATTGGAATAAATGAACTGAATAGCTATGATTGATTCTTTTTCTTGCATATAATACATTTTGTGCGTTGGCTGGCATCGCCAATTACTAACGTTGTGCGTTTTGTTTTTCCACAGTGACGTCATGCAACTGTTGACATTATTGCCGTCATTGTTGATGCACGTGTCATTTATTTTCCCCGTTGTGTAAGATTAGGCTTTCCATCACCCATGTAAAACGCGGATAACCTTATAACTCATGTTTGTGTTGTTTTGGCATAAAATCTCCACTGATTCAGTTTTTCAACAATTCATGTCATTCATTCACACTTTGCGTATTTTGAAGAAAAAAACGTGTCAAAGGTGCATGTCTACCTATCCTCTGTGTTCATGCTGTCCTGGACAACACAGTAAAATACGCATACTTGCTATTCATTACAACGGACATAACACTTGAACATCAGGTTAAATTTTAACTGTGAAATAAAAATCAATCTTGAGAAAAACACATGCAAATTACACAAACTTTGGATTTTTTTCAATGGAACTATTTTAGCATCCTACAACCCGGAAGTACTTTCTCACCGCTCTGACACCAATAGCATTATTTCGCTTAAATAATATAACTTTGTAATTATGTTCTTGTCTAAGTCTTTGACTTTGCAAATAAGATCTTATTTTTGATCCACTGGACAGGAATTGAATATGACCGTGATTGCATATTTCTGAGTGTTTTCAGTCTAGTTCGGACAATCTGATAACGAGCAAAGTTATGTTATACATTCCAAAGCCAACGGGAAAGTTTAATATAGCAGAAATAGATTATCAATAAGGAGGAATTTCGGAAACCGCGCTGTGAGATGGGAAATATGTGTATACATCAAACAAAGCAGACGTGCTATAATTAGATTAGTGTATATATGTACGAGCATAGATAGAGATCTATTTGTAATGTATTTAATTTGAATATAGTTAAGGTGCGGACAGGTTATTCTTCTGTTTTTAGCCAGCACATGCAATGCATCCAATTTAAACATCTTGCATTTAAAAGACAGCAACAAAGACAGAACAGTAACAAAGACAGAACAGTTGCATACATCCATGGAAGAGAACATACCTAGTGTATAGCTCTGAGAAATACAAACGGTTTTTGGGGTCATTCCAGTCAAATAGAAGCTATGCAGTCCAATACCAGCCTGTGCGGTGTAACGAACATCTCAGTCGGATGGAGAACAGATCACAGGCCACACAACTTAAAGTTGAAAGGATACCGTTGAAAGTAAATGTTTCATGAATGCAGAATGAGTATTTTATCAAAATTCACTGCAGAATAAGGAAACAATTAACTGCAACACAAGTGTTCTTTACGGCAGAGGTCTCAATGTGTCATTGTACCACTGATTTTCCTTCTTCGTTTTATATA
The DNA here is from genome assembly GCA_037043455.1 of Cyrtodaria siliqua. NCBI lineage: Eukaryota > Metazoa > Mollusca > Bivalvia > Adapedonta > Hiatellidae > Cyrtodaria > Cyrtodaria siliqua. The sequence goes on along the minus strand of JAWPHD010003610.1, from coordinate 86,158 downwards.
GGACGAATTTATACCAAGAGATAAAAAATGCGTGTTTTTCTCCCTAGAAAATTTTAAAACACATATCAATCAAAAACGATCGAGCGTCCACCAATATGAAAATGCAATAAAAACAGAGGGTCATGTAAGAAAAAGCCAATCTGATGAATGACGTCACATTCTATTTTGACACGTCACAGATAAATTTACCACATTTCTATACTTTCGCTTTACTGTCTATGTCAATTATTATTAAATATCTCAAAACAAACACTAATAAATGTTCCCAATACGTCATTCGGATCAGGTATAGGTAATAAGGACAAAAAGAAATCTAAAGTTCTCATTTTGTATCACTAGTAAGGCAGGGAAACGTTTTTTATTAGGCACTATTTGACTATACACCCCGGAAGCACAAACGCAATGGCGCAATCTGTCAATTGTTTTATGTTATTAGATTATACAACAATTCCATCAGACCATTGGTATCAGAGGAATCTTGCAATGAGACATAAAAAAATGAAAAAAAAAAGTTCCTGTACTACGGAACCATAATCTGCCATTTTACCTCTCACCAGTGCGTTGCTAAGGCATCGCATCAGCGTTAACATCGCAGACATTTATCGTCCGGTGTGATAATATACAGCAATATTTGCAACGAATATAAGATGGAAACAATGTGGGTCACACACTAAGACAACTTTGTAATTACTAAGTAATTGCCACAGTTGCATTATATAACCCCAAGCTTGGCACGCAGGAATCTAAATTGGGTTATTCTGATCAACTGAACTGATTTTTGGTTAAAGTCTCCTCAACACATAACATGTACGTTATATCGAGCAGCTGAAGGATACATAGTAATCCGGGAACCTCGCCCCACTCTTACGTAATAGAGTGATAAGGACCTGGAGGATTGCCTTCAAAGAACGAGCGTCCGGGCAACGTTCCCAATGACGAAGAAGCTAAGAGACGTTTTTGTCCAACGATACAGCGAATAACCCCAGTGGTGCCCGAAAGACTCGAACCCGTGATCTCCGGGTTCTGCGTCATAGGCAAGTCTGACATATTCGTATATCGAAAGTATACTTGGTTTGGTTTTACTCTCATATGTGGATTTATTGCTTCGGTGCCCAACCTTTTGGCGGTATGCGCTATTTAAATATAGTCATTCGTAAGTAAAACGGTTTTGAGTAGCTACCCTTTCATCATAGAGTATCGTCCCTTTGTATTATACCCGCATAAAGGTGTGAACATGAGAATAATTACAAGGCGTTCCCGTGGCCTAGTGGTTACGGCAAGAACTTGTAACCAAGCATATCATGGGTTCAAAACCTCAACGAGGAAAATAAATCATAAAGAGAAAAACATTATTTGTTTTGTATAAATTGTTTTCTTTATGACTGAACAACACATGTAATAGTTAGATATAATGGGAAGTTATGTGTAATTGTTGAATTTACACGTTTGTTAAAATTCAAGCAGCTGGATGAGTTTTTATTGTCATTTCCAATATTACTAATATAAATGTAATGATTGATAAAATATTTCTACATAAGGCATCAATTTGCTACCTAATATGCCATGGTAAGGTTCGTTTTTTGATATTATTTTATTTCTTCGGTGTGTTCTTGGGCTAGACGCTTTGCCATGGCCTCGTCCGTCGATGGGGACGGTAAACCGGCGGTCCCGTGTCTCGGACTTATCTTCCGAGCAAGTAAACTAATCTATTCATTAGTAGGACAGTTTTCCGGATTAACGTGTATCCTTCCACTCTCTCTGGTGCAGCTCTAAATAACATATACTATGTTGATGAGCCGTTAAACAGCATTTAATTATCCGACTGGATGATATTTTAACGGTAAAAATATACGTACTCAGAACCCGAAAATCGTCTAATCGGGTCTCTTCTTTGAGTACAACCGGAGTAAACATAAGTAGGAAATATTGTTATGGTAGCAATCGGCGATTTTACTTAAATTTCTCCCCCAGAGTGCTTTTTTGTACGAACTGTGAATATATACTGTGCTAAATGGAAATCAGACATAACGAACGGTGTAAAGGATTTGAATTAATTCGCTAATTTCACAATGATACATACTTCGAAACGAGGTATGTCAACTTTGCGTCAAACAAGCTTCTTTACCATGTGTTATATAAATAATAGGGTTGTCGTATTTATTGTTATTGGTATTTTTTAAAATAATATTTGCGGCTCAAGTGACAGCGATTTTCTGTTATTCTCATAAGTAGAATATCTGTCAGAACATAAGTATCTTTCATGGATATCCGGAAAAGATCAGGAATTTCAAAACGAGGTATAATTTTTCGAACAGTTATAACGTGGATTGGAATAAATGAACTGAATAGCTATGATTGATTCTTTTTCTTGCATATAATAGACATTTTGTGCGTTGGCTGGCATCGCCAATTACTAACGTTGTGCGTTTTGTTTTACCACAGTGACGTCATGCAACTGTTGACATTATTGCCGTCATTGTTGATGCACGTGACATTTATTTTCCCCGTTTTGTAAGATTAGGCTTTCCATCACCCATGTAAAACGCGGATAACCTTATAACTCATGTTTGTGTTGTTTTGGCATAAAATCCCCACTGATTCAGTTTTTCAACAATTCATGTCATTCATTCACACTTTGCGTATTTTGAAGAAAAAAACGTGTCAAAGGTGCATGTCTACCTATCCTCTGTGTTCATGCTCTCCTGGACAACACAGTAAAATACGCATACTTGCTATTCATTACAACGGACATAACACTTGAACATCAGGTTAAATTTTAACTGTGAAATGAAAATCAATCTTGAGAAAAACACATGCAAATTACACAAACTTTGGATTTTTTTCAATGGAACTATTTTAGCATCCTACAACCCGGAAGTACTTTCTCACCGCTCTGACACCAATAGCATTATTTCGCTTAAATAATATAACTTTGTAATTATGTTCTTGTCTAAGTCTTTGACTTTGCAAATAAGATCTTATTTTTGATCCACTGGACAGGAATTGAATATGACCGTGATTGCATATTTCTGAGTGTTTTCAGTCTAGATCGGACAATCTGATAATGAGCAAAGTTATGTTATACATTCCAAAGCCAACGGGAAAGTTAAATATAGCAGAAATAGATTATCGGATCAATAAGGAGGAATTTCGGAAACCGCGCTGTGAGATGGGAAATATGTGGATACATCAAACAAAGCACACGTGCTATAATTAGATTAGTGTATATATGTACGAGCATAGATAGAGATCTGTTTGTAATGTATTTAATTTGAATATAGTTAAAGCTGTACAGTCCCTATTTTAACTGGTAATAACTCATGAATATGAATGAGTCACGTGTGAAGTAGTTTCAAATCGACGAACACCCCAAAAGTCGGTATATAAGGAGAAATCGATACGTAAAATTTCACATTTTTATTTAGCCTCCCTACAGGTAACATCGATAAATATACGGCTCCAGAATATATGTGATTAAATATAGTTGCCTGGAACGGGATTTGAACCACAGCCTTGCACTTGTAAGATTTGAAAGATGTTCGCTGAACCTCTAGACCACTGCTATTTATTGTTATTTTGTAGCATTTTTAACACTAAATAGGCATTACGTAATAACAAGAGCGCGCACACAAACTCATCAAGCGCTAAATAACAAGTCGAGATATGGTTGATTTGAGGCGAAGTGTTAGTTTCATATTGATAAGATACAGTATTACACCAGACAAAGTTAATTTACACGTGCGACAATATGGACAGCATATTTATTGATCCATCATTAGTTGCGTTCAAATAATGTTAAGTTATTTTGCCTCATAATATATGGTAGTTAGTATACTATTTTCTCAAGTAGCGTCGTAGTTCAGTGGATAGAGCACAGGACTTGAAATCAGAAGGTCTTGTGTTCGAGCCCCGAAAGAAACTAACTTTTGTTTTTGTGAAAATTACTGTTACCTGCGTATAGGTACGATGTGCACTGGTCGATGTATATACAGTAAATGATTTCCTTCGCTATATTTGCTCGCTTAAATACCTGATTTCGAGATGAGCTGGTGAACATGAAGTTACAAATAAAGACACGCCTACAAAGAAGAAATCGATTGATATAGGGACTCTGTAGCTTTAAGGTGCGGACAGGTTATTCTTCTGTTTTTAGCCAGCACATGCAATGCATCCAATTTAAACATCTTGCATTTAAAAGACAGCAACAAAGACAGAACAGTAACAAAGACAAAACAGTTGCATACATCCATGGAAGAGAACATACCTAGTGTATAGCTCTGAGAAATACAAACGGTTTTTGGGGTCATTCCAGTCAAATAGAAGCTATGCAGTCCAATACCAGCCTGTGCGGTGTAACGAACATCTCAGTCGGATGGAGAACAGATCACAGGCCACACAACTTAAAGTTGAAAGGATACCGTTGAAAGTAAATGTTTCATGAATGCAGAATGAGTATTTTATCAAAATTCACTGCAGAATAAGGAAACAATTAACTGCAACACAAGTGTGCTTTACAGCAGAGGTCTCAATGTGTCATTGCACCACTGATTTTCCTTCTTCGTTTTATATAGGACGAATTTATACCAAGAGATACAAAATGCGTGTTTTTCTCCCTAGAAAATTTTAAAACACATATCAATCAAAAACGATCGAGCGTCCACCAATATGAAAATGCAATAAAAACAGAGGGTCATGTAAGAAAAAGCCAATCTGTTGAATGACGTCACATTCTATTTTGACACGTCACAGATAAATTTACCACATTTCTATACTTTCGCTTTACTGTCTATGTCAATTATTATTAAATATCTCAAAACAAACACTAATAAATGTTCCTAATACATCATTCGGATCAGGTATAGGTAATAAGGACAAAAAGAAATCTAAAGTTCTCATTTTGTATCACTAGTAAGGCAGGGAAACGTTTTTTATTAGGCACTATTTGACTATACACCACGGAAGCACAAACGCAATGGCGCAATCTGTCAATTGTTTTATGTTATTAGATTATACAACAATTCCATCAGACCATTGGTATCAGCGGTATCTTGCAATGAGACATAAAAAAAATGAAAAAAAAATGTTCCTGTACTATGGAACCAGAATCTGCCATTTTACCTCTCACCAGTGCGTTGCTAAGGCATCGCATCAGCGTTAACATCGCAGACATTTATCGTCCGGTGTGATAATATAAAGTAATATTTGCAACGAATTTAAGATGGCAACAATGTGGGTCACACACTAAGACAACTTTGTAATTACTAAGTAATTGCCACAGTTGCATTATATAACCCCAAGCTTGGCACGCAGGTTTCTAAATTGGGTTATTCCGATCAAATGAATTGATTGTTGGTTAACGTCTCCTCAACACATAATATGTACGTTATATCGAGCAGCTGAAGGATACATAGTAATCAGGGAACCTCGCCCCACTCTTACATAATAGAGTGATAAGGGCCTGGAGGATTGCCTTCAAAGAACGAGCGTCCGGGCAACGTTCCCAATGACGAAGAAGCTAAGGGACGTTTTTGTCCAACGATACAGCGAATAACCCCAGTGGTGCCCGAAAGGCTCGAACCCGTGATCTCCGGGTTCTGCGTCATAGGCAGGTCTGACATATTCGTATATCGAAAGTATACTTGGTTTGGTTTTACTCTCATATGTGGATTTATTGCTTCGGTGCCCAACCTTTTGGCGGTATGCGCTATTTAAATATAGTCAATCGTAAGTAAAACGGTTTTGAGTTGCTTCCCTTTCATCATAGAGTATCGTCCCTTTGTATTATACCCGCATAAAGGTGTGAACATGAGAATAATTACAAGGCGTTCCCGTGGCCTAGTGGTTACGGCAAGAACTTGTAACCTAGCATATCATGGGTTCGAAACCTCAACGAGGAAAATAAATCATAAAGAGAAAAACATTATTTGTTTTGTATAAATTGTTTTCTTTATGACTGAACAACACATGTAATAGTTAGATATAATTGGAAGTTATGTGTAATTGTTGAATTTACACGTTTGTCAAAATCCAAGCAGCTGGATTAGTTTTTATTGTCAATTCCAATATTACTAATATAAATGTAATGAGTGATAAAATATTTCTACATAAGGCATCAATTTGCTACCTAATATGCCATGGTAAGGTTCGTTTTTTGATATTATTTTATTTCGTCGGTGTGTTCTTGGGCTAGACGCTTTGCCATGGCCTCGTCCGTCGATGGGGACGGTAAACCGGCGGTCCCGTGTCTCGGACTTATCTTCCGAGCAAGTAAACTAATCTATTCATTAGTAGGACAGTTTTCCGGATTAACGTGTATCCTTCCACTCTCTCTGGTGCAGCTCTAAATAACATATACTATGTTGATGAGCCGTTAAACAGCATTTAATTATCCGACTGGATGATATTTTAACGGTAAAAACATACGTACTCAGAACCCGAAAATCGTCTAATCGGGTCTCTTCTTTGAGTACAACCGGAGTAAACATAAGTAGGAAATATTGTTATGGTAGCTATCGGCGATTTTACTTAAATTTCTCCCCCAGAGTGCTTTTTTGTACGAACTGTGAATATATACTGTGCTAAATGGAAATCAGACATAACGAACGGTGTAAAGGATTTGAATTAATTCGCTAATTTCACACAGATACATATTTCGAAACGAGGTATGTCAACTTTGTGTCAAACAAGCTTCTTTACCATGTGTTATATAAATAATAGGGTTGTCGTATTTATTGTTATTGATATTTTTTAAAATAATATTTGCGGCTCAAGTGACAGCGATTTTCTGTTATTCTCATAAGTAAAATATCTGTCAGAATATAAGTATCTTTCATGGGTATCCGGAAAAGATCAGGAATTTCAAAACGAGGTATAATTTTTCGAACAGTTATAACGTGGATTGGAATAAATGAACTGAATAGCTATGATTGATTCTTTTTCTTGCATATAATAGACATTTTGTGCGTTGGCTGGCATCGCCAATTTCTAACGTTGTGCGTTTTGTTTTTCCTCAGTGACGTCATGCAACTGTTGACATTATTGCCGTCATTGTTGATGCACGTGACATTTATTTTCCCCGTTGTGTAAGATTAGGCTTTCCATCACCCATGAAAAACGCGGATAACCTTATAACTCATGTTTGTGTCGTTTTGGCATAAAATCCCCACTGATTCAGTTTTTCAACAATTCATGTCATTCATTCACACTTTGCGTATTTTGAAGAAAAAAACGTGTCAAAGGTGCATGTCTACCTATCCTCTGTGTTCATGCTCTCCTGGACAACACAGTAAAATACGCATACTTGCTATTCATTACAACGGACATAACACTTGAACAGCAGGTTAAATTTTAACTGTGAAATGAAAATCAATCTTGAGAAAAACACATGCAAATTACACAAACTTTGGATTTTTTTCAATTGAACTATTTTAGCATCCTACAACCCGGAAGTACTTTCTCACCGCTCTGACACCAATAGCATTATTTCGCTTAAATAATAGAACTTTGTAATTATGTTCTTGTCTAAGTCTTTGACTTTGCAAATAAGATCTTGTTTTTGATCCACTGGACAGGAATTGAATATGACCGTGATTGCATATTTCTGAGTGTTTTCAGTCTAGATCGGACAATCTGATAATGAGCAAAGTTATGTTATACATTCCAAAGCCAACGGGAAAGTTAAATATAGCAGAAATAGATTATCAATAAGGAGGAATTTCGGAAACCGCGCTGTGAGATGGGAAATATGTGGATACATCAAACAAAGCACACGTGCTATAATTAGATTAGTGTATATATGTACGAGCATAGATAGAGATCTATTTGTAATGTATTGAATTTGAATATAGCTAAGGTGCGGACAGGTTATTCTTCTGTTTTTAGCCAGCACATGCAATGCATCCAATTTAAACATCTTGCATTTAAAAGACAGCAACAAAGACAGAACAGTAACAAAGACAGAACAGTTGCATACATCCATGGAAGAGAACATACCTAGTGTATAGCTCTGAGAAATACAAACGGTTTTTGGGGTCATTCCAGTCAAATAGAAGCTATGCAGTCCAATACCAGCCTGTGCGGTGTAACGAACATCTCAGTCGGATGGAGAACAGATCACAGGCCACACAACTTAAAGTTGAAAGGATACCGTTGAAAGTAAATGTTTCATGAATGCAGAATGAGTATTTTATCAAAATTCAGTGCAGAATAAGGAAACAATTAACTGCAACACAAGTGTGCTTTACGGCAGAGGTCTCAATGTGTCAATGCACCACTGATTTTCCTTCTTCGTTTTATATAGGACAAATTTATACCAAGAGATAAAAAATGCGTGTTTTTCTCCCTAGAAAATTTTAAAACACATATCAATCAAAAACGATCGAGCGTCCACCAATATGAAAATGCAATAAAAACAGAGGGTCATGTAAGAAAAAGCCAATCTGTTGAATGACGTCACATTCTATTTTGACACGTCACAGATAAATTTACCACATTTCTATACTTTCGCTTTACTGTCTATGTCAATTATTATTAAATATCTCAAAACAAACACTAATAAATGTTCCCAATACATCATTCGGATCAGGTATAGGTAATAAGGACAAAAAGAAATCTAAAGTTCTCATTTTGTATCACTAGTAAGGCAGGGAAACGTTTTTTATTAGGCACTATTTGACTATACACCACGGAAGCACAAACGCAATGGCGCAATGTGTCAATTGTTTTATGTTATTAGATTATACAACAATTCCATCAGACCATTGGTATCAGCGGAATCTTGCAATGAGACATAAAAAAAATGAAAAAAATATGTTCCTGTACTATTGAACCAGAATCTGCCATTTTACCTCTCACCAGTGCGTTGCTAAGGCATCGCATCAGCGTTTAACATCGCAGACATTTATCGTCCGGTGTGATAATATAAAGTAATATTTGCAACGAATATAAGATGGCAACAATGTGGGTCACACACTAAGACAACTTTGTAATTACTAAGTAATTGCCACAGTTGCATTATATAACCCCAAGCTTGGAACGCAGGAATCTAAATTGGGTTATTCCGATCAACTGAATTGATTGTTGGTTAACGTCTCCTCAACACATAACATGTACGTTATATCTAGCAGCTGAAGGATACATAGTAATCCGGGAACCTCGCCCCACTCTTACGTAATAGAGTGATAAGGGCCTGGAGGATTGCCTTCAAAGAACGAGCGTCCGGGCAACGTTCCCAATGACGAAGAAGCTAAGGGGCGTTTTTTGTCCAACGATACAGCGAATAACCCCAGTGGTGCCCGAAAGACTCGAACCCGTGATCTCCGGGTTCTGCGTCATAGGCAAGTCTGATATATTCGTATATCGAAAGTATACTTGGTTTGGTTTTACTCTGATCAACTAAATCCTATACCGGCTATGACAACTTCTTCTCGACGAATGGATCTACTAGAAGAACGCCATTCTCCAAGTAACGGTTTATTTGAATGGAGTTTATTGTTAACTGACAAATCCCAAGCGGCTTGCCAAGAGTTACGAATAAATGTTTTCATACATCTTTTAAAATCAGTATAAGGTAATTTAGCGTTAGATATATGTTAACCTAATGCTGCCTTAGCAGCACTATCAGCTCTATAATTACCACATATTCCTACATGGCTTGGAAGCCAGCAAAAAATAATAACATTATCAACTATAAGAGAATTGTACTTTTCTAAAAGTTGAAGCACAACTGGGTTATCTTGTTTCATATTACCGAGTGCTTGAAGAGATGAAAGGGAATCATAAAAGATTACAAAATGGTCATCATCAGATTCCTGAATATATATTTTAAGGCAAGATCAATTGCCTAAAGTTCAGCTGAAAAGATAGAGGCCTTGTGAGGCAGGCGTCTGTTTATGCTGTGTTTGTGAACAATTGCTGCTGCAGCTACCTTATCTCCATCTTTAGAACCATATGTGTATATATGTTGAAAGCTACTGTATTTCGATTTAATTTCATTAAATTTGCTTTGAAAGACTGTAGGGTCTGTACTGGATTTGTTACTATTACAAAGATCAAAAATAATTGTTGGTGTTTCCAAAGTCCGCGGTGGAATTTGTGGTACTTTGTACTTGGCAATCAAATTTAGGTCAATTTTAGTGTCTCTTAATTTTGGTTTAATACTAAGACCAAATGGTAGAATGGCCTTCGGTTTTCGATCAAAAAGAGGTTCATAACTAGGATTAAAAACATTATCGAAAGTTGGTTTTAAAGGGTTAGATTTTAATATAATGGCATATTGGAAGCCTAATTTGTCCTGTCTATGAGACAGTGATGGTTCATTAGCTTCAACATATAGACTTTCGGCTGGTGATGTACGAAAGGCACCTAAGGCGAGTTGTAATCCTTGATTATGTATAGCAAGTATGACTTGCGAGTCGATCCATATACTATTGAGTCGTAGTCCAGTTTGGATAAGAGACCTATAAAGTTGTAAAAGTACTTTACAACCTGCTCCCCAATTAGTGTTTGCAACAACTTTAAGTAAATTAAGTGTTTTAAGGCACTTGGCCTTCAAGTATTTAAGGTGTGGTATAAACGTTAATTCACGGTCGAATATAAGACCAAGGAATTTTGTCTCATCCACTACTGGTATTGGTGACGCATCCAGTGTTAGATGAGAGTCTTCATGATGTTTACGTAGTTGACAAAAGTGCATACAATTAGTTTTAGATTTAGAAAATTTAAAAACATTTTTATCCGACCAGGTCTGAAATTTATTCAAACATTGTTTAAGTTGTCATTCAATAGTGTTCATGTTTTTTGCACGATAACATATAACAAAGTCGTCAACATATAGAGAGCAGTCAACACCAGGATTGATGCATTTAACTATACTGTTAATTTTTATATTAAAAAGGGTTACAGATAGTATGCTGCCCTGTGGCACACCCATCTCCTGTTCATGAATGTCAGAGAGGGTTGAACCCATTCGGACACGAAACTGTCTATCATCTAAGAAATTCTCTAGAAAAATTGGTAATCGGCCTCTAAGACCAAGGTCATAAAGATCATTCATGATACCGTACTTCGATGCAGTATCATAAACTTTCCCCAAGACAAAAAATACAGCGACTAGATGTTCTTTCTGTACAAAAGCTTCCCTAATAAATGATTTAATCGAATGAGATTGTCTGTTGTGTTGGCGCCGGAATCCACTTTGATACTTTGTTATCAGCTTATTGGATTCCAGGTACCAAACGAGTCTCTCATTAATCATTCGTTCCATGGTTTTACATATACAACTCGTTAAAGCAATAGGGCGATAATTTATTGGGTCCGTATGATCCTTTCCAGGTTTGGGGACTGGAATAACGATTGCTTCCCGCCAAGAATCGTGGAAGTTTCCTGTCACCCAAACCTTATTAAATATATCAAGAAGTGTAGAGAGACAGGTTTCAGGTAAATGCTTTAATAATTGATAATGGATATCATCAGGACCAGCGGAAATATCATGAGCCTTTTTAAGGGATTCTCGAAGTTTTTGAGAGTGAACAGTTTATTGTATTTCTCCAAATTTTTCGACTTGAAATTCAGCTTCTTCTGTTCTTTTAGTTTCTTATTTTTTGAAAATTTGGTGGACAATTTTTGAGTTTTTAGAAAAAAAATTCTGCCAAAATGTTTGTAATATCTTCATTATCAGTTTTAAGATGATTTACACAACTAGAATTACCTTTACCGTTTATTTTCCGGACCATGTCCCACGTTTTATAAAGAGATGAGCGAGAGTTCAGCCTAGAGCTGGAGTGAAGAGGCTGCTGCCTTCTTGTACGCTAGAGTATGTGCTACCTATACTACTATTATCCAATACAGGTACGTCATAGTTGAAAAACCATGTAAGTAAACCCTCAAAAGCTCATCTAGTAATTAATGCGTCGTTTCAAGTTGTAGAAAACAAATGAATGCCATTGAAAAAAGTTAAAATCTTTTAAATTTTGACGAGCTCAGAGAAGGCAGTTGTCTCACTCCCGCGCATGCGCACCCTACTTTACATAGACTTTAAGTTAGTTGTAAAGTTTTAGGCCAACAAAGACCATTTACCCTTTATCACGTTTTTAAATATGAGTTATGATCAAATAGAAATAGCACAGACATCGGATAATCTAACTAAATGCTTTTCATTCCTTTAAAATCATTCACTTATCCGTTTATTTGTTGTATTAAATAAATAGGCAGTGGTGTTTAAAATAATTTCCAGTGATACAGTGTGGTGAGGTTCAGTGTTACGTTTGTAAATAGTGTATTCTACACCGTTAACTTCTTTTCCCCTGTCTACCCTGTTAACTTTTGCTTCCAATATTGCCGTGTCTACACAGTTTCCACAACAAAAACACTGTTGTCTACACGGTTTACCACGCGTTTTTTTCCAAACTCAAATATCTCCATCAACGATGGGTGCATGATGCAGTTATTTGCATTATAATGGATATATATCAAATATTGTAACCCCAAACTGGACACAAATCCGGCTAGAAACGAACTTATGGTCAAAAACTTCAAATTTTGAAAACTGAATTCTATCAGCTTTGAACGCCGATTGCAGGCATTGAACCTTTAGCATGGGCATAAGACTGGTATATTTGTTTTAAAGGAGCCCTTTTATACCTCTTGTTTCTTGTTTATATTTATTAATGAACACTATATAAACACATTGCAACTCATGTTTTGGTGATATAACACTTTCCGTGCTTTTTATCGCCAGGTAAAATATCACCTGTTGACCGATACAATATCCGTATTCGCCTCGGGTTTATTTCCGCTGATTTCCGGTGTGTGACGTCACACAAAGTACCGCGCCATATCTGACAGATTGACGACACATATTTTATTGAGATAACTTAGATCATACTTTCTTGAAGCATTAAAGGCAACTGTCACCGAAAGTATGAAATACATAGGGATGAAACTGTTTATTGACTGCAGACTCATTTCTGAGAAAAGCGTGTTGCATCACAGAAGTTCAGGGATTTGCTCTCCTGTAACATGAAGCCGTGGCTTAACGTTTTCTCTGACCATTGGCAAGTGGATTAAAAACATGTCTACGAACGGCAAGACGATTTTGGAAAAGAACCGTCCTCCGACATGCATACATGTTTGACTTTTTAATGTGTGGGCTTTCCGTAGAGATTCTCTGCCCTAGACATGAATGAATGAATGAATGGTGTTTTATGGCACGTCGACACATAAATAGGTCATATTGTGCGCAAAAAACCGATGAGTCATGAAAGAATGAAGTAGTCATTAAAAATAATGTAATGAATGGTGTTTTACGTCACGTCGACACATAAATAGGTCATATTGTGCGCAAAAACTGATGAAAGATGAAGAAATGAAGGATTACTTAAAAATTAATGTAAATATATCAAGTTAAAACTATTAAAAAATATTGGATGATACTGCCCTAGACATAAACTGATACACTGATTTTATAAGTGTACAACTTACCTAAAATGATATCCATTTTACACTAAAATGATAATCAAAAAAAATAATTATGATATGAAATACATTGGTTTAAATCTATTATCTAGGTACTATGCATTGTTTGAACGGAAAAAATACAGGTGTCAGTGCAGTGACGTCTTACAAAAAACGTTTACACACGGTCTGAAAATTGTCCACACGTTTTTTGGTCAAACGCAAGTCACATGATGCATATGTAAACGTCCTTTTGTAACAAACCCAGATGTCAAATAAATGAGACTAACCGATTGCATACTTTCATAGTTTGTCTTTGTTGTTTGTGTTTATTAACATATCACTTATTATGCGCCTATCAACGTTTTACTCCACTGAGGTGGCGGCAGGCATACACAGTGGGAATTAGACAAATGCCCACATTGATCGCATACTTGTCATTCGAAGGTCTAAGGGTAAGAGTTATATAAATATCACCATTCCATGTTCTGTCCAAGTTCTTCTCCAGAATTCTCTATTTTTATCATAAGGCCAAAAAGAAAAAATAGGTGTGTTTCCTACTGCATGCTCTAAGAAATTAGGGTCGGTAGGTAGGGATTTTTTTTTTTTTTTTTTTTTTTGGAGCAAGATATTGTGAGATTCTACATGTATTTATCTCATAAACCCCATACATGTTGATGATACAACTGAAAGTTTCTCTGTGATGTATATTGTGATAAATCATTGTTCAGAACTTTTTTTTTTTTTTTTTTTTTTTATAATTATTTTTTTCATGAAAAGTTTTAGGACCGGTCCCTTAAAAATAAGTTCGGTCGGGCCACCGGAAACACATGTATTTTTTTTTGGCCTAAGTAATAAATCGGGCAACAGGTATTGCTAATTCAAAGCATATATTACCTTTTTTCAAGCATGTTAATAAGATCTCACATATTTACCGCAATATTTTATTTGTTTTAATTATTTATATAAAAAAAATGGCCCAATAAAATTATGTTCCGGTTTCTGACCAACCCGTTTTTAAGGGCTGATCTCAAACATTTTATGCCAAATCTAATTTCTGTATCCTGTAATATATGATGATATCAACAAATATATGTTTGAAGTTAGTTTATCAGGTTACAAAATAATGAGTGAAGAAAAATATAATTCTCACTACTTATCTACCCTATTTATTTGAGCAGGTAATGAGCCACATATATAATTTTATTTGGTATTATAATATTATGTCTAATTATAAGGTTTATATTCCCATCGCTATTCATTTTTCTTATGTAGTAGCCTCTTTTTTATAAATGAGAGCTCTATAAAGTTATATTGACCTAATTATGCTTTGTTCCATACAGCACTGAATTCAACACCACTGATGGTGAAATACACATGGTAATACAACTCTTTGATGCCATATAAGCTGGCTAAAAGTAGCTAAGTACTGCGAAATACCATAAATGCCATAAAACCCTTACTGGCCACTCAATCTAGAATATGCAGTGTCATAAAACTAACTGACTGTGTTACAGAAAGGTGATAACAGGATATGGCCAGGATCATAAAACCCTTCTTTCACTTGTTACCGAATACACAGCGTCATAAAATGACTTTGTTCTGGCTGTTTCCAACAATTTGGCCTAGAGGTTCATGTACTATAATTATTAAAAAAATATATTGATTTATAAGACATTAGTGAAATTAGCAAGCAATAATCTGATCATGTAAATCATAATCAGATCAGATAAGCATTTAATTTTTTTAGATATAATCATTTTAATCAGCTTGAAAAAAAGTACACTCTCAGAAACTGAAACATCCGAGTCGCTGTTCGCCCTGGGCATCTGTGTGACGTCATCGCCGAAGTTTGACTTCGGGTAAACTCGTAATATTCCGGATTTTTTCCCGTTGATTTCCGTAAAGGTGTGCCGTGTGATATATGGAAACGTAATAATAACGTGTTTCGGTTGTGATTTTAATCGTAAGAAATATATCAATAGTTTTTATACAAATATATCTATCAGATAAATATAAGTTATAAGGGTATTAAAGGGCTCCTTTAAGCATCGAGCATTTAGGTGCATATCTGCTAAATTGATTGATCGAAATAATCAAAATATATAAAGGAATAGGTTGATTTTCAATGTACATACCCCTCGCATGCTTTGCTGGCAGCCATCTTGTTCTGTCTACACGGTTTCCAAAAATGTCTATGGATTTATGCAATATGCGATTTGTAAACAACGTTAAAATAGACGTTAACATAAGAGTTTTAATTTAGGTCTTTATAATGTAACCTCTTCAAAAGTCCCATTCTTAATAAATATTGTCTCAAAGTGCTATCATGTTCTCAAGAAATCACATCACAAATTTCCTAATATAAATCTATACAAAACTGTGACCCCGGGGAGGGAACATACTTGACCCCATGTTCACCATTTGAACAAATAAGGTAGAGGACCATAAGCTTATGATACATGCACACTATTAGATATTTATGTTTTATAGTTTCAGAGAAGATTTTTAAGGTTTTCCGATATATCTCAATGTAATAGTGTGACCCTTGGAACCAGGCCAAACTTGATTCCAGGGTCACCATTTAAATAACTTGGTAGAGGACAATAATCTATGCTACGTGCAACGTACACAAATATATCGCTTGTAGTTTCAGAGAAGAAGATTTGTATAGACATTTTCTATTTGTAAAACTGTGACCCCCAGACCGGGCCAAACTTGACCCCAGGGTCACCATTTAAACAAATTGGTAGGCGATTATGCGCGCCTATGTTAATCTGGGAACCCTAAACATGTTTTCCACATAAACCAATGTACATTAACCGTGTGTACTTCGATTAAACTAAAAACTTGAAAACAGTTTGGTGTTACTGTTTGGGGAATTATTGTGTGTAAAGGTTAACCCTAAACGTTAACCCTAAACCCTAACCCTATTTCCTGGAAACATATGTAGCTCCGCCGTTCGTACTTTCATCAAACTGAATTATTCAGGGAGTTTTTGCATAGATGCTATTCAGAGGTGGTGACAATTGTTTGTGGATTTGCTTTCAGTCTTGCGTGAAAATGATAACCCTAAACCCTAACCCTATTTTCCACAACAAGAAAAATGTAGCTCCGCTGTGTGTGAAAACTTTACAGAATTTTTGAATTGCGGTTTTTGCTTTTAGATGTTGTGAACTTTTGATATGGCTGCGTTTACAGACTGGGAGAGATATTGCGCGAAAACACTAACCTTAACGCTAAAACCGAACCCTATTTACCACATAAACGAATGTATCTCCGCGGTGAGTACTTCCATTAAGCTAAACATTTCAGTTGGTTTCTTGGCCTGGTGTTGCGCGAAAACCCTTACATTAAAGTAGCTATCTCTCCAACAAGTGGCAACAACAGCCAAATTTTACAACATTTACGTACCGTTTCTTAACCTACTGATATCGAGGTATATGTATTAATAACATAACGTACATATTTTGAGAATCCAAACTTTATAGACACAGTATAAACGGCTTTAACCAATTCATTTTATGCATATTCAATCACGTGTATTTTAAGAACCCGTTAAACTTACTTTTAATCAGCACATATACATTAGCATATGACCTGAACACATGGAAAGAGTTTTGATAAACGGTTATGTAGTTTATATACATGTATATATACATATATATATGTATATATATATAATCGAACAGGAGACGTAGCATTCAAGGGTGACAGTCAACCACAAAGACACACAGAAACAAAGAACAACTTTAAAGATGAATAAAAGGCCAAGTAAGACATCACAAACACAAAAGTGAGGCCTCTATAGCCCAGTGGTAGAGCACTGGGCCCACAAGCGGAAGGTCGTGGGTTCAAACCTCGCCGGATGCTGGTCTCTCCATTATCATCTTTCATTTATTCATTGCTTATCATTCATTACCATTCGGCAAAAATCCACCATCTCGGCCCTCAAATTTGATTCATGAGTAGTTAGTACCTCACTGCTGTCTTGTGACGATGTTAGGCCGACGTTCACTGAAAGAAGGGAAGCTGTAGACAGAAATTCGTTGGTTCTTCGTATGGCGCGTCTAAAGTATGCAGTGGCCAGTAGCCTAGTAGTGGGATAGTAGCTTGAATGGAGTACCATGGAGTACTAGGGGGAGGCTATTTCACAGCAATAGACAATAACAGGAGACATATCAGCAATGTCCCAGAAACAGTAAAATCCGAAGGAAAAAAGAGAAAAATCAGGTGAACTGCGGGTGAACAGCGAGAGTCGTCTCAGAAACGGAATATACAGCGAGGCTTCAGCAGAAAGTATGTCAGAACAGATCACCATCTAGTAGGAGGGACAACAGCAGAGCTGGCGGAAAACGGAGTGAGGGAAGGCGAAAGAAAGGAGCAGATAAAAGGGGTTGAGAAGGTGGGCCAAAAAAAAAAAAAGGGTTGACAATAGGTCTACCGCATTGGAACGGTCAGTGGCAAAAAAAGGCCGCTGGGGTTTGTTTAAACCACGTTCTAGGGTGCACCAAACTTCACATTTACCCTACTGTAATCCCAGTAACAGGGGACAGTGTAAGTAAAGAAATCCCCGCCATGAACTATTCTCTAACCAACAAGGCAGCATTAATAGGCAAAATAAGTAAAACACAAAGATGCTCGTGTATATATAAATAAAACAAAACAATAGCCTAGAAAGCCACAAAGAAGGTACTCGGTGACTTGGCAGAAGCCAGAGCAACAAGAGAACAAACCATTGAGGGCAAAATGATAGGGTCATAACATCTTTTGATAAACCTTTTAACAAGTTAACAAAGATATTATGAAAGTGATCATGACCAAGGATCTTACGAAGTTTGTAAATCACGTCACCGTAGAAGTCAGGCTGTGATAGTCCATGTCGCAGAAGAGTTCTTAAATTACTTTTATATTTGGAAAGAAGATCAGGGTTACGATAATAAAAGTTTGCAAAGATTTTACGAAGTTTATGGTAACGGTAGCCCTGATGGAGTAGCTTTTTAGTTATACAAAGATTACGAATATTAAAGTCCTCAATTCGATTACAAGCTCTAGAAAATCGAATAAGTTGAAATTGCTCGGGGAACACCCCCATCTAAATGGGGATAATTGACAATATCAAAATTAAAATCATCTCTCTTGTCATATATTTTGCTAATTATTTCACCATTTTCAATGGAGTGACGTAAATGGAGAAAAGAAGCGTTAGTATCGGAAAAATTAACTTTGTTAAGTTTAAGTTCTTTAGGGTATATGTTATTAACCATAGTAGAAAGGAAATGGTTGTCAATGTTCTTTATGTCATCCAGATACCGAGAGGTGTCATTAAAGGCTTCAATCTGTCTGGGTATCTGGTGAAAGACTCAATATGAAATCTCTTTCATAGCAATATAAAAACAAATCTGCGACAAAGGGATAGGGATACCAACAATTTGTCTATTCAATATGGTCGTTCCATACCTAACAAAAATATTATCTAAGATTGAAGATGAGTGCTTCACAAACTTCTTGGCAGGTCCACATAGTAATTGTGTAAACTGCCGTTAGTAAAAAACGTTTTAATATTATTACAGGCCAACAATGTAGTATTTTCCCTAGCGAATGTTTTTTTTGAATAAGAGAAATAAACCTGTCTTTGATAAGGTGATGTGGCAAAGTTCTATATATAGATAAGTCATACGTGCTTATAGATGAAACTTTACGTTAATTGCAAATGTTATCAAGAATGTCTACTGAATTTTTAATAGACCAAAACAAAGTAATTCCAGAGTTTTCGTAAGGCTGCCGTTATTTGCCGGGTTAGTTTCGTTAAATCTGACCCTAAACCTATGTTCCCTGTAAACATCTGATCGTTTTTTAATGAAAATGAAACCCTCAGGGATATTTTGCCTTGATGGAATTCAAAGGTGAAGAAAATGCGTTGAGACTCCAGTTACACCATACAGATACCGCGCGAAAACGCCAACACTACCATTACCTTAAACAAAGTTTCCATGAAAACCTCTGTAGCTCCACCGTTGGTGCTTTAATCAAACTGAAACCTTCACGGAGGTTTTGTCTTGATGGAATTCAAAGGTGGAGAAAAATGTGCTGAAGCTGCAGGTGGCTGAAGCTGCAGGTGCTTTAATCAAACTGAAACCTTAGTTAGGGAGGTTGTGTACTGATAGAATGCAGAGATGGTTAAAATACCTTCGGTTACAGCATGGTGAGATATCGCGCGAAAACGCTTACTTTTTTATTGACGGGTTTTAGAGATTGTCAAATGTTGGTATAGCTGCACTTACAGTCTGTGAAAGATATTGCAACTCCAAACCAAAACCTTAATTCTAGTTTACATATAAACTAATGCAGCTCTGCCAGGTGTGCTTCAATTAAGCGAAAACGTCAGGGACTTGTTTTGGTCCTGACGGCTTAAAGCGGTTGCGACAATTTAGTTTAACTGCACATACAGCCTGGGGAGTTATAAGATTTAACTGAACATGTCGTTTTTTTGTACTGAACGTTTGTAAAAATGTAAACAGAAGATATTGCGCAAAAACTCTTACCCTAGTTTCCAACTCAACACAATGTAGCTCCGCTTAGATAAGCTGAAAACTTAGGAACGTTTTGTATTGACTGCTTTTTAAAGGTTTTGAAATTTTGATATGGCTATTTTTACATCCTAGTGGAGATATTGCGTGAAAACGTTAACCTTAACCCTAAACATATACCAGTCCGTCGTGTGTATTTTGATTAAGGTGATCACTTTGTTTTTGTTTTTGGATACTATGAAGGTTTCTGTAAATATTCAGCAGAATGAGCTCCCCACTATGTACTGGATTCGGAAACATCACATAAATCCAAACAAAGTATGTTTATCGTAAATTCTAGTTCACGTACCTCTACTAATGTGTCAAAACTGTTGACCTCCTGCCTTTCCGCGATTAAAGAACATGTTATAAATTATTGCGAAAAGGTGTGAACATTCAGGAATCAATCTGTTTTGGTCAATCAAAACCTCCAGAGAAGTCCTTTAATTTTATAAATTACGGTGTAATCATTTACTAATATAAGCACCTACGACTTTACCACTCCATACACCACCACACCACATAACCTGGGTAAAGATAAATTGATTCAGCTTATACAGAAGACATTTGCTTGAGAAGGGACTACTTTTTTTGCTTGTAATAATGTCAGTGCTTTCTTTACAAACGTCCCTAATTCGTCTACCGCTAGGTTGTTGGTATTCCTATGGGTACCTGCTATGCGACACTTATCGCAGATTTGTTTTTATACTGTTATGAAAGAGATTTTATGTTGAGGTTGTCACCTGCTTGTTAGAGAGACATTATTGATTTGTTTAATAATACATCTCGGTAACTGGATGACATACTCAATATTGATAATCCGTTCTTTGCTCATATGGTCATTACTATTTATGTTGAGTAAAGCAAACAGTTCGGATACCATAGAAGATTTCCTCGATCTTCATCTCTCGATTTCAAATGATTACATGCATACTAAAATATATGATAAGAGAGATGACTTTAAATAGGCCATTGCACATTTAGATAGGGGCGTACCTCGTGCTTCATCATACTGGGTTTATATCTCTCAGCTAATTCGTTTTGCTCGGACATGTAATGGCGTTAAAGATTTTAATGATCGAAATCAAGGTATTGCATGTAAACTTCTTCGGCAAGGTTTTCGTTATCATAAACTACGTTGATCTTTCTCAAAGTCCTATCAGCGCAACGAAAACCTGCCTGGAGAAGTGCACCAACCTAAAAATGTTTCGCCGACTAGGAATATCATAACCTTTATTCTTTGGAGATGTGATCTATAAACTTCGGAAATTAAAGGGTTCTGACGGATTTCATGACTAGTTTACACAATTAATCAGGAAATTCGTTAAAAAAGGATACGAACCTTTATTATTACGCACAAGGCAGTGCATGCTTGGTGTTTGACCCACATTCCGTTACTACGATTCCCTCTTATCTTGTGCGATGACGGACAGCCTCGTGGGACTCATTGCATTTGGGAGCTGTGATTAATATAGGACATATTTTCTATTTTTTCAATGATTTTTAACGGACTGAAGAAGTTGAATGAAATTATTTTTTTCTGCCCTTGCAACCTGGGGAGTTATATTGCAAAAACGCTACTCCTAAACCCTGACCCGATTTCCCCTAAAAACCTCTGTCATCCGTGCTTTATTCAAATTGAAACCTTCAGAGGGAGATATTCCCTAACCCTAATCTGGTGTAGATATCGCAAAAAAAAACAACACTTTTTTTAACAGAAACATATATAGCTCCACCGTGTATATTTCAATTAAGCGGAAAACTTAAGGCTTTTTTGTTTTATCTTGACGGCTTGCAGAACATTTGTTGTGACTGCACTTACAGTCTGTGACGTTATGTCTTGATAAAATGCACAGATGGTGTGAATTATTGTTGCTGCGGTTACAGTATTTAGAGATGCTAATACGCCAATGCTAACTCTAAACTCTAAGTCTATATTTCGATTAAGGTGAAAACCCTAACTCTATTTGCCTTGAAACCCTTAATGTGTAGCTCTTGATATAATGCAGAGGTGTTAAAATATAATTTGGCTGCGGTTACAGCCTGGACAAATACTAACACTACCCTAAACAGAAACCTTAACGCTAAGCTCCACATAAACCAATGAAGCAACAATGTAGCTCCGCCGTATGTACCGAGTTTACAGCCTGAAAGTGATATTGCTCGTTTTGCCTTGACGGGTTTTAGAGGTTGTGAACATTTGGTTTGGCTACACTTACATTTCCTAAAGCCTATCACTGACCACAGTTGTTCTGAAAACCTGCCTAGCACCTATGTTCGTTCTATGATCAAACTGTAACTTTCTGGGACTTTTTGTCTTGGCGACATTCAGAAAAGGTAACCGTTTGGCATGGCCGCGTTAACAGCCTGGTTGATCTTTGGCACGAACTCACTAGCAACCATACACCCTAACCGTATTTTCCACATGAACAACTGTAGCTCCGCTGTGTGTTCTTTTGTCTTGACAGCTTGTGACATTTGGTGTGGCTACACTAACAGCTTAGAGAATATGACGCTAACCTTAAACCCTTAACCCTGACTCTATTTTCACTTAAAGCTCTGTAGTTCCATCGTTCCTGATTAATCAAACGCTAACCTCCAGGGTGGATCTTGATAAAAATGCAAAGGTGGTGTTGTGGCTGCGGCAAAAACATGGGGAGATAACGTGCGAATACACTAACCCTAAGCACTAGCACTATTTTCCCCCGAAAGCCTCTGTATTTCCGCCGTTCATGCTTTGATCAAACTGTTACGTGTAAGAATGTTTTGTCTTGAAGGCATTCAGATGTGGTGAACATTTGGAACGGTTTCAATTACAGCCTGGGACAGATATTGCGAGGAAACATTAACCATAATCCTAAATCCTAATCCTTTTTTCCCCCACATGAACAATTGTTGCACCGCCGTGTGTCGAGTCAGTCGAGACGTTGTTTTTTTTTGTGGTGACGGCTTGTAGAGGTTGTGAAACTTTAATGCGGCTGCTCTTAGAGAGTTAAGAAATATTGTGCGAAAACACTAACCATACATTAACCCTTAACACTAACATTTAACCTATTTTCCACATATTAAACCAATGTCAATGAATGTAGCTCCGCCGTGTGTAGTCTGGTTAGGCTGAACAATTTCAGGGACATTTTGTCTTGACAGCTTTGAGAGGTTGTGAACATTTGGTGTGGTGACTTATCGTCTGGAAAGATATTACGAGAACACTCTTAACCTGTAACCCTAACCCTAACCTCTGTAGCTCCGATATATATGTATTTTAGGCGTTCTGTTGTAATTTTCGTCTCACTCTGTTTCGCCTCAAATTACAACAGAAAACGCCTAAAATACATATATATAATAAATCACCATAAAATGGTGATTTACTGGATTTATTAAAACCTTTTTAAAATAGGGGTAGTGAAGAACACAAGTTTAATTTTTTTTATAAGTAATCAAAATTACATTCAATTAACAATTTTCTGACCTTGAACACAAAGGTGGTGGATCGTACTCATACACATTACTAAAACAATTTATTACACACTTTTTAGACTTTTTTGTAAGGTTGCCATTGCTTCCTTTCTTCCCGGTTCTACTAGTTCCTTTTTTTGAACTTCACTTATTTCAGCCTTTTTTTGTTTGGTGTCCTGTTTTAAACTATAATATTTATCCAACTCATCTAAAATCATCTTAAACTCTTGATCAGATATTTGTGCATCACTCAACGCTTTTGTTATTAACTGCTTTATACTATTTAACTTAGACTCTGCCAAAGTTTTTATTTCATGATGTTTTTGAGCTTTTGCATTAAGCTTGCGTCTGATAAAATTAATACAAACACCTGTAGCTCCACATACTATTGCTGCTATTTCTAAAGGTAACAAAACTGGAACAACAAATCCAATCCCAGCCATAATAACACCTGCAGATATCAAGGTAGTGTCAATTCCATCTGTAATATTAATACCACGTTTATATTTTTTATAAAGTGACTGACGTATATCTCGCTCTGTAATTAACTTTTTTTCAATCTCTGAAATCTTTTGTAATCTATAATTTTGTCCGTCTTCCACTGGCAACTCAGGATATATACTTGGTGCTGTTGGTTGCTTCATTTTTTATTAATAAATAAAAAATTAAATTAATTCAATTAATAATGATGCCACCGTATTTACAGCGGTAGCGTTAGCAACCTTGCATACAAAGTTAACAACAGAACCAGCACCAATCTCTAAAGGTTTATCAAAGTTATCATGATTGCCTGGGATGATGTGAAGCGTTATGCCATAATTTGGTTGTTCAACACCATTGAAAGAAACTATTACAGTTACGTCACCAACTAATCGTTCACTTGCTAAACCTATTCCCATAATACGACCACGACGTGTCATCACATGCCCCACATTTGTTTCTGCTCCACCGTTACCAAATGAGAGTATTCTATTCAACACAAGTGGGCCATAAGCCTCCGCAAATATTGTTATAATCCCATATTTAAGATTATCAACTCTATCTCTCAAAAGGTTGAAATGGTTAACAATAGGCACAACTCGCCTATGTTAATCTAGAACATGATTGGTTAAAGCCTCTAAGTCTTCTGTTTTTTTAGGTCTTGTTGGTCCAAATATACTCATTGTTTTTTTTTTATAAAAATATATTTTTTAAATAATTTCTAAAACACAACTCATAGGCAAACCGTGATTATTTATTTTGTTGCCATACTCATCTCTGACTTCTATTTTTAATTCAGTAATTGCACCATTTGTAAGACAGTGATATTCAGGATAAAAATGTGTATATACTATATCTCCAAACTGCTTATTTACTACAGGCACAACACCTATAATAGTGCTTGGTGCACCATTGAAATAATTACTACTTGTATTAACTTGTTCCAGATGAACATTTAGCTGTTTATAAGGAGCTAAATTAATTGGGTGAATTCCGCCCTGAATACCTTTTAACCATTTTCTGTCCTCGAACCCCAGTATTTTTGAAAGACCGCTTGACATTCGTGTATCTATTGACGTATTTAAAATGGCTGTAGCACTTTGTGCAAAAATGGTTAGGATAATATTTTCATTTAAATTGCTAAAATCTTCTACCAAGTCTTGAAAGTTATAGAGTCCACCTGGTATACGATAAACTTTATCTGGGTTTTTTGTCTTTATGACTTCATAATCTTTAATATTAAACCAGCCAATAGTGTATGTAAAACTTTTTAATCCAACGCGCTTAGTTCCATCTCTATTATCGATATACTGTTGTAAATTAATAGAGTTGTCTATGTTTGAAATTGTATGAACCATTTTTTTAATATATATATATAAAAACACAAATAAAAATGATTTCTAAAGAATTCAAATATAACCCGGATTCTCACTATTCAAATACTTTTAGCAAGAAAGTGATAGATATAATCAATCAAAACATAGTCATTACATCAGACGGTAAAGACTTTAAAGCATCATTTCCAAATGTCTTTGAAAAATACAAACTTCCATATGTCAAATCAGATGCTATAGTAGTGTTTCCCCCAGCCTTGAAAAAGGGCAGGGTAAATAAAAAAAAAAAGGGCATTTTTAACGCGCAAAATTAGTAAAAAAAATCTTTGTAATTTAACGTCGCTTTTATGATATGAGCATCATTTTCCAATGTCTTTGAAAAATACAAACTCCCATACGTCAAATCAGATGCTATAGTTCAAAGCTGGGGAACAGATTGGATGTTACTTTGGCAGAATCAGTTGAATTTTGCTATTTGGTGTGCGACAACTGGATGTGGTATTGATTTCAACAACCATCTAAAAGCTGATACCCTGGTTTGTTCGTTATTTCGATTTCATGTCTATTACCAAGTCAGAAGAATATTACTTGAGATGAGTGTAGCAATGCCGCAAGACTCAAATTGGAATGCGTTTAATAACACATATAACCGAAACGCATACGAGAGAATATGCAAGGAGTTTAACATTGACTTAAATTCAGACTGGAGACAAAAACAAAGCTATAATGATGGTCTAGGAACAATGTATAATTACTGGACAAATATTGGTAAATACTGTATAGGACAACAAAACGATGAGTTTCACAGTCTATGAGAGTGATAAAACATATCACATTGATTACATTGCACAAGGATCTGAGGCTGACAACAGCTGGTCTACTTTTATACTAGATTGTTCATTTGGATTTACAAGAGCTGGAGTAGAAAGAATCAATGAAAGCATAAGAACATACTGCTGTGCAATTCTTGGTTCACAATCACAAACAAGAACTGATATACTTGGAACTGGAACGGCATTTGATGCACAGAAACAATTTTTAGCAAATGTAGAGGACGCAATAAATAGCCCCATCGACTTGCCCAGTCAAATTTCAAGATATGAAAAAAACCCTAAAATATGCAAGAAGTAAAGTAAATTTTGTTTATGGAAGTGGATTGTACATGTCTCCGAGCGACATGGAATTAAGAATCGAAATAATACAAGACTACAATAATGAAATTGTAATAGCAACCGATGCACAAGCATTAGGATTGAATAATGATGTAAATGTAAAACCAGTGCCACCAAAAAATATTCAACCTTTTCAAGGCACCACAACAAAGAAATTTTTACCGGAACATTCTGATAAATCAATACATAAAACTGTGGAACATAACCCACCAGAAATACAAAAAATAGCGATTGAACACGAAGATAACAAAACAACTATAATTGTTGGTACTATAGTAATAGGTCTTGCTGCATTACTTATTTACGAGATTTACTAAACCACTCTTTGGCTGCCACATACAACAACCCGGAAACAAACACAAGCAAAGCCCATAGATTGTTACCAAGCCAATTAATAACTTTACCTGTTGCAGATAAAAGCCATGATACTATTGCACCAATAACTCCTGGAAGTGCTGCAGCAGCTTTACCAGCTAGGTTGGCAAGAAGTTTACCAAGATTAAATAGTTGTTTTTTTATCCAGTCTTTTACACTTGATGGATCAGGCTTTGGAGTTGGAACAGGTGCAGTCCCTCCTCCTGTTGTAGGAATAATGGCATCAACTAATACCCCAATAATCATACCAAAGGCAGTCAAAATACTAACAATAGTAATACCTTGCTCCCTAAACAAGGTTTTGATTCTCTCACCCAATGTTGTGTCTTCTCTTAACACCTTATTTATAGTTTCTTTTATCCTGTTTATTTGACTGCGTAATGCTTCTTTGTTTTCACTCGCCGCTTCAAGTCGCGCACTTCTTTCATCTTCTAAGTTTTTTATTCTGTCACGTAGGCGCTCTTGTGGAAACTCATCCTCCTGCCCGGGGGTGCTAACTTGTTCTAATTTTTGTTTTTCTTATGCTATATCTTTATCAAGCTCAGTGAGCTTTGAGAGATTATTAGTAAGTTCTCCACGAAAGCTTTGCAATTTCTTATCTAAACCTCGTATCTCTCGCAGTGTTAGATCTTCTGGTTGAACAGCAGTTTTAGGATGAGTTTCATCTATTATATCACTCAAATTACTCTCAATTGTATTTACAGTATCTACTGTATTTTGTACATCTTTAGTTGTTGAAAAAGTTGGCATTGGTATATTTTCTCATTCTTTTGTGAGGGTATTTTTTGTTTTTACCAAGGTTGCAAATTCTGCCCTACCCTGAGCTTTTCTTTCACGTGGGGCTAAATAATCATATATTTTTAAATTATTTTTTATGAATTCAATGCCATGTTTTCTAAGTAGAGTTTCCAGCGCATAAAACTTGATTGGTTCGTTTGGATTATTTCCCTTATAATAGGTAAGTGGAACATCATCTGTTCCCAACTGAACTGCATATAACATTGTTCTACCGATTTCGTCCTCAGCCGCTCTGAAATCATCTTTATAATCAATTCCGCTGATCTCAGCATTAACTTCAGAAAAAAATAGATCTACTAACAACTGTTTTTGTGTTAGTTGTTCTTCTGTTTTATTTTCTCCTTGAAGCTGATCAATATGATTATTTTCATTTACAATTTGTCTCTGAAATTCTGAGCCAGGTTGTGTAAATTCGTCTTCAAGTAATTTATCCAAGTCTTCTTCAGTCATATCTTCAACATCTGGATCGAACGTAGGATTTTCAAATCCTCCTTCAGCCATTGTTTATTTTATTTAATTTTAAAAAATAAAAACAATGTCGGCTTACGGAAACAAACTTAACCCTCATAGAAAACTAAGAGAGCCTCATGGTGCCAAAGGCATCCGCACAAGTGTAGTAATAACTAATAATCCATCAACAATAGACCAAAACCAGCAACTGCTTGTGAGATTTCCCAATCTAAGTACTAATGATGTGATAGTTCCTCGTACTACTCGTCTTGCCTTTGAAATAGAACTTAAAAGCAGAACAGACGCCAACGCTACTCTATTCCAGAATCTGGGTAGAACAATTGTGAAAAAAATGACAATAAGAATAAGTGGCAACGAAGTCATGTCAATAGATGACAGTGATATATATCATTGTTATGTAGATTTATGGAAAAGCCCTACTGAACGAGTAAACATTGCTTACCAAGGTATTGGTAAAGCAAACATGCTAAAACATAGAGTTGGTGCGGGAGATAAATCCTCAGACACCGAAGATGAAGCTATAGCAGAAGCTTATGGAAATAGGTTTTGTATTCCACTGGACTTTGAAATGTTAGAAAGTCATATGCCATTTTATCAAGCTGGGCTTGGAGATAGGTTAGAATATGAATTAACGTTTAACGATTATAACAAAGTTATCAAAAGCAGTGATGCTGATGCATCTTATGTAATAAAAAATATCTGCTTGGAATTTGATACGGTTAGTGATGTTGAATTAGCCAGACAAATAAGACAGCAAATCAATGGTAAGATAGTATTTATGTATGATCGTATCTTGCGACATAGAAAAGTAATAGCAAACAAATCTGAAACCATTTGGAACATCAACATTAATACACCAGCACAGAGCATGAAAGGTATTTTAATGCTGTTTGAAGACCCAGAAAGAACAAGCGCAGAAACCTATTACAACCCAAAGATTGAAAAGGTTGAAATGACAATAGAGGGAGTACCAAATCAGTTGTATAGTCAGGGCATGAAGGCATATCAACATTGGGATGAAATCAACAAATATTTTGCCTTGACCTCAAAAAGAAACAAAGAGACAGAAATAGTAGCGAGGGAATTAAACTTTACCAATGTTTCTGTTGAGACATATCTAACAAAATCATATGCTTTGTGGCTTGACCTTAGAACATGTGATGACAATTTATTATACGGCAGTGGAAGAAGAATAGAAAACGGCAGTGAAGGTATAACGATACTAATAAATAAAAAAGCAGATGCAGATCAAACTTTAAATATTTATATATATATAATACAAGATGCGCAAATCAATTTCGAAGATGGAAGATTCAAAGAAGTACGATACTAGTTTACAACAAAAATATCCTAAATATTCACACAGTGCCATTATCTGTGGTCAGACAGGCTGTGATAAAACAGAGTTTGTTCTTGACATACTTGAACAAGAGTATGTTGGAGTTTTTGAACATATAATTATATTGTGTCCAACCATAGAGTGGAACGAGGCTTATAAAAATAGATCCTGGATAGGTGATGTAAATAACCCGAGAGATAAAAAAAAAAAAATTGTCAATCCCGTTAGCAAAGGCAAAGAAATGTTACAAGAACTGTTGCGTTTATTTTTCAAAAGATATGCTGGCCAGCCCACATTATACATCATTGATGATTGCTCCGCCACAAAAGAATAAACAAAGAAAAAAGATATGTTGTCAGAGTTGGCGTTCTCTGGTCGCCACGCCAAACAATCCGTGTGGGTTATTTCACAGAGATATAATTCTGTATTAAAAGATTTAAGAGAGCAAGCAAAATGGTTGTGTATGTTTTACAC
Source organism: Cyrtodaria siliqua (assembly GCA_037043455.1). Classification (NCBI taxonomy): domain Eukaryota; kingdom Metazoa; phylum Mollusca; class Bivalvia; order Adapedonta; family Hiatellidae; genus Cyrtodaria; species Cyrtodaria siliqua. Next base: position 56,238 of record JAWPHD010003610.1, on the reverse strand, counting down.
TAAGGACAGAGATAGTTATGAAAATTGTTTGAGAGAGAATGATGTTATTCCGACGCTGAAAGAGAGAACCAGAATAAGAAAAGCTTTAGCTAAGACTAAATATTCCAAGTTAATTTTGAGGAATGATCAACCAACTGGTTATTGGGTTGAATAATTACTTTTTTTCTAACTGTTGCTAATAGTAATACTAACAGCAAAGTAGCAATGTTAATAGCAATACTGACATGAAAATATAATGAAAATATCAGAAAATATAGTAATGCTTATAGCATTGCTCATAGCAAAGTAGCAATGTTAATAGCAATGCTTGCAGCAAATTAACAATGCTAATAAAAAAAATAGCAATGTTAATAACAATGCTATTAACAATACTAACAATTACTACTTGCATGAATATCGCAGCTGGTTGTTTTATGTTTTATGTTTATTTCAAGATAAAAAATAAAATTATTAATATAAAAATTAATGCGGAAGAACTATTACAAGACATATCGGAAGGTTTCACAGAACGTGATGAATCAAAGCAACAAGAAACAAAAAAAGAAAGATTATCAGCCATAGTGGCTGGCGGTGGTAGTCGTCAATATTTGGGTAAAGACATACAACTCACGAATATAGATGGCATGCCACCAGATGAAATCAACAAACTTTACTGCAGATATGAAGCAAGGCTTGGGGCAAGTATGACCAAGACTTTAGGCAATTCTTTTATTAACTTGTATGGGATGGGAGTATCAAAATATTTCAATGTGACAAATCCACCAAAGCTGATAGAAGATTTGGAGGAAGACCCATTTATTAATCATGCTTTGACAAGTGCTTGATGTGAGTTGTATTACAGGTATGGAATGTGCTTAGCGCCATTTACAGCAATACTGACAACTGTTAGACATATTGATTTTAATAAAAATAAAAATATAGATAATATAAATGGAGAACCAAGAGAGTGAAGTTATACCTGTTGAGGTTGGACAACAAAAAGTAAAAAATCCAAAAAGAATAGAAGCTGGAAAAAAAGGAGCAGCGGCAAGAAAGGCAAAGCGTTTGCTTCAAGATGCTGCAAAGCAAGATGCTGCAAAGCAAGATGCTGCAAATCAAATAACAAAAATAACAATAGATGAAGAGAAACCAGAAATCAAATTAAACGTATACAAAAATTATATTCCACCGTGTCTGGTTTTATTAGTAGGCATTGCTGGGTTGGGTTTGTATACTTATAACAAGAAATCTGCTACGCAACCTGTGCAACCTGCTGCTGTTCGTGTTGCACCAAAAGACCCGTTTGATTGTTTTTAATAATTTATTTAAAAAAATAATATAAAAAATAATATAAAAAAAATGGCAGCAAGTATTGACGGAAAACAAATTGTAAATATGATGTATCATGCAGGAGTGGAAACACTTCTAACTGTTGGATATTCTGAGATTGGCAGAAAACTACTGAAAATACCAGCCCCTAAAGTGGATTTTAATATGACAGATTTTGGGATGCTGTCTGTGGATATAATGTTAGCAATGGCTACGAGGGATATGTTGATCAAGCAAGGTATTATTCCTGCGGATATTATGAAATAATTTAAAAAAATATATATATAAAAAAATGGCAAGTGCAGTAGCAATGGTGATAGGTGGCGCATTAACAAATGCATTAGCGTTTAGCGGTTCAAATTATTTCTTTTCAAAAATGGGAAGTCATTCAGATGAGGAAAGACAAAGGCATGACAAAGCAGTGGAACAATTAAACGCAGCACAAGCGGAGTGGAATAAAAAAAGAACAGAGAGATTAGATTTTATTAACAAGCAACTGCAAAAGGAGCATCATGCAGAGCAGACTTTTGATGATGTGGACCAAGCTATGAAACAGTATTATTACATAACTGGCAAACATTTGCTTTTGGAACCGGAGCCCAAGTTGAGTGATTTTTATACACCATCTCCGGATCAACAGAATAGAGAAATTACGTTTATTGTGGTGGGCATGGCTGCAACTGGATTTGTGGCGTATAAATTGAGTTCATAAAAAAAATAGTTTAAAACTATAATTACTTTAGATTTCTTTGGATTTGGAATGACTAAGTATGTTTACTTTGAAATAACCTTTGGAAAGACTAAGTCATATGCATGATACCTATTTGTTTTGTTGTTCTTACATGGTTTTAATCCAAGTGGTCGCATATAATATGGTGGTTTAGCACTCTCTCTAATTTATCTTTGAGATGACCAGGCGCCCATACTTCACCATTGTCTAATAATGTCAATACCATGGATGGACCATATTCAGTATCTACTATTTTCGTATCTGTAATAGTGTATATTTTATTTACTTCCAAGTCTGTCCATTTCTTTGTGCTATTTTGATATTGCTCTTCGAGCAGTTCATCAAATCGTGCAGTTGTGATTTCCATTTTTTCTTTATAGTTATATAAAGTTTAATCTTTAGTAGAAAAAAATGGAAAAGATTTATTACAGCCCAAAAGGATTTTGGAAAGGTTACTCAGCAGTTAAAAAATTGGCAAAAGAGGCTGGTGTTAGTGAAACAAAGGCATTAGAATTTTTAAAGAAACAAGCTGTGTGGCAGATTTATTTACCTGCAGTGCTCCAAGAAAATATTTTTAGGGGACTAGCCCAGGGCTAGTGGGTCCTGAAAATCCACTAGCCCTGTTTGATTTTTCACTAGCCCTGAGGTTTCAGATACTCATTATAATCTGGGCTGATAATTATATTTAAAGCCCTTATATAATTCATTAAATACTGAGAAAATTAAAAATTCAGTAATTCTTATCTTCTCATAACCAATTGATGTACGTTTAAGTTTCGTTGGCAGTTGTCATTGGGTGAAAGCGTAGCAATGGTAAGATGGAACAATTTAGGATTATTTTTTTTTAAGCATTACCCCACCCACAAATTGTATACAGTGATACAAGTTTCAAGTCCAGTTCCTCCAGAAAGGCATTTTAATCGGCAAAATACATTGGAAAATAAATATAAACTGTTAACTGTATATGAAAATAACTGTGTTTAAATTTTATTTACAAAGTAATCGATATTTCTTCTCACAAATATATTACATATATTTCCGTGTATCTTAATTTCACTTCGCGTGAGTACATTCCCCTGAGTCAGAAATTTCTAAATGTTATCTAAGTATTGATATATTTCGCTTTTCACAGTTTCATATAAAGCATGCTTCCATTATCAAAAATCCATGGTCTCTTGATTCATCAGAAGTCGCCGACAAATCAGCGTGATTGTGTTGATTGCGATTCTGTATCGGCCAATTTGTAATCGTTTGAGTCAGTACCGCCATTTTGAGCTGATCACGTGACGAACATGTGATCAACCAGTAGTATTTTTAAAAAGTGGTTTCATTGGCTAATCGACCCCGAGTTGAAATGCTACACATCAATTGATTGGATAATGCCGACTGTCAATTAAGGTTCTTGGAGGATTGACAGTATGTTTTGTTTTGATGTTCGCCGATGACCGCGGCGAATGCTAATTGAATTACCTAAGCGAGTGCAATTAACAGATTATGAAACATGTGGGGGATATTTTATTACAGGTGCCTGACTGGCGCATGTTTGTTATACACAGATCGTGTAATTTAGGCAGTGGGATTTTTGTTTAAATTTATTTTTTGGACTAGCCCGACGGGCTAGCTGCATGGAATTTGTTACAAGCCCGACTTCAATTTTGACTAGCCCCGGGCGTCGGGCTATCCAATTTCTGGAGCCCTGACCTGCATCAAAGAAAATAGTTAGACCCAGGTTTGATGTTTCCACTAAGAATGAAGTGCATCAAGCTGATTTGTATTTTTTACCGCATGGTACTTTTGGATTTGGTCGTGGCCGCAAGACATATAAATATGCATTGACTGTGGTTGATATTGCAAGTAGATACAAAGAAGCAGAGCCACTGACTTCCAAGGATAGTAAAGAAGTTGCCAAAGCATTTGAAAAAATATACAGTCGGCATTTGAAATATCCGAAGTTATTACAAGTGGATCCAGGCAGAGAATTTATGGGTGCAGTATCACAGTTGATGGCAAAACACAAAGTAAATATCAGACGAGGCAGAACAGAAATACACAGAGACCAAGCTTTAGTGGAAAGATTTAACAGAACATTAGCTGAAAGATTATTTGGTTATCAGTATGCTAAGGAAATAGATTCCCAAAAACTCAACAGAGAGTGGGTAAAGAGATTACCAGAAGTTGTTAAAGCAATAAATGTGGAAACAAAATACCTCCTCCTGTTGAAACAAAAACATTAAAAGATGATCCTATCTGTATGAATGCAAGTGTAAGATATTTATATCAACCCGGGGAACAAGAAGGTGGAAGACGCAGAGCAACTGATCCAATGTGGAGTGGAGATATTCACAAGATTAAAAGTTATATGGTGACGCAAGGTATAAGAGTTTATTATTTGAAAGCACCAGCGCCACAGAGAGGATTTGTCAAAGAAGAACTACTTATTGTTCCTGCTGATACCCAAATTCATAAGTTTTTATAGAAACCATGTGCATCAGTTGTAATTCCATCTTCTCGTATATATCTTTTTTAGTAAAATGGTGATAATGTAGTTTAGTTTACTGTTACGCCAAATATCTGATGCTTTATTGAGCGTATCATATTCATTTCATGGGTGTATTTTTTCTTGTTAAACAATGCATCCTTGTAGTTCTCAAAGTTTGTTTGTTTTCGGTTACATATTTTTTTACACCCTTTGCTTTCTTAATAATCTGCTCATTCACTTTCAAAATAGAATCTTGTTTGGATCTTAATCCAATATTTTCATCTTTCATTGCTTTCTTAACAATCTGCACATCCGCTCTCAACATCGAATATAGTTTGGGTCTTAATCCAATATTCTTAGCTATATACTCATCTATAGAAACACCATCATCTTTTGTTTTGTTTGTTATTGTATCTACTACTTTCTCAATTGTCTGCTCATCCGCTCCCAAAATAGAACATAGTTTGGATTCAACTATAGAAACACATTCATCTTTTATTTTGTCTGTTACTTTTTCAATCATCTGCACATCCGCTCCCAAAATAGAATATAGTTCGGGTCTTGATTCAATATACTCAACTATCGGAACACCAGGACATTCATCTTTCATTTTATCTATTACTTTCCCAATCATCTGCTCATCCGCTCTCAAAATAGTATATAGCTTGGGTCTTAATCCAACATACTCAGCTATAGGAATACCAGCACATTCATCTTTCATTTTACCTAATACTTTTTTATTTGTATCATCGTGCAGTGGATGGTATTTCGGATAATCACTTAAGTCATACTCATCTTTCATTTCAGCCATGTCTTTGTATGCATCTCCTCTTTTGATTTCTACCAGCAAGCTGTCAGTGTCTGTGTATAATAAAGTACAGTCATTTCCGTACCCTTTCTTTAGGATATTATAGTACCAGTCATACATCATGTATTTTGATAAATCTAATACTGACATTCCAACATAAATTGGTTTGTTTAATGTTAATTTTGTTTTGTTTACATGTATTGCTGACAATTCATCTGAAAACTTTATACGCCTGTTAAAGTTGGGTTTGGCTATTATTTTTCTTACATTTTCATTTTCAGAGCCGTCAGTTCTGACTAGTTTTATATCTGTCCGCTTGCGTAGATTTTCCATTGTCTTGCCAAACACAGAGTTGTTCATAAGTTTATAAAAATCTTTTTCAAAGTTTGATTTAGCTTTTTTCCTAAGTTCTGTATTTAGGTTTATGTATGATTCCATCCATGGTTTTTCATTAAATTCTACTACTCTGTGTACTTTTTTTAGTTTCATACCCGAAGATAAACACAGTTGCAGGGTTTTGTGATGTATCACATATTTTTCTTTGTCCCTAAGATTTGGGACTAGTTGTTCTGTATTTATCGTGCTATTATTTTCTAACAGATCTGTCTGGTATTCAGACAACCATTCTTTTTTCACTGCTAATCTTTCCGGTGCAAGTGGATAATCATTGTGAGCTTCATGAAGTTCTTTAGGATATTCCAAATCAACTTCAAGTATTTGTCCTTTGCCAGGTTTTGGTTTAGAAAATGTTCCATTCTTGTTTTTGGCTTTCCAAACAAAGCCAGAACATGGAAGTGGCTGACTCATTGCCCACCCATAAAGATTATTTGCATCCAGATACATTATGTAGCTGTTTTCCTCGTTAGGGTTATAATCAACTACATGTGAATTGTTTGCTTTGGCATATCGTTTTGATACCATACTAATTCCACCACGCATACCTTTTTCTATAAATAAGTGCATGTTAATGTCTGTCAAAAGTTCTAATTTTATTTTTGAATGTTTGAGTAAAGCATCCCAAGATAATCCAGGTGCTGTGTAGTAATGCAATGGATCGAGTTTATATGCATTCATACATGTTTTTCTAAAAGTTTGAAACACATCTGCTAACAAAGTTACATCAGTTTTTAGATAATTCTTTTTATTTCTTGCGGTTGCTCTGATATTCTATATGGAAATACAGATACCCTTTTTCCTGTGCATCCGTAAACATTAATAGCAAGGTTGTTTTGTTTTTCTACTTTTGAAATTTGTGAAATTGGAGTGGGAAAGTCAATACCATCCATATTCAACTTACCCATGTGTTTGTTATAACTAGATATCCTAGTTGGATTATTTTTATTAGGCCACAAAGCAGAAACCAATGCCACTTCCAAGCACTTATTATCTTCATTATTAACATTAATTATTGCTTTTTTATCAGATACTGCTTTAGACAAAGGAATATATGAAGAACCTTTTAATGGTTCATACTTTGCAAAATGTAAGTAAAACGTAACACAGTGATCAATCTCCAATCCAGATGCTGTGTTTGTAAATCTTTCAAGGCTCTCTTGTATATAAGCAGATGATTTATCGTACAACTCATTTATTTTTTCAGAGTTTAAGATTGCATTTTGCTCGCTGTGTAATACTGCTGTGGTGTATTTTTTGGTATCACCATCATCTTTGAATAAATTTACAGTAAGACCTAATTGAAACTTTAATCCATTCATCTTTGTCAGCTCTTTGCTTATTTGTTTTGTAATAATGGATTTTTTATCACGAAATAGTTTTTGAGGGTCTTTGTATTTCTCGGCAGATATATCGTATGCTTTGAAATAGCCGCACATTGGTTTGTCAACCAGTTTTAATTCTTCTTTAGATTTTCTATCATTAAGCTCTTTCATTTATAACATTGTCTCGTGATTTAGCATATTTCTGATTTTGCTCATCTTGTAATTTATCATATTTCTGCTTTTCTCGTTTACGTTGTTTCTTAGCACGACGTCTCTTGAGTAAATTTTCTAATGTTTGAGATTAAACCTCTTTTGAAGTTTCTTTTGGAACTTCTTTATGAGGTGTTAATGCATTTATACCGTTAGATAGTGTTTGCTTATCTATTAAACCTGTATCAAACAGGCGTATTAAATTTTCTATAATCTCTTCAGTCTTCATTATTTCTTTTTGATATATATATTATTTTTTTTTATTTAATATAAAAAAATATATCAAAAAGAAACAATGGAAATTAATGTTTGCAAATTTCTTAAAATTGGATTACACAATCCGTGTAAAAATAAGACTACAAAAGATTCTAATTATTGCAGTTTGCATAAGTATAGATTAAAAACAAGTCATGTATTGCCGTGCTCAATATGTAAAAAAGGCACAAAAGCAAAAAATAACATTTGTGCTGATTGTGGTGGAGTTTCAGTCAGAATAATGACACGTTATTGGAAATTTAAAGATTATAACCATATAAAAAAATATGTTGTGATTTTGATAACTTATAAAAATATTTAAACTTGCAATCTTCACTACCCCTATTTTAAAAAAGTTTTAATAAATCAAGTAAATCACCATGAAATGGTGATAATGGTGATTTATTATATATGTATTTTGGGGCGTTTCTGTTGTAATTTGAGGCGAAACAGAGTGAGACGAAAATTACAACAGAACGCCTATAATACATATTTATCTCCGCCGTTCTAGTTTTCATTGACTCTTTTGTCTTGGCGGCATTCAGATGTGGTGAGTATTTTTTATGGCTGCGTTTATACCATATCGGAGATATTACGCGAAAACGCTAACCTTAAAGACATCACACCAGCCTAATCCATCCTATAGAAATAGTGGGGGCATAATTATGATTGTGTTTTTCATGCATTGTGAAAAGTACGAGAATTTCATGCAAAATTGGTGATCGGTATGTACCGTTATATTATGAGGCCTTGACAAACCATTTTAAATCCGATTTAATTATTTCTGAATTGTATGTGTTACACTACCAACATGATTTAATTTCAACATTTTTAGTATTGATTTTGGTTAAGTTAAAGACAACATATATTATATTGTTAATTTAATAATAATTATGTGTAAACTTACATTAATTGGGTCTTCTAAAATGGTCTCCAAATACAGTCTTTGAACAATAAACTGACCCATCTCAACCAAATTCGATTTCGGTATCCATAGGATGATCGATGTGAGTTGTCCAAACTAATGTTTTCATTCCAATGACACACAGCTAAGTTTGTTTTTAAAATGTACTGTATATCACCACAAGAACCTATCCTTTTGTCGTGAAAAATGTTTAGTGTTTTTTTAAAAGATTCCACTAAATAAGAGTCCATACTGAAAATGTAATTCTGGGGAGTTTTGTAAACGTAAAAACTTTTGATTGTCGATAATAAAAGCCGTTTTGCAAAAGGGTCTGTTATGATAATACGACTTGGCTCATAATTTTTATCTGTTTTACATCTGGATCCCAATTTAGAGAAAATACCATACATGGGACATATGTGGGACTAAAAAGGATATTTTGCCATGATTGTAATGTTGTTTATTGTGTATTATTTCAGTCTATACATATTTGTTATAATAAAATAAATTGAATTTGCAGATTTTGCCTTTTTTTAATCTGCCATATTTAAATGTTTCTATTCGAAACAGTTAAATGAACATTTAGCAATTGTAACATTGCACATTGTAGTCTTATATAAAATTATGTCAGGGCCTCAATAAATATTTTTCGCAGTAGAGGATTAACAAGTTTGTGATCGTCTCTAGCTGTAAAATGTCCGTGATCTTTTGATTCTGGTGTGATGTCTTTAACCACGAATCCTATTTACCACAAAAACCAACGTAGCTTCGACGTGTTTACTTCATTAAGCTGAAAACTTCAGGAACCGTTTGTCGTAGAGGTTGTAAAAAGTTGGTGTGGCTGCATTACAGCCTGTGGAGTAATTGCGAGAACGTCCTAACCTTAACCCTAATAGTATTGTACCTGAAATTGTAGGTAGATGTATGTCCGCCATTCGTGCTTTGTTCAAACAGATCGAAACATCCAGGAAGATTTCGTTTGATGGAATTCTGAGGTGGAGAAAAAACAGTATGGCTGCAGTTACAGCATGGGGTGCGAAAACGCTAACCCTAACACAATTTTCCACATGAAACAATGTAGCTCCGCCGTGTGTAACTCATAAAGCTGAAAATTGTAGGGACTTTTTGTATTGACTGCTTGTAGTGGTTGTGAAAAATTGGTGGGCTGTGCGTACAGCCTGGGGTGTAATGGCGCGAAAACTTTAACCCTAAACCCCGATCATAACCCAATTGTCCTGAAAACCTCTGTAGTTCCGCCGTTCGTGCATTAATCCGACATCGCACTTTGCTCCTAAAGTGTGATGAAATGTTTCACTACACAACTCACTTGGCTCATAATGTTTGATGAAATGTTCCACTGCACAAATCACTTGGCTCATAATGTGTGATGAAATATTCACTGCACACATCACTTGGCTCATAATGTGGGATGATCTGTTACACTGCACAAATCACTTGGCTCATGTGTGATGAAATGTTTCACTGCTCACATCACTTGGCTCATAATGTTTTATGAAATATATTCACTGCACACATCACCTGGCTCATAATCTGTGATGAAAAACTTCACTGCACACATCATTTGGCTCATAATGTTTTATGAAATATTTCGCTGCACACATCACTTGGCTCATAATATGTGATGAAAAACTTCACTGCACACATCATTTGTCTCAAAACGTGTGATAAAATGTTACACTGCACACATCACTTGGCTCATAATGTGTGATGAAATAGTTCACTGCACACATCACTTGGCTCATGTGGGATGAAATGTTTCACTGCACACATCACTAAAATATGTGATGAAATGTTTCACAGCACACATCACTTGGCTCTAAATGTGTGATGAAATGTTTCACTGCTCACATCACTTGGCTCATAATGTGTGATGAAATAGTTCACTGCACACGTGACTTGGCTCATAATGTGATGAAAAACTTCACTGCACACATCATTTGGCTCATAATGTTTTATGAAATATTTCACTGCACACATCACTTGGCTCATAATCTGTGATGAAAAACTTCACTGCACACATCATTTGTCTCAAAATGTGTGATGAAATGTTACACTGCACACATCACTTGGCTCATAATGTGTGATGAAATAGTTCACTGCACACATCACTTGGCTCATGTGGGATGAAATGTTTCACTGCACACATCACTAAAATGTGTGATGAAATGTTTCACAGCACACATCACTTGGCTCTAAATGTGTGATGAAATGTTTCACTGCACACATCACTTGGCTCAAAATGTGTGATGAAATGTTCACTGCACACATCACTTGGCTCAGTGTGTAATGAAATGTTTCACTGCACACATCACTTGGCACGTGTGATGAAATATTGCACTGCACACATCACGTACCTCATAATGTGTGATAATATGTTTCAATGTACACATCACTTGGCACAAAATATGTGATGAAATATTTCACTGTGCACATAACTTGGCTCATAATGTGTGATGAAATGTTTCACTGCACACATCACTTGGCTCATAATGTGTGATTAAATATTTTACTGCACAAATCACTTGGCTCATAATGTGTGATGAAATGTTTCACTTCACACATCACTGGCTCATAATGTGGGATGAAATGTTATACTGCACAAATCACTTGGCACATAATGCGTGATGAAATATTTCACTTCACACATCACTTGGCTCATAATATGTGACGAAATATTACACTGCATACATCACTTATCTCAAAGTGTGTAATGAAATGTTTCACTGCACACATCACTTGGCTCAAAATGTTTGATGAAATGTTATACTGCACAAATCACTTGGCACATAATGCGTGATGAAATATTTCACTTCACACATCACTTGGCTCATAATATGTGACGAAATATTACACTGCATACATAACTTGTCTCAAAGTGTGTAATGAAATGTTTCACTGCACACATCACTTGGCTCATATTGTGTGACTGAATGTTTCACTGCACACATCACTTGGCTCAAGTGTGTAATGAAATGTTTCACAGTTCACATCAATTGGCTCATAATGTGTGATGAAATAGTTTCACTGCACACATCACTTGGCTCATAATGTGTGATGAAATGTTTCACTGCACACATCACTTGGCTCATAATGTGTGATGAAATATTCCACTGCACACATCACTTGGCTCAAGTTTGTAATGAAATGTTTCACAGTTCACATCAATTGGCTCATAATGTGTGATGAAATATTTTCACTGCACACATCACCTGACTCATGTGTGATGAAATATTTCACTGCACATCTCATTTGGCTCATAATGTGTGATGAAATGTTAAACTGCACACATCACTTGGCTCATGTGTGATTGAATGTTTCACTGCACACATCACTTGGCTCATAATGTGTGATGAAATATTCCACTGCATACATCACTTGGCTCAAGTGTGATGAAATGTTTCACTGCACACATCCCTTGGCTCAAAATGTGTGATGAAATATTTCACTGCACACACACATTTGGCTCGAAGTGTATAATGAAATGTTTCACTGCACACATCACTTGGCTCAACATGTGTGATGAAATGTTTCAATGCACACATCACTTGGCTCATAATGTGCAAATAAATATTACACTGCACACATCACTTCACTCAAACTGTGTAGAAATGTTACACTGCACGCATCACTTGGCTCATAATGTGTGAAGAAATATTTCAATGTACACATCACTTGGCTCATAAGTGATTAAATGTTTCACTGTATGCATCACTTGGCTCATACTGTGTAATGAAATAATTCACTGTACAAATATCTTGGCTTATTATGTTTGATGAACTATTTCAATGTACACATCACTTGACTCATAAGTGATTAAATGTTTCACTGCATGCATCACTTGGCTCATAATGTGTGATGATATGTTTCAATGTACACATCACTTGGCTCATAAGTGATTAAATGTTTCACTGCACGCATCAGTTGGCGCATAATGTGTGACTGAATGTTTCACTGCACACAGTTACTCAGCTCAAAATGTGTGATGAAATGATTCACTGGACAGATCACATGGCTCAAAATGTGTGATGAAATGTTTCACTGCACACATCACTTGGCTCATAATGTGTGATGAAATGTTACACTGCACACGTGACATCACTTGGCACATAATTTGTGACGAAATATTCCATTGCACAGATCACTTGGCTCATGTGTGATGAAATATTTCACTGCACACATCACTTGGCTCATGTGTGATGAAATGTTTCACTGCACACATCACTAAAATTTGTGATGAAATATTTCACTGCACACATCACTTGGCTCATGTGTGATGAAATGTTTCACTGCACACATCACTAAAATTTGTGATGAAATATTTCACTGCACACATCACTTGGCTCATGTGTGATGAAATGTTTCACTGCACACTCACTTGGCTCATAATGTGTGATGCAATATTTCACTGCACACATCACTTGGCTCATAATGTGTGATGATCTGTTTCACTGCACACATCACTTGGCTCATAATGTGTGATGAAATGTTTCACTGCACACATCACTTGGCTCATAATGTGGGATGATCTGTTTCACTGCACACATCACTTGGCTCATAATGTGTGATGATCTGTTTCACTGCACACATCACTTGGCTCATAATGTGTGATGCAATATTTCACTGCACACATCACTTGGCTCATAATGTGTGATGATCTGTTTCACTGCACACATCACTTGGCTCATAATGTGTGATGCAATATTTCACTGCACACATCACTTGGCTCATAATGTGTGATGATCTGTTTCACTGCACACATCACTTGGCTCATAATGTGGGATGAAATGTTTCACTGCACACATCACTTGGCTCATAATGTGTGATGCAATATTTCACTGCACACATCACTTGGCTCATAATGTGTGATGATCTGTTTCACTGCACACATCACTTGGCTCATAATGTGGGATGAAATGTTTCACTGCACACATCACTTGGCTCATAATGTGTGATGCAATATTTCACTGCACACATCACTTGGCTCATAATGTGTGATGATCTGTTTCACTGCACACATCACTTGGCTCATAATGTGGGATGATCTGTTTCACTGCACACATCACTTGGCTCATAATGTGTGATGATCTGTTTCACTGCACACATCACTTGGCTCATAATGTGTGATGCAATATTTCACTGCAGACTCACTTGGCTCATAATGTGGGATGAAATGTTTCACTGCACACATCACTTGGCTCATAATGTGTGATGCAATATTTCACTGCACACATCACTTGGCTCATAATGTGTGATGCAATATTTCACTGCACACATCACTTGGCTCATAATGTGTGATGCAATATTTCACTGCACACATCACTTGGCTCATAATGTGGGATGAAATATTTCACTGCACACATCACTTGGCTCATAATGTGGGATGAAATGTTTCACTGCACACATCACTTGGCTCATAATGTGTGATGATCTGTTTCACTGCACACATCACTTGGCTCATAATGTGTGATGATCTGTTTCACTGCACACATCACTTGGCTCATAATGTGTGATGATCTGTTTCACTGCACACATCACTTGGCTCATAATGTGTGATGCAATATTTCACTGCAGACTCACTTGGCTCATAATGTGTGATGATCTGTTTCACTGCACACATCACTTGGCTCATAATGTGGGATGAAATGTTTCACTGCACACATCACTTGGCTCATAATGTGTGATGATCTGTTTCACTGCACACATCACTTGGCTCATAATGTGTGATGATCTGTTTCACTGCACACATCACTTGGCTCATAATGTGGGATGCAATATTTCACTGCAGACTCACTTGGCTCATAATGTGGGATGAAATGTTTCACTGCACACATCACTTGGCTCATAATGTGTGATGATCTGTTTCACTGCACACATCACTTGGCTCATAATGTGTGATGAAATGTTTCACTGCACACATCACTTGGCTCATAATGTGTGATGATCTGTTTCACTGCACACATCACTTGGCTCATAATGTGTGATGATCTGTTTCACTGCACACATCACTTGGCTCATAATGTGTGATGATCTGTTTCACTGCACACATCACTTGGCTCATAATGTGTGATGATCTGTTTCACTGCACACATCACTTGGCTCATAATGTGTGATGCAATATTTCACTGCAGACTCACTTGGCTCATAATGTGTGATGATCTGTTTCACTGCACACATCACTTGGCTCATAATGTGGGATGAAATGTTTCACTGCACACATCACTTGGCTCATAATGTGTGATGATCTGTTTCACTGCACACATCACTTGGCTCATAATGTGTGATGATCTGTTTCACTGCACACATCACTTGGCTCATAATGTGGGATGCAATATTTCACTGCAGACTCACTTGGCTCATAATGTGGGATGAAATGTTTCACTGCACACATCACTTGGCTCATAATGTGTGATGATCTGTTTCACTGCACACATCACTTGGCTCATAATGTGTGATGAAATGTTTCACTGCACCGCCACTTGGCTCATAATGTGTGATGATCTGTTTCACTGCACACATCACTTGGCTCATAATGTGTGATGATCTGTTTCACTGCACACATCACTTGGCTCATAATGTGGGATGCAATATTTCACTGCAGACTCACTTGGCTCATAATGTGGGATGAAATGTTTCACTGCACACATCACTTGGCTCATAATGTGTGATGATCTGTTTCACTGCACACATCACTTGGCTCATAATGTGTGATGATCTGTTTCACTGCACACATCACTTGGCTCATAATGTGGGATGCAATATTTCACTGCAGACTCACTTGGCTCATAATGTGGGATGAAATGTTTCACTGCACACATCACTTGGCTCATAATGTGTGATGAAATATTTCACTGCACACATCACTTGGCTCATAATGTGTGATGAAATATTTCACTGCACACATCACTTGGCTCATAATGTGTGATGAAATGTTTCACTGCACACATCACTTGGCTCATAATGTGGGATGAAATGTTTCACTGCACACATCACTTGGCTCATAATGTGTGATGAAATATTTCACTGCACACATCACTTGGCTCATAATGTGGGATGATCTGTTTCACTGCACACATCACTTGGCTCATAATGTGGGATGATCTGTTTCACTGCACACATCACTTGGCTCATAATGTGTGATGCAATATTTCACTGCAGACTCACTTGGCTCATAATGTGTGATGATCTGTTTCACTGCACACATCACTTGGCTCATAATGTGGGATGAAATGTTTCACTGCACACATCACTTGGCTCATAATGTGTGATGATCTGTTTCACTGCACACATCACTTGGCTCATAATGTGTGATGAAATATTTCACTGCACACATCACTTGGCTCATAATGTGGGATGAAATGTTTCACTGCACACATCACTTGGCTCATAATGTGTGATGATCTGTTTCACTGCACACATCACTTGGCTCATAATGTGTGATGAAATATTTCACTGCACACATCACTTGGCTCATAATGTGGGATGAAATGTTTCACTGCACACATCACTTGGCTCATAATGTGGGATGAAATGTTTCACTGCACACATCACTTGGCTCATAATGTGGGATGAAATGTTTCACTGCACACATCACTTGGATCATGTTGTAAAGCGTCAAATGCACAGGTGGTAAGTAAGAGCATTTGAACAGGGTTATGAATTATTTAATTGGGACACAAAACAAGCAAGATAAACAAATTCACGATTTTGTATTTATTTAATAACAATATTTGCAATACATACTTGTTTGTTCATTCTTGTAAACACCGGATTTATTGAC
This sequence comes from Cyrtodaria siliqua, assembly GCA_037043455.1. Taxonomy (NCBI): domain Eukaryota; kingdom Metazoa; phylum Mollusca; class Bivalvia; order Adapedonta; family Hiatellidae; genus Cyrtodaria; species Cyrtodaria siliqua. The sequence continues at coordinate 40,028 of JAWPHD010003610.1, read as the reverse complement.
ATAGACTCAGCAAGAGAGGTTAAAATCAGCAGGACATAAAGCAGTAATACATTAAAGCAAAAATACATGCCATAGCATGTGGTTTAGAGAGATTAACATGTAGCTGAATTTGTCCTTTAAGTTCTTTAATTTAAACCGATTCACTCATGTTCCAGTTATTGATAAATATTGATAAATTGACACACATGGAATACAAATTGTTAGAGTAATTAACAACCATAACAACCATAATAATATGGGTTTTGTTGTTTTAGGAAAGAAATATATTAACAAGTAACATCTAATATTAAGAAAATGTACCATACAAAAATTAACTTGCAACAACTAGGAATGGAGCCACTCCAGGCAACTTTACACATTCATTTTCACATTCATGCTATCCAATCTATGTACGACAACTAACACAAGGAGTCAGAGGTCTGATTCTTTGTGGTAGCAGGCTGATTGTTATACTATAAACATCTTCATTTTTAATAGTTCCATGTGTCTTATGTCCGTACAAAGATTAATTAATATAGAAGCCCTGAAAAATTGCAAGTTCATACATTTTTTTTTTTGAAACTTAGAGACTGCATGTAAAATCAAACTGACTTCCATCTCAGATCCACTCAGCATGCCTAGAATTGAGATATTGTGTAGTATAAATCATGCATAACATTTGTTCTAGTACTTTTAGTTGCTTAGTTCTCACTACTGTAAGACTGCTGTATTTATATGGTATTTGGGATGCTCTAGTTGCCGGTATTCATCAAACTTTGCCAACTAAGGTATGCAATATAATAGTCAGGGAAAAGCAAATAGCACTTGATGATTACCCATAGACCAATCATCGCCCTATTTGGGCGATGACATCATGAGAGGGTAGTACATACTTGTCTATCTTATAGCAAAAAGCTGTACCATATATACACCTGATTCATATAGCACTATCAGAACTGACACAAAATTTATTTAAAATTATTTATCCAGTTTACAATTTCCAGAGCATGGACACTGCCTTCGTGACGCCGACATCATTAAAGTTAAAGTGCATGAGTCCGGCAAACGCAATGATAGAAATCAGGTACCACACGTAATGAATAAATGGTAAGAACTTCTGCAGGTAATCAGACAACACATGGTCAAAGCCCCTGAAATATAGAAAATATATATTAGTTCAACTCAAATGTGTTGAAATTTCAAGAGGAAATCTTTTGTATGTTTGTATGCGAGTGTGCACATGTATGAATATAAGGGATTTAATGAAACTTTTAAGAAACATTCAGTCATGATGGTGTTTAGTACTAGTAGTTAGCTCAATGCTCAATTTTATAGTGATGCCACACTGGATATGCAAGACGTAGACACGCAACATGATACACCACCTACATGTAGTTGTTTTTACATGTATAAAATCAGTACAATTAGCCACCAAAGATCATGTATGGAAATAAGCTATGCTTTAAATATTAGAGGAATAACTTTTTATGCATGTGTTGATTTTATTGTAACAAATGTTTAAATCGAATCTAGAAAATTTCTCAACCTGTTTATTAAGTAACGCATTCACAAGGTGATATTTGTTTATTTTCACATTCACTGATTTTGCTCATTTCAAAACTCATCCCAGACCATGTTAAAATTAAGCTTAAATGGATAAACAGCCAACGATATTAGACAATGTTCCATTGTGAAATGTGTGGCATTTGGCCTGTAAAGCTAATTACATCAGATTTCAACTCACCAAAAATCATGCATGAAAAGCGCAACCTTTAAAAAACATGAATCCAGGTATATAAACAGCAAAATTTAACTCACCAGAAACCATGCATAAAGACAGTGGTAGAAAGGAGTATATCCATGACTGGTCCCTGATAGAACAATGCCGCCGGCATGATGCCGATCATACTGATTGCCACGATACGCTCAATCTTCCAGTGGGTCGAAGTAAACATCATGTGGTTGCCTCGCTTCTCCTCTGGAATTAATCACAAAACAGAGTTTATATAAAAAATAAATTAAACCCAAAACGGAATTATGGAATTTTATTTTTCCATAGGGAATTTGATATTTGTGTTTTTTTACCTCCTCCCTGATTTTAATAAAACATTTCATTCTCTTTTCCTTTCCAACGAAATAAAAAACACCTTTTTCACCCAATTTAATTTTTAATTTTTTCCCTCCTCCTACAGCAGTTTTACGAACCATCAAGACAGACCAATAAAAAAATAAATCGCCTTAGTTTGATAAAATGTTCAGGGTGGTGTCAGTTGGGAAACCTAAACCACACATACAATTTTATTTGGCCTTATGGTGGGGTTTAAGTTGAAACTGTGAGTGGAAAGAAGACACGATTATAATTGTACCTGGAGTAAAGGGACCTCTTCTGGCACGAAAGTAGTCTAAAGCTCCTGAGGTTGCTGGAGTCAAGGAAAACGCTTTTGTTGTAACGTCTGGTTTCAGCAAACATGATAACCTGGTGTTGGATGACTGTGCCCGCAGCAATGCTTGTCCACCTGGAGATATATGTAATGATCTCTAATTTATTTATACTGTTAAAATAGAAACAATAAAATCTCTATTCAACTGAACTTTATGTGCTTTCATTTCACTCGGCTCTCAAGGGATATGAAGAAGGTATATATTATAGTACCCAATTGTTAAAAAAATTCACAATCTAAAAACAACAAGAGCCCCAACAGGGCCTGTGGATGCTCTACTTGCTAAAGCTAAAGTTTGTGTATAAGGGGCCATAATTCTGTCAAAATCATTCAACCGGAACTTGGCGATGACATGCGCAACGAGGCTTGGTACTGATCATCCATGCCACGCTGATATCTGGACAGAGGTTCAGGAGAACTAGTCTGTTCAAAGTTAGTGTTTAAAACCCTTAAAGGGTCATAACTCTGCCAAAATTCAAATGGAACACGGCGATGATATACATGTGCAACTAGGCTTGGTACTCATTTATCTCCACCAAGATTCGTTTAAATCCCAACAGGTGATCAGAACAGGGCTCGATGTTAACTGAAATTTACTTGCCCATGCCAGTTTGCTGGTTGCACAATTATTTAGACCCGAGGCCTTTATTTTATAAGGATATACTGTTTGAGGCTTCACGAGTATTAGACCATTTAATGAAATAACTCCCACAGGACCTTTCTGAGAATTCTAAGTGTAAAAAAAAAACACCTGTGTTTCCAGTGGCCCGACCGACCCTAAAACTTTTTATGAATTTTTTTTTTTTTTTTTTGTTCTGAACAATGATTTATCACAATATATCGAGGTAAACTGACATCACAGAGAAACTTTCAGTTGTATCATCAACTGGTATGGGGTTTATGAGATAAATACATGTAGAATCTCACAATATTTTGCTCCAAAATTTTTTTTTTTGCCTAAAAGCTGGTATAATGTTACAACAACAATAGTATTGGAAATCTGCAAAGAGCGATGGGTTTCTTTTATATTTTGTCATACTCTATTGTCCTTGTCCCTCAGTTTTAAAGTTGCTCGACGGACTTGAGCCTTTGAGACTTTACCTGCCCGGAGTCAAGTTTTACCTGCCCCAGACAGGTGGACAGTCCTTAACATCGAGCCCTGCAGAACTAGTTGGGACAAAGTTTGAGTATTAAAATCTTTAAAGGGCCATTAAATCTTTTCCGCCAAAAATCATTCGACCAGAACAAAGCAATAATATGCACAACTATGCTTGGTACCGATCATCTCCGAAAAGTTTCGTTGAAATCCGACCAGGGTTTCAGGAGAACTAGTCCAGACAAATTTTGTGTATTTAACCTTTAAAGGGCCATAACTCCCAACAAAAATCATTTAACCGGAATGCAGTGACGATATGCACAACTAGACCTGGTACTGATCATCCCTAAAAAGTTTCATTGAACTAGTCCAGACAAAATTAGTGTATTAAAATCTTTAAAGGGCCAACTCCGCCAAATCATTCCGCCAACCGGAATACAGTGACAGTATGTACAACTAGGCTTGGTACTGATAATCCCTGCAAAGTTTCACTGAAATCTGGCCAAATAAAGTCCTATTGTGGTCTTCACGAGGAAAAATACAGCATTTTTTTCGGTTTTCTGTCCGAGCTTTCATTGATATCAACAATCTGGTAAAGTTTGAAAAAGATCCGATGAACAATGAAGGCTCTATCGTGTTAACAAGGAAAGAAATTATAGCATATTTCAGAAAATCAAGGGCCATAACTCTGGTGTAAATGGTCCGATCTGGCTTTCATTGATATCAACAATCTGGTAAAGTTTGAGAAAGATCGAATGAAAATTGAAGGCCCTATCACATGAACATGGCAAAATATACCAATTTTAACTAAATCAAGGGCCATAACTCCGGTGTTATTGGTCCGAACTGGCTGGTTTTTGAAATCGTCCGAGCTTTCATTGATATCAACAAAAACTCTGGTGAAGTTTGAAAGATCGGATGAGCAAGAGTTGCGCGCAACATGATGTCTCGTCTAAAGTGACATGTCCAACATACATACATGTTCCAGCGATCTTCATCTTGACAAAATCGAGGGTTTATAGTAATTGTTAACAAGGTCACTGTTGTCAACATTCAGTAGGGTAGCAGTCTTAGTTGTCTATCAATGGAGTTATATGCAAATATTGTTGGATGGACAGGCATTATAGACCGGATTTTGAATTTGCAATCCTGATCAATCCTGCCGAAAACAGTTCACGTGTATGGTAATTAATTAAAATCTTAACACGCCTCAAATGTTGAATGTTGATGCATCTATTAATAGTTCAGTTAACACCAAGGTGGCATGCAATAAAATTCCTGGATTACAAGAACACAAAAATTTCATCATTTATAAAGGTCCTGCATTATTATCAGGATTCAAACAAAACTGAATGTGACATCATTACCGTAATTATTCACTACAAATTGATTAGGAAAAGTCTATAATGAACTCTATGTATTTAAAGATTTGTTGTAAATTATAATTTTTGATTGTTACAGAAACTGTTAATGTTCCATCTATACTTATGAACTACTTCACACTTTAAATTGATAATTTTATACTTTATTATCTTTTAAACAAATTAGGCCCCAAAGCCTGAGGTACTTCCTTTAATACCTGATAGCTGGCTGCAGAAACTACACATTGGAGGTGGACTTGATGTAAAATTGCAGCAATTTGTCAACTTGTATTGTTTCAGGAACTGACATTTCAATCTGCATGTAACATGACTTATCAAGAAATCATTAATGTCAGCTCCTTAATGACATTATTATCGCTTAACCATTTATTCTTTTAATGAATCAGTAGAATTTTTTTTTATTGGTTTAGTAACATATTTATTTCCAGATTCTTTTCACTTTTGGATATATAGAGATGAAAAGTCCAGGTGTTCACAGCTTATCGGTGACTGTGGAGTGAAATGTGTATGTGCTTGCTGTATAATTGCTTCAGCTTGTCAACTTGTATTGTTTTTAATCTAAGCATAGGGGAAAATATCAGTGCATATTATAATAAATGTAATGTTCTCTGGTGCTATGATAGTGCACTGAATTGACCTTTTTTTACTTCAATTGTTAGTAATTCTATATTTCTTCTATGTACAGTTGAGCATATTATAATGTAGTGATGTAGTCTTTTATTTAGGGAAAAAACATATAATCCAAAAATCAATACTATTGGACTAATTGCTTGACCCAGGGTCAAGGGACAGTTCAGTTGCTGGAAGTTATTAAATGTCCAGTGAGTTTAGATATGAAATCTGTGACACTGTACTTCACGATGTTATATTCCTATCAAATTTGAAGATGGACCATTACACAGGGTCAGTTGAAGGCTGAAAATCACTGGAATAAGAAGGACAATGACATGACAAGGAGGTTATATATGAAATTTGAACACTCTACTCCAAAAAACAAAAATGTTACAAGAATTTAACGCAAACCTCAACCAAAACTTTAACACAAATCTTAACCAAAATCTTAACACAAACCTAAACAACGGTACATATTGTATTATAACTTTCTTGTCCTTTCTTGTCCTTGGGAGTGGAATGTTCAAATTTCATATATAACCCCCTTGTCATTGTCGTTCTTAACGTCAATAACTTCCAGCTCTCCAACTGACCATGGGTCGGAGTCAATGCCACTTAAATATATACATGTAACGTCACGCAAGTTATTGACGGTACATGTATTTAAGTGAAACTGACTCTGTCCCATGGTCAGTTGGAGGGCTGGAAGTTAATGGCATTAGGAAAGACCAGAAGGTTATATATGATTTTTTTTGAAAATGTGGGCATTAGATTGGTCAGAAATGTTTTTTGACCGTCCGAAGGGTTATTTGACCGAAGCTTGTCTTTGATATCTCGGACAAATCAATAAATAGTGATATGTTGTTTCTATGTGACCGCAAGTGCAGTTTGGATTGTCTATTAGGGAACGCTTGTGTAAATGTTGACCTAGGGAACTATGTTCTGAGTCTAGCATGTAATACTTGTCCTTGGCGGTCTCCGTATAATAGTATGTTGGGGGTTTAGATAAGTTGAGTTTAGGGATGACTTGAACATTTGTAAGGTGGCGCTGTTCCTTATGTCCTCGTGTAGGGTGTTCCAGTCGCGAATAACTGATGGGAGAAAAGAATCCCGGTATAAACTAGTCCTCGCAGGTACAACTGAAATGTCATTATGATTTCTTGTGTTATAACTAGTTTGATCGTATACTGAGTTGGAATCAGTTCTACATTCCCTTTAACCCTAGCATTTTTATACCACTGAATATATCTGTTCAACTGATATACAACTTATTTAGGTAAAGAATTTTGCCCAAAAAGTTAAAAAAACTTTGACTGAAACATATTTTTTATATATAACATGGTTAAGAAATAATGTCACATTCCCAAATATGATTGTCATGTCTACATGTACCTGTATATATCGATTTACGGCTTAACGAGCGTTTAATGCGTAATGGCAAATGGTAGTTTCACATTTTAATTAATAATTCCAAAATTATTTTTGTGATCTTTAAAGACAAATACCGATAGAAAGTGTACATGTATAAAATTTCCGTTTCAGGCAATCAATGTTTATACCCACCTTTTTGAAACTGGACAGGTGCTCCGCAGAACACGTGTGTTGCCTGTCAGCACTTTGTCAGTATAACAAGGTTTTTTGGACCCAGGTAAATGACCTTGAAAAAAACTGGCCTGAATAAGTTTTTGTGAGGAAAAAAATGAGTATTTAACCCATATATTGACCTTCAGTGTGACCTTGACCTTTATATTTTAGTATGGTCGAAGTCAATTTTGTCATGATGAGGATATATTGAAAGAAATATAAATATCAAGAAATGAGAAAGTTATAGCCAACGTTAAGTTTTCGTGAAGGAAAAAATGAGTATTTAACTCAAGAGGTCAATGACCTTGAAGCTCTACTGATAGGTTTTGATAGCTAGATCAGCATTCCTGTGAAGATTCATGAAAATCTGTCAAGTAGTTTCAGACGAGTAGTTGCTACAATTTTTTACTATACAACTATGTAAACAAAGATGACTGCTGGCAGCCATGTATAATGTTGAATCAAAATAATTTTCAACAAGGACCAACATCATGCCATGCTGATCATTTTAGAAAAAGTCCCATATCAATATCAATTAATAGTTTTCAAGAAGTAGTTACTACAAATTTGTTTTTTAACAATCTATTTTAGCGGCCAACTTGAATTTCCGTCCAACCTGAAATTTTGCTATGATCAACAAGTCATCAAGAGCAACATTCCTAGTTCCATGAAATCCATCCTGTAGTTTCAGAACAGTAGTCGCCACAAGTTTTTCCTATATAACTCTATGTAAACAAAGATGGCCACTGGCAGCCATGTTTGACATCAAATCAAAATTAACTTTGGTTAGGACAAACTACATGTCGTTGAGTCATTTTGGTAAAGGTTCCAAATCAATATCACTTACGATTTTTGAGAAGTAGTTGCCACAAAATCACATTTTTTTAAAAATTAATTTTTAGCTGTGGCGGCCATCTTGAATTTCCGGTCAACTAGACATCAAGAGCAACATTCCTGTGAATTTCATGAAAATCTGTCAAGTAGTTTCAGAGGAGTAGTCGCCACAAGTTTTTCCTATTTAACTCTATTTAAACAAAGATGGCCGCTGGCGGCAATTGCCAGCGGCCATGTTTGACATCGAACCAAAATGAATCTTGGTTAGGACCAAGTACATGTCACACCAGTCATTTTGGTAAAGGTTCCAATTCAATATCACTTATGTTTTTTGAAAAGTAGTCGCCACAAAGCCACATTTTTAAAAACAATTTTTAGCAGTGGCGACCATCTTGAATTTCCTACATCAAGAGCAACATTCCTGTCAAGTTCCATGAAATTCCATCAAGTAGTTTCAGAGGTGTAGTCGCCACAAGTTTTTCATATATAACTCTATGTAAACAAAGATGGCCTCTGGCAGCCATGTTTGACATCCAATCAAAATAAACTTTTGTTAGGATCAATTATATGTCAACTCGTGCCAGTCATTTTGGTAAAGGTTCCAAATCAATATCACAGTTTTTGAGAAGTAGTCGCCACAAAATCACATTTTTAAAATCTATTTTTAGCCATGGTGGCCATCATGAATTTCATGGGTACAATGCTCTACCACTAGACCACATCGCTGCACTAAGCTAGGATCGACTTGACATCAATTATAATAATAGAGGGCAAAAATTAAAAGTGACCAGTTCCTGTGCGTCAAGTAGTTTCAGAGGAGTAGTCGCCACAAAAAAAAGTCTACATATGGACAGACAGACGGACGACGCACCACCGCATAACCTCTGCTGATCTTTGATCTGTCGGTTTGATCAGTCGAGCTGAAAACCATGGCTGAAACAAGCATTAAAAACACGGACCACAAACAATTGAAACTAGCTAGTCTCAATCCCGAGGATTACAATTTAAGCCCACCATGGTTCCACTCTCAAACCAAAACCTATTCTTCAGATTATTAATTTGATAAAAGCCGTTTTGGCTTGAATAAGAGACAAATACATTTTGAGAGAAAATGACCTTCACATTAATGATGTATTTTTTAGATAATTGTGTCATAACTCTATTGGGAAAGTTATAAATACATAGTTTGTATAAAAAATAAAGCTTTGGGCTTCACGTTAAATATACTGCCTTTGAATATGGTCATCATATATAGAAGAAAAGTAATAAATAACCTCTGTTCAAACTCCGAAGAAGCGTTAAGGAAGCCATTTTGGTTATCCTCTTGCAAAGGTGAAGGTCGTTAATCTTGATGTTATGAGCGATTATTTACATTCATCAATCTTTTATTTACAATTTTGCATCTTCTGCATGACACTGATGTACAATAGTATTTGGCTACCCTTGGATTTCTTCTTATTGAAATGAAAGTAACACACGTTGAAAGCAACAACACGAGTTTTACTAGAATTGTAATTGAATTTTCTCAAGTTAAACTTAAAGGTATTTTATTGTTGTTTTCCATTTTCATTGTTAAGATAATATACTTTTTATTTTACATCTGTAAGACAAACAGTGTTCTAATTAATATGAATTTTAGGCACAACCTAAGACCTAGCAGAGTTCTTAAAATCATGGATATACAAGTACCCTGGATTTGAAACTGCCTATACGCCCCTTGTTAATTCTCGACTTATCATCTGGCGAATAAGCTGGTTCCCTGATTACTCTACGAAAAACAACAGGGTACCAGTCAGGGTAACAGGTGCACTGCGGCCATTTTTGAAGCGATCGATTATCGTGAAATGAGTTGATGCTGACCTAAAAATGAATTATTAACATACTACTGCACGATCTATTTCAAATATCGAGCTACCTTATTTAAATCTGCATGTATTTCTTGTAATTTATTGAAGAAATGATGGAAATCATAATATAACTTGGATTTTAACGGCGAAAAATACACTCGATAGTTGTGTAGATTTTCTTTTTTTACAGTTGTTGGCTTGAGTCGAGAATGTACATTTCTAAAAATTTAACTCCTCTTTCATTTACGGTATGATATTCAAAAAAATGATGCTTTGTATTGCCATTATTGTGTAGATCTGGTTGGAGGCTTTGGATTTCTGTATAGTAGGGGTGTCGCGAAATACCAGTATACCGGTAAATCGCGGTATTCACCTGTGCGATAAAATATCGCGATATTAAAAGTACATACCGGTATTTCGCGATATTCATGAAGTGTGTTGTGTTTTCTTTTATATCCATCGTATTTCCGCGGCTTTTAATCTTTGCACGCTTATTTGAAAGGGAGAAATAAAAAAACTTGTACCACTCCACGAAGCTGCGTCGTCCAGCCATTTTTTGTATACATACTGGCATTCTGCATACTGTACAACACCGGAACAATATAATTACTTCAATCATTAATTGCCAATCTTCAGGGGAGTACTTATCTTGTATCATCTCATCAACTCATCAAAGAGCCGATTATATTGCCGCAGATAATTGTCCGTAATCCGATAATTACATCTACTAAAAACAAATACAACAATCTATGGTTACCGCAATCCATTACGCCGATTATACTAACATTGTGTATTCACGGGAACCAGTGCTTATCATAAGTGTAATCATAAGTGTAACGCGTGATCAGTTACCTGTACCCCGTGGCTAAATCTGGTAAAGGTAAAGGTCACATAACGTGTCAAAGTGCATCCTCAGAAATAGTCGCTACTTGCGGCAACTTCAAACGATTATAGAAATAGAATAACCCACTCTACCAGTGTTTAAAGTGTGTCTATACTGCAGCCGAGGTGCGATCTTGTTTGGCCTAATTATCAATTATCACATGTGTAAAAAGGTAAGCCTGTTTTCACAAGCATTATTGAATAATTGCCATTTCAAAGTAGGGTGATTCTGCCTTTCTACGCTGTCTAAAATATATATCTTTCAAAATAAAGCAACAACTTTTAGAACACTACTTAATGTGACTGTGTGTGTCTAGTACTATCTACTGTACTATGCAAAATGAGTTATGTTTTGTTTCTCATGTTCTGTTCTAGTCAAAAGCTGTGCATCCTAAAGATTTATAAAATGTTTTAACTGTACTATGTTTTTATTTTATACTTGTCATGTACATATAAGAAGAAATATAGCTTACAAATCAATGCAGAAGATAAGGCAATATATCGCGATATATATCGTGATAATTTAATAAATATTGCACTATATCGCCTTTGTTTTGTTCTCAAATTACGCAGATGAAATTGGTTGAAATTCATAAATAAAATCGCGGGTATTTTTCATAAAAATGTATACACATTCTAAGAAGTCAAACTCCTGTTTTATTTATGGTTCGATATTCAAAATAATTATGCCTTTGTATTGCCATTATTGCGTAGATCTGGTTGGAGGCCTTGGATTTCTGTGTAGCCTTTGTTTTGTTCTCAAATTATGCAGTTGAAATTGGTTGAAAATTCATAAATAAAGTCGCGAGTATTTTTCATAAAACTGTACACCGTTTCCACAAGAGTGCGTTTCTTGCGTTTTTGACGCACTAAAATAATCGCCGACGCGACATAAATCAGCTTGTGCGTTTTTCGTGACGCAATGAAAATGACTGTCACTAGGCTAAAAATGAAAAACCCGTCAAATTATCATCGTAAAACTTGCTTGAAAAGCTTCAAATTTAAGGAATCACGACTGAACTTATTTCTATTTACATTTTGGTCTATATTTAGAAAAGGAAAAACTAATACCTGTACTTTTGTGTTATTGTCATCGTCATATCGATCATATTACATCTTATAATTTCATTTAATTTTACTGTTAATTCAAAGGGTTGTGTAGATCTGGTTTCAGGCCTTGGATTTCTGTGTAGCCTTTGTTTTGTTCTCAAATTACTCAGTTGAAATTGGTTAAACATTCATGAAAAAATAATCTTGGATTCAATATAGAGTTTGTGCGTGCAATATATCAGAAATATATATTATAGCTTTTGTTATGTTTTATCATGTTGTTCATTTTACAGTATTAATAATATCTTTATGGCCCATGATTGGAAAATGAAGTTATTCATTCCTGGTCTATTTTTAGAACAGGTTAAACTAATGTCTGTACATTCCGTGTGTATGTGGGTCTGCGTAGGTAGATGCTTATATAAAAACACCAGCAAATAAAAGCGCGTCTACAGATGATCATGATACGGCCGCTAAAATGGCAGACGAACCCAAAATGAAACAACAACGGCAGTTAACTTATTTTTTTGCTGACAGATCCGCCAAAGATGTCAAATCAGCTAATAATGCATGTCTATCTGACATCACATGGTCTATTCATCAAAATCCATGTCCAAAAATATGACCCATATATTTTCAAAATGACCCCCAGTTTATTCCATGTAGGTCAAGGATGACCCCTAAAAAATTGAGACCTGCAGAAACACCGACTGTATACACATTCTAAAAAGTCAAACTCCTGTTTTATTTATGGTTCGATATTCAAAATAATTGTTGCGGTGTATTGCCATTATTGTGTAGATCTGGTTTGAGGCCTTGGATTTCTGTGTAGCCTTTGTTTTGTTCTCAAATTACTCAGTTGAAATTGGTTAAACATTCATAAAAAAATAATCTTGGATTCAATATAGACTTTGTGCGTGCAATATATCAGAAATATATATTATATATCAATAACCAACATCCTGTTATTTGGACCACATGACAACCCTTTGAATTTTACTTGTTACCGCCATTCTAAGGGTTGTTAAGGGGACAATATGCCAAAATACTGTGCACGACCACCTTGTATATTCGGTATGACGCGTCTGACTTATGGGTGGAAGCGTGTGAAAAAACAACAACGGAAACAACAACGGAAAGCATTCCACCGATTATTACATCCCGCCGATTATTACATCCCGCTTATTGGCACACATGATGACAAAACTGAATTGTATCAAAATACAAAACGCCAACACAGATACGTCGACTGCACTGTTTATACAATATACCACTAAATGAATTGAACATAACAAGATTAACACGACCATCATAGTTTAATTAAACGAAACAACTGAAGCCAAAATCAAGGTTGGTTACCTTAGTTTTGCATCCACTGGTTCACCGTTGTATTACACATTCTGCTGTAAAATAAAACAAGTGTACGGAACAATATAAATATACTATTTATACATGTATATAATAATGGCCTCGATTTTGTTATCATATAAAATAACCAAAGGCTGGGATCGTGAATCTAACCATTATGATCTAAGGATAACTTTTTTACATATGCTTTTTTAGAACAGTCGCATCACCGTCGCAGTTTCATATACGATCAAATGCGCGGACATTCTTTTTTCTTTTCTGTCTTTTTTTTTTGGCCCACCTTCTCAACCCCTTTTTATCTGCTCATTTCTTTCGCCTCCCCTCACTCCGTCTTCCGCCAGCTCTGCTGTTGTCCCTCCTACTGGATGGTGATCTGTTGTGACATACTTTCTGCTGAAGCCTCTTTTTTCCTTTGGATTGCATTGTTTCTTGGACATTGCTAATATGTCTTCTATTATTGTCTATTGCTGTGAAACAGCCTCCCCATAGTACTCCATGGTACTCCATAGACTCAATTCAAGCTACTATGCCACTGCTAGGCTACTGGCCACTGAATACTTCGCTATACGAAAAACCAACGAATTTTTGTTTACAGCTTCCCTCCTTGTAAGACTTGTAAGCAATGGCTTTGGTCTCCTTATGAGCTAGTGCTAAATTCCTACATTTTGTATGTGCGGTCCTCAGGCTAAGTTTTCGGTGAAGGTGACACCCAAGTATTTGGCACTGGATACGTTCTCTAGGTTTTGGGAGTGGAGAGCGTAATCTTTGATAATGGTGTTATGTTGCTGATGGCTTGTTACCCTCATGGAATGACATTTCCCAACCTTGAACTCCATGAGCCAGTCAGCCTCCCACTTTGCCAAGGTGTTTAGGTATTTCTGTAAGACCTGACTGTCTGTCTGCAAAGAGTCTTACAGATGACTGGATATTGTCAATAATCTCAATGAAGATGAGGAACAGGACCGGTTCTAAGACTGAGCCCTGTGGGACTCCTGATACAACGGGTGCTGGGTTGAGGATGTGCCATCGAATACGACCCCACGCGAGTATATCCATTGTTTGGTAGTGCCTCTTATACCATAATAGTCCATTTTCTGTAGGTGTCATCTGTGACGGACTTTGTCAAAAGCTTTGCCAAAGTTTTTGACAAAGTCCATGATAATGATGTCAGTTTGTGTTTCTTATTTTTCGAGCTGTCAATGTTAAATATTAAGTCATTAACAAACTGATCAAGTTGCATCTCACATGACCTTTGACTCCTGAATCCATGCTGGGAATCCACGAGTATGCGGGATTTTGTCTCATTATATTACTGACCAGTCTATGCTCAAGAGCAGCAGATACACGTGAGAGATACAGGTCGGTAATTAGCAGCGTCATATTTTTCTCCTTTTTTAAAGACAGGGGCTACATTGGCTTGCCACTGGACAGTTGTCAGGAACTGATCCTTGTGAAAGAGACAGGTTAAAGCAACAGTGAGTATGGTTGATATCTCCACACAACACTCTTCCAGGACCCTTGCATTTAAATTGGCTGGTCCTGATGCTTTAGGCCAAAAATAAAATTATGTTTGTTTCCCCTTCCCGACCCATGCAAAAAAGGGTTGGGTAGGTAGGTAGGTAAAATATTTTTTTTATTTCATTTCTTTTATTTGAGATCAAAACTGGAATACATTCTTTGGTCAGACACTCGTACCCACCCTATACAAAAAAAAAAAAAAAAAAAAAAAAAAAAAAAAATTAAAAATTATTTTTTTTCGCCAGTGTCGAAAAAATAATTCGGGTCGCGGCAATTTCGGTGGGTCGGTCGGGAAGGGGAAACAAACATAATTTTATTTTTGGCCTTATGGACATTTAGGTTTTCCAGAAGTGGCTGGGACTCCTTTCCTATCTACAGTGATGTTGTCCATAAAGCTCTCATGGGCTTTGTCCTTTGTCTGGAGTAGACCCATTAGATTCATTGGTGAATAGTGACTTATATTGGTTGTTCAAAATATTTGCTTTGTCAATACTGTTTGTCTTCAGGATGTCATTTTCACGAAGAGACGCCACTCCAGAGGACTCTTTTTTTTTTTTTCTGGCTATTTATGAATGAACAGAATTTTATATCTGAAGGAGCTGTTAACCATTTCATCATCAATGTAAAGATTTGTCTTAATAATTATTCTATATATTGTTGTTATAAGTATTGTTAAAAGACTTACCTATCTTGAGTTTCTTGTCAATGACAGCTTTAATCCTGAAATATTTCTCAGTTATACAAGAAATGGTTAGCGCACCAGGGATCATCCACCAAGTTGTCACTATTGTCTATCCTATAGTCACTATTGCGCATCCATATTGACGTGCACGCTACCCGTTGGATGGTGCACGCTACCCGTTGGATGGACATTGGCTAATTGAAGTTTCATTAAAATGGTCTGAGAAATAAAGCTACATGTTTTTTTACCAAAACTATTGAACAATTTAGATGAATTACATAAACGGTCAACATAAAAAACACCGAAACATATGAGTGAATTAACTGATAATTAAATTAACAGTACTCTAGCTTTTACTAAATTTGTAAAGTTAAGTGAATAAAGATTTAAAATAAAAATGCATGTTCCTTGAAAGTAATAGCCCTCAACAAAAAGTAATAGCGGTATTTATGACATAGGAGTATATTTTAAATATTGTAATAAATGGTTCTAATTAATAATCCCCATGATGCACCATCGCTATAAATGAAATAACAAATGAAGAAAATTCTGCTGTATTTCAAGAATATGGAGTATTTCCTTGATCAACATACTAATTTGGTTAATTTTGTGTTTAATAGTGTTTCATAGTGACCTAATACAAAGTAAATTCCCTATTGGGCAGAAGCCAATATATAAGCTCTCACCCCATTTTTTTAACACCATATATATATATATATCCCGCATTAGGTCATAAAAACACTGTGTAACAAATTTATCTTACTACAAAAAATGCAACTGTGCCACGTTTTTATGCGCAGAAATTAATAAGCCTAATAATAATTTTCAGAAAAAGAAAATACAGCTAGTGCTCGACGTTAACTTTATGGGCAGATTGGCGCTCGACATTAACTTTATGGACATATTGGTGCTCGACGTTAACTTTATGGACAGATTGCCCACATGGCAAGATAACTCTGAAATTTATTTGCCCATGCCAGTTTGTTGGTTTTCCAATAATTTAGACCCAAAGTGTTTATTAGTCCCCTACCGGTCCAGACCGGAGGGGACTTCAGGTTTGCCCCCCGTCCGTCTATCCATATGTCCGTCCGTCTGTAATTGTTTTGTCCGGACTGTAACTTTGTCATGCATTGTGGGATTTTTAAACAACTTGACACAAATGTTCACCATAATGAGACAGCGTGTCGCGTGCAAGACCCAGGTCCGTAGAGACGGCATGTCGCGCGCAAGACCCAGGTCTGTAGCTCAAAGGTCAAGGTCACATTTGGAGGTTAAAGGTCAGAAATAGGCTTGTCCGGGCTGTAACTTTGTCATGCATCGTGGGATTTGAAATAACTTCGAACAAATGTTCACCATAATGAGACGGCATGTCGCACGCAAGACTCAGATCCGTAGCTCAAAGGTCAATGACACGATCCCCGTCCGTCCATCTGTCCGTCCGTCTGTCATTTTTTTGTCTGGACTGTAACTTTGTCAGGCATTGTGGGATTTGTAAACAACTTGGCACAAATGTTCACCATAATGCAATTATTGTGTTGACGAAACACAGCAACCTTTGACAGCAGTTTGACATTTGTGCAATTATTGTGTTGACAAAACTAACCTTTGACAGCAGTGCAGCTTCCGAGTTGTTAATTTTGGAAAAGATGTTTTTTACATTAACTTGGGAGAAATGTTCACTACAATGAGACGGTGTGTCGCGCGCAAGACCCAGGTCCGTAGCTCAAAGATCAAGGTCACATTTGGAGGTTAAAGGTCAGAAATAGGCTAGTCCGTGCTGTATCTTTGTCATGCATAGTGGGATTTTGAAATAACTTGGCACAAATGTTCACCATAATACCCAATAGGGGACTATGGCCATCCCTCGGGCTCCCGCAACTCTGTCTTCATTCATATTATTGTTATTGCCCTTTGTAATTTTATACTTATAAGTCTTGTCCGAAGCATAATTACAAAACCACTTATGGAACTACAATGAAACTTCACACAATGATAGCAAGCAATGAGAGGAAGTGCAGAGTGCAAGAACCGAAACTCTGTCTTCATTCATATTATTGTTATTGCCCTTTGTAATTTTATACTTATAAGTCTTGTCCGAAGCATAATTACAAAACCACTTATGGAACTACAATGAAACTTCACACAATGATAGCAAGCAATGAGAGGAAGTGCAGAGTGCAAGAACCGTAACTCTGTCTTCATTCATATTATAGTTATTGCCTTTTATAATTTTATACTTATAAGTCTTGTCCGATGCATAATTACAAAACCACTTATGGAACTGCAATGAAACTTCACACAATGATAGCGAGCAATGAGAGGAAGTACAGAGTGCAAGAACTGTAACTCTGTCTTCATTCATGTTATAGTTATTGCCCTTTGTAATTTTATACTTTTGTCTTGTCCGAAGCATAATTACAAAACCACTTATGGAACTGCAATGAAACTTCACAAAATGATAGCGAGAAATGAGAGGAAGTGTAGAGTGCAAGAACTGTAACTCTGTCTTCATTCATATAACAGTTATTGCCCTTTGTAATTTTATACTTATAAGTCTTGTCCGAAGCATAATTACAAAACCACTTATGGAACTGCAATGAAACTACACACAATGATAGCGAGAAATGAGAGGAAGTGCAGAGTGCAAGAACTGTAACTCTGTCTTCATTCATATAACAGTTATTGCCCTTTGTAATTTTATACTTATAAGTCTTGTCCGAAGCATAATTACAAAACCACTTATGGAACTACAATGAAACTTCACACAATGATAGCGAGCAATGAGAGGAAGTGCAGAGTGCAAGAACTGTAACTCTGTCTTCATTAAAGTTAAGAATTATTGCCCTTTGTATTTTTTTACTTAAAATTCTTGTCTTTAGCATAACTTCAAAACCACTAACGACTGCAGTGAAACGTCACACAATAATAGAGGTTAATGAGAGGAAGTGCAAAGTGCAAGAACTGTTACTATGTGTTATCGATCGTTATGTATATATGGTAATTTAAAACTATGATATCATAGTTCTCAAAATGACAGTTTCCATATCCATTATTAGAATTACCTTCAAATGGTCAAATCTCCTTTGTTAGTCGTCCTATTTTGATAATTCTTTCACACTTTTCAAAGGTTTTCCAGAACTCCGAGTAATAAAGCTTTCTCTGAAAATATGCTTACATTCACTTTTATCTTACATGTTCTAATTATTATATTATTGCAGATGGACTTCGGTGGTCTGAGTGGAGCTGAGATGCATGGCGTTAAGGAAACACTAGGAGAAACTGACCCGAACAAAATCGGAAATAGAGTAAGAAGTATGCTTAACAAAAACTCGTCAAAATTTACTAAAATAAAAAAAAAAAAATGGAAAAGTAAAAAAAAATTGTTTCTAAAAATCTATGTAACGGATTAGACATATAATTATTTACATACTATATTTCCCCTAATATTAGCACCCGAACCTCAAATTTCATTCATGCTAAATCTAAAATCTAAATCTTTTTAATTTACAAAAGACTGAAAATGTGTTGCTATTAGTGGAGGCGCTACTATTAGGGGAAATATGGTACTTACATGTACGCAAAGCTGGATATGTTAAGGCAAGGCTTGAATCAAAGCTGCTATAGAAATATTTATCATGCATTTAACTGTAAATAGGAACATCATAGGGTGTATTTTTATTTACTTGTTTTTATTGCACTTTCAGGCAGATGTCGAGTTTCAGTGGGCAATAAAAGCATATCATCATGCCGAGACCTACACAAATGTAAGTTTTGTTGGACAATGAATTCAATGTAAGTTTTGTAGGACCATGAATTCCATGTAAGTTTTGTAGGACCATGAATTCAATGTAAGTTTTGTTGGACCATGAATTCAATGTAAGTTTTGTTGGACCATGAATTCAGTGCAAGTTTGTAGGACCATTAATTCCATGTAAGTTTTGTAGGACCATGAATTCCATGTAAGTTTTGTTGACTATGAATTCCATGCAAGTTTTGATGACCATGAATTCCATGTAAGTTTTGTAGGACCATGGATTCCATGTAAGTTATGTTGACTATGAATTCCATTACTATACCATGAATTCCATTCAAGTTTTGTTGACTATGAATTCCATGCAAGTTTTGATGACCATGAATTCCATGTAAGTTTTGTAGGACCATGGATTCCATGTAAGTTATGTTGACTATGAATTCCATTATCATACCATGAATTCCATTCAAGTTTTGTTGACTACGAATTCCATGTAAGTTTTAATGACCATGAATTCCATGCAAGTTTTGTAGGACCATGAATTCCATGTAAGTTTTGTAGGACCATGAATTCCATGTAAGTTCAGGGCTTTTTTACCTTATATAACAGAGGCCTGTAAAGGGCCTCTTCCCAACAGAAAATTGGATTTTTTTTCCCAACTGTGGCAGAAATATTTCCAAATCTGAAAACAGCAGTCTCTCAAAATTTGAGAAAAAGCATGAATTCTGCAGTGTGTTTTTGTCTGCTAAGTAAATTATGACTTGGAAAAGTTAATAATTATGGTAAATAATGGATGACAATATAAATAAAGTATATTAATGTCATATTTACTGAATTTATGAAACCTTGTATTTTTCCCAAAATGAGAAATAAGCGCGTTCTTTTTTCCCAAAATGGACAGGCCTGGGCCTCTTCCCAATTTTGTGAAAAAAAGCCCTGAAGTTATGTTGACTATGAATACAATTACCATACCATGAATTCCATTCAAGTTTTGTTGACCATGACTTCCATGTAAGTTTTGTTGACCATGAATTTCATTCAAGTTTTGTTGACCATGAATTCCATTCAAGTTTTGTTGACCATGATTTCCATGTAAATTTTGTAGAACAATGAATTCCATGCAAATTTGTTGACTATGAATTCCATTTACGTTTTGTTGACCATGAATTCCATGCAAGTTTTGTTGACCATGAATTCCAAGCAAGTTTTGTTGACCATGAATTCCATGTAAGTTTTGTAGGACCATGAATTCCATGTAAGTTTTGTAGGACCATGAATTCCAATCAAGTTTTGTTGACCATGAATTCCATGCAAGTTTTGTAGGACCATGAATTCCATGTAAGTTTTGTAGGACCATGAATTCCATTCAAGTTTTGTTGACCATGAAATGCATGTAAGTTTTGTAGGACCATGAATTCCATTAACGTTTTGTTGACCATGAATTCCATGCAAGTTTTGTTGACCATGAATTCCATGTAAGTTTTGTAGGACCATGAATTTCATGTTAGTTTTGTAGGACCATGAATTCCATGTTAGTTTTGTAGGACCATGAATTCCATGTAAGTTTCGTTGACAATGAATTCCATGTGTTTTGTAGGATCATGCATTCCATGTAAGTTTTGTAGGACCATGAATTCCATGTAAGTTTGTAGGACCATGAATTCCTTTAAGTTGTGTTGACCATGAATTCCATTTAAGTTTGCTTCAACATGAACCACAAAATTTTGCATATACATGTATACCGGTAGTAAGTCTGAATTATTATCCAGCTGCCTGAATTATGATCAATTTCAAAGATAAATAATTACAATAAAATACGTATATTATTCAAGGACAAGTTTAAGTTTTAGGTTAAACCTTTTTTTTCTTCAAAGAGTACTTATTCTAAAAATACGATTCACTGAGTAAAATGGGCTTTTATCACATGTATTCATTGGATCATGTTGAAGATATGTACAAAGTTTCATTGTTGTAGATCTAATATTTTGAAAGTTTATTAGCCACAATCACTTGTCAGCTAAAAGTTAACAGACAGACAGATGGACAGCGCCATGACATGATACGATGGTAGTATAAAAAGGATTATATCATGTATTCTATTTTATGAAACGTACGGTACATGTTATTGTCTGTAGGTAAATTGATGTTTAGCGCATGTAAACTATTTGTGGTGTTACACTTTCAGTTGATTATGTCAGTTGATCCTCGGTACCTGAAACTGACACAGCTCGATGACGAGATATACACGCAGTTCAGGGAAATGTTCCCAGACTTCCATGTAGATGTACTCGAGGAGTCACAACTAAAATCTCCTGAAGCTAAACAGGTAATGAACATTGCAGATTGTCATGTAACATTGCTGGATGTCATGTAACATTGCTGGATGTCATGTAACATTGCAGATTGTCATGTAACGTTGCTGAATGTCATGTTCATGTAACATTGCTGGATGTCATGTAACATTGCTGGATGTCATGAAACATTGCAGATTGGCATGTAACATTGCTGGATGTCATGTAACATTGCTGGATGTCATGTAACATTGCAGATTGTCATGTAACATTGCTGCATGTCTCTAACATTGCAGATTGTCATGTAACATTGCTGGATGTCATGTAACATTGATGGATGTCATGTAACATTGATGGATGTCTCTAACATTGCTGGATGTCATGTAACATTGCTGGATGGCATGTGACATTGCTGGATGTCTCTAACATTGCTGGATGTCATGTAACATTGCTGGATGTCATGTGACATTGCAGATTGTCATGTAACATTGCTGGATGTCTCTAACATTGCAGATTGTCATGTTACATTGCTGGATGCCATGTAACATTGCTGGATGTCATGTAACATTGATGGATGTCTCTAACATTGCTGGATGTCATGTAACATTGCTGGATGTCATGTAACATTGCTGGATGTATCTAACATTGCTGGATGTCATGTAACATTGCTGGATGTCATATTGCAGATTGTCATGTAACATTGCTGGATGTAATGTAACATTGCAGATTGTCATGTAACATTGCTGGATGTCTCTAACATTGCTGGATGGCATGTAACATTGCTGGATGTCATGTAACATTGCAGATTGTCATGTAACATTGCTGGATGTCTCTAACATTGCTGGATGTCATGTAACATTGCTGGATGTCATGTAACATTGCAGGTTGTCATGTTACATTGCTGGATGTCATGTAACATTGCAGGTTGTCATGTTACATTGCTGGATGTCATGTAACATTGTTGGATGTCTCTAACATTGCTGGATGTCGTGTAACATTGCTGGATGTCATGTAACATTGCAGATTGTCATGTAACATTGCTGGATGTCATGTAACATTGCAGATTGTCATGTAACATTGCTGGATGTCATGTTCATGTAACATTGCTGGATGTCATATAACATTGCAGATTGTCATGAAACATTGCTGGATGTCATGTAACATTGCTGGATGTCATGTTCATGTAACATTGCTGAATGTCATGTAACATTGCAGATCATCATGTAACATTGCAGATTGTTATGTAACATTGCTGGATGTCTCTGTAATATTTTGCAATTACATTAGTAATATAGAAATACAAACTGTAGTATCAGGCTAAGATTTAAATAGGGAGACCAGTAATATGCACCCTTTCAGACTGTTTATAATATTCCTAACATTAACACCAATGTGGTCTTTTATAATATTCTATGCATTAAGACCCATGTGGTCTGTCACACAACTGTACGGAGTGCATGTCGGAGCAAATTTGTAAATTCCATGCCAAGACCTAAGGGGGTCAGTATTTATTTTATATTAAAAGTATGCACTGCAATGAAAATATAAGCAGGAATAGGAACTATTTTTAAAATCGTAATTTTATAAAAAACTATTTTAATGGAATATTCTTCACTTTTTATAGGCACTGTGAAGATAAATATTTTTAATAGCCACATGCGTCTTTCCACGCAGAAATTGCTTCTGAGATATTAACATTTGAAACTAGATGGTCATGTTCTACTCAATCTAGCAACTGTCTTATAACAACGTTATAATTTTGCTGGAAAACCGCTGCAGGATCAGACCCCTGGTCACACCGGGTCACACCGGGTCACACCTGTTCACACCAAAGACTTTAGAAAAATCGTACTTGTAGCTCCCTTGCTTGACATTCAGCATGTATAGGGTAGTGCTAGGACCGGTTGGCCCATGGCATGGTATTCAAGTGTGGCAGAACTTTAAAGGGACACATGGCAATCTCGATTTATTTGAAACTTGCCGCATCCCGTTTGTAATTTGCACATTTGCAATCGTTAAAATTAAACATTAGGACGGTGCAAAGCAAATTGTTTTATCATGTCAATAACTATTGTGTAATCATGTCAATAACTATTGTTTTATCATGTCAATAAATATTATTTTATCATGTCAATAACTATTGATTACATTTTACCAATATTTACAAATTTGGTAGAATAATGAAGAATATTCTATTATTTTTTAAAAATTATATTCAAGCAGTTTTAAATTCAGATTGATACAGGATTAATAAATAAAACTCTAGATTTCTGTGTGTCCCTATAAAGCTGAGTTTTGAATTTATTGCTACAAGTTGAAACCATCATGCTGTGACATTGTTAAAAGCGATGGATGCATACATCTTTCGGGATCCAAAAAATGGATTTTAAAATGCAATGATGATGAAAGGTGCACTACTGGCTCAAATCTTCAGAAAATGGTGTAATATATAAGGATAATCTTATTAAATTAAGCATTTGTGTATGAAGTCTGGGGAATCTTCTGCTACTTTACTTTTAACCAACTTTATTGAATGATTTTTTGTCAATTAAAAATGATGTCAGAGAACAAATTGAGTTGAGTTTTTGCACATTTTAACTACCTGTAGTATATGTGTATTTTATACACATGTGCCTTTAAAACTGCCAACTATGAATCCATAATATGATTAATTTTATCCAAGACAGGTTACGATGATATGTTGCTGCTTTTAATTTTAGAAATGGCGGGACTTCTGTAACATATATGAAAACAGAGTAGAAGATTTCAATATGGGCTCATTGGTTAGAGTTCGGAGTAAGGAGGAATTCACGGAAGCCAACTCTATGTTAGGTTTGTATCTCCCAACTACCTGTATACTTACCTGGGATCAAATTAATTGTAAAAAAACTACTAGTAAAGAAGTTCATTATTGCCAAAAGGCCCAAAAAGGCACATCTGATCCAAAATAGTCAAATGGGCACATCTGATCCAAAATAGCCTGAAGTTTACATCTGATCCAAAATAGCCAAAAGGGCACTTCTGATCCAAAATATTCATGGTGGCATATAGTAGTCTGTCTGTCCGTTCGCGTGTACAATCGTGTCCGCTTCATAACTCTGACAATAATGGACGGATTTTCAAATAACTGCGCACAGTTGCTCACCACAACAAGACGACGTGTCGCACACAAAAACCAGGTCCGTGGCTCCAAAGTCGAGGTCAAAGGTCAAAATCCGTTCGTCTGTACACTCGTGTCCGCTTCATAACTCTGACAATAATGGACAGATTTTCAAATAACTTCGCACAATTGCTCACCACAACAAGACGACATGTCGCTCGCAAAATCCAGGTCCGTGGCTCCAAAGTCAAGGTCACACTTAGAGATCAAAGGTCAAAATCTGTTTGTCTGTACAATTGTGTCCGCTTCATAACTCTGACAATAATCGACGGATTTTCAAATAACTTCGCACAATTGCTCACCACAACAAGACGTCGTGTCGCGCACAAAATCCAGGTTCGTGGCTCCAAAGTCAAGGTCACACTTAGAGGTCAAAGGTCAAAATCCGTTCATCTGTACAATCGTGTCCACTTCATAACTCTGACAATAATGGACGGATTTTCAAATAACTTCGCACAATTGCTCACCACAAGACGACATGTCGCTCACAAAATCCAGGACCGTAGCTCCAAGGTCAAGGTCACACTTGCAGTTCATAGGTCAAAAACAGGTACGCAATTTCGTGTCTGGACCGCAACGTCACAACCCCTGCAGGGATTTTTAAATTACTTGGCACAAGTGATCACCATAACAAGATGATGTGTGGCGTGCAATACCCAGGTCCATACCTCAAAGGTCAAGGTCACACTTCAGGGCACGAAAATTCCACTCGTCCGCTCGTATTGACGAGTGAAATTCGAATCCGGACGAGTGAAACCGACGAATCGGTCGTCCGAGAGGACTAGTAACATTTCAGTAGAAAACAACGACAAAGAAAATAGTTCTTAAATAGTTTATTAAGCGATTAAATGCAGTAAATTGTCACAACTCTGTTTATTCACCGATATATTGCAATTTAAGTCAACCGGATATTGGGAAATTGACGCATTTCCATTTTGGGACATACTAAAATGCGGCTCCCGTTCTAATTTCACGGAGCTCGAACGTTACAGTATTTGATGTTATACAAATAACACTTTCACGGGGGAAATCTTTAAGGCAATTTGTCAGCTTTTAGGTGACTGGGGCCAGAGCCTTCAGGAAGGGGAATTGAAAAAAGTATGCTGTTTTCCTGTATTGGAGTGTTTTTTTTTTTAAGAGGGCAATTGTTCACAGGAAAAGGGGGGAAATATATACCATGTATACCATGCCAGAGTAACTGTAATGGCCATGATCAGACTGTAGTGAACTATAGAATACGAATATAGTCATCTATAATACTGGTCAAAGTTTCATAATTTTCATTGATTTATATAAAGAAAAAACAAACACATTATGATGTTTCCCTTTGTTTTATTTATATATAATAGTGTTAAATGATGGCTATTCAGCTGGCTTGCGGAACGTCGGTGGTTCTACCCAGGTGCCCGCCCGTGCACGAAAATTGCCCAGAGGGGCACCTGGGGTCTTCCTCCACCAATGGAAGCTGGAAAGTCGCCATATGATCTTAGCTGTTGGTGCGACTATAAAATCCAATCAATTAAATGATGGTATCTGACTGCTTTGACTTATGAACTTTTACAATCAGAGCAGGACGAGTAAACATCCTGTAAGGACGAGTGGCATTGACATAACATGTCAATGCCACTCGTCCTACAGGACGAGTATAAAGTAAAATATATTTCTTCCCCTGCACTTGGAGTTCATTGGTCAAAAACAGGTACGCATTTTCGTGTCCGGACCGTAACGTCAAAACGCCTGCAGGGATTTTTAAATTACTTGGCACAAGTGATCACCATAACATGACGATGTGTCATGCGCAAAACCCAGGTCTTCAAGGTCAAGGTCACACTTGGAGGTCAAAAGTCAAATTGTGTCCGGTCAGTAACTCTGGCATTCATGGACGGATTTTCAAATAACTTGGCACAAGTGCTCACCATAACAAGACGATGTGTAGCGCACAATATCCAGGTCTGGACCCAAGGTCAAGGTCACACTTAGAGGTCAAAGGTCAAATTGCGTCCGGTCAATAACTTTTGCATGCCTGGAAGGATTTTCAAATAACTTGGCACAAGTGCTCATCACACCCAAACGACGCGTCATGCACAAAATCCAGGTCCATGGCTCCAAGGTCAAGGTCATACTTAATTATTATTTTTCGTTTATTTCTTAAATTTTATGTGATTTTTAATTTTTATTTTTTTTATTTTTTTATTATTATTATTATTTTTTTTTTTTTTATTATTTTTTTCTTTTTAATTTATTATTATATATTTTTTTAATAATTAATAAAAAAAATTGATTATATTTTTTTCAATAATTTATTTTTTTGATTTTATTTTTAAATATATCTGTTGGTTTCATATGCTCCAAGGTCAAGGTCGCACTTACAGGTCACTTGGGGGGCATTTGTCACTTACTGTGACATTTTTTGTTGTTACTGTTCTAAATGGTTGCCTGAACTTTTTCACTGGCTGCTTACCTATTTATGTGGCTTAGTAGTTTCGATCCCTGGCCGGGTCACACCAGACGTCATAAAATGCTACTTATAGTGCCCTTGCTACTTGTAGTGCCCTTTCTTGTTATGCCCTTGCTTGACGTTAACCATATAAAGAGTAGTGCTCGAACTGGTCTGCGCTGTCAGAATAATGTGACTGGGTGGAGTATCCTGTCATGTGTCTGCGGCGTGGTATTCCAGTGTGGCAGCACTATAAAGTAGAGTATTGAGCTCACTGCTACAAATAGACATCACCGTGACATGACTGTTAAAAGCTACATAAAACATATTATTTCACACCTGCATAAATCTAACCAATCTCTGTCTTTTTAACCATGTTACAATCCCATATTTTCCACTATTGTATTCAAAACAGTTACTCTAATACAAAACATCACCAATGTTTTTAACTGCACTTGGACCTTTCCCCGCATGAACATAGTTCACCACCTGTGCGAGTGTTCCAGAGGATACCGGCACAGTATAGGCAGAAGAAGAAGATCTATATAAGTTTCATATTGTACTCCATCTAGTATCTAGAGTCCCATAAATCTATATTCAGTAGGCGTGGAGTCCAAACAATCCATATTCAGTATTTGTACTCTGTGATTAGGTTTGGAGTCCGAACAATCCATATTCCATTTTTGTACTACGAATTAGATGTCGAGTCCAAAAAATCCATATTCCGTATTTGTATTATGAGAAGGTTACTCTTAACAGTAAAATCAATGTCATTCCCGATTGATCTCACAATTTTATTTAAGTTAAAATTGGGTTGAAACAGTACTGTTTTGATACATTACGTGTGTTTTTATGTCCCCACTTGGGGATGCATATAGATTGCACTTGTCCGTCCGTACGTCTGGCCATACATCCCAAAAACTTGTGTCGCACGATCCTCAATAACTATTTAACCCACGGTCGCAAAACTTTACAGGAATGTTGTCCAGCAAGTGAAGATGCGCACCTGGGTTTTCGTTTTTATTTTGGACCAAGAACCACAGAGTTATGGCCCTTGACTTAGTCAAAATAGGGGCTGAAAAAATTGTGTCAAGCTCTCCTCCATTACTATTTAACCCACGGTTGCTTTTAACCCACGGTCGACAAACTTTACAGGAATGTTGATAAGCAAGTGAAGAAGCACACCTGGGTTTTCATTTTTATTTTGGACCAAGAACCACAGAGTTATAGTCAGACTTAGTCAAAATAGGGCCTGAAAAACTTGCGTCGTGTGATCCTCCATAACTATTTAACCCATGGTCACCAAACTTTACATGAATGTTGACCAGCAAGTGAAGATGTGCACCTAAGTTGAACGTGTTTATTATCAAAATGCTATGGCATAGTGACCTAAGGTGGGGCATCCCTGTCCTATAGGGACACATTTCTAGTTCAAATGCATTTTTGTTCTGTTCAAATAATGACAGAATATCAGCGTTTGGTTAGATTATTGAGGTGTAAAATAAAGCGGTCATTTAACAGTGTTGAGTGCAATACTGAATTCAGTTTGAATTTCAACTTGATATTCTGTCATTATTTGAACAGAACAAAAACAATATTTTGGATTTTTTGGATTCCACGTCTAATCCCATAATACAAAATACGTAATATGGATTGTATGGACTCCACGTCTAATCCTATAGTACAAATACAGAATACCAGATGGAGTACAATATAGATTTTTAGCTCTACTGATCAGAGATCAGCAGAGCTTATGCCGTGGTGCGGCGTCCGTTGTCCGTCTGTCCGTCTGTCCGTAAACTTTTATTTGTAGCGACTTCACAGCTGAAACTACTGGATGGATATTCATGAAACTTTACAGAAATGTTGCCCATAAAGTCTAGTTGATCCTAGCAAAAATTCATGTTGATGTGAAATCCAAGATGGCCGCCAAAGCTAAAAATAGAGTTTTAAAATACAAGTTTGTAGCGACTTCTTCTTGAAAACTATAAGTGATATTGATATGGGACTTTTTCTAAAATGATCAGCATGACATGATGTTGATCCTAGTCAAAAATCGTTTTGATTCAACGTTAAACATGGCTGCCAGCGGCCATCTTTGTTTACATAGAGTTATATAGTAAAAACTTGTAGCGACTACTTCTCTGAAACTACTTGGCGGATTGTCATGAAACTTTACAGGAATGTTGCTCTTGATGTCTAATTGATCCTAGAAAAATTTCAGGTCGGGCGAAAATTCAAGATGGCCGTCACAGCTAAAAATAGATTTTTAAAAAATAAGTTTGTAGCGACTACTTCTTGAAAACTATAAGTGATATTGATATGGGACTTTTTCTAAAATGATCAGCATTACATGATGTTGATCCTAGTCAAAAATCGTTTTGATTCAACGTTAAACATGGCTGCCAGCGGCCATCTTTGTTTACATAGAGTTATATAGTAAAAACTTGTAGCGACTACTCCTCTGAAACTACTTGGCGGATTGTCATGAAACTTTACAGGAATGTTGCTCTTGATGTCTAATTGATCCTATCAAAATTTCAGGTCGGCCGGCAATTCAAGATGGCCGTCACAGCTAAAAATAGATTTTTAAAAAATAAGTTTGTAGCGACTACTTCTTGAAAACTATAAGTGATATTGATATGGGACTTTTTCTAAAATGATCAGCATGACATGATGTAGATCCTTGTGGAAAATTATTTTGATTCGACGTTAAACATGGCTGCCAGTGGCCATCTTTGGTTACATAGAGTTATATAGTAAAAACTTGTAGCGACTACTCCTCTGAAACTACTTGACGGATGTTCATCAAACTTCACAGGAATGTTGCTCTTGATGTCTAGTTGATCCTAGAAAAATTTCAGGTCGGCCGGAAATTCAAGATGGCCGCCACAGCTAAAAATAGATTTAAAATAAATAAGTTTGTAGCGACTACTTCTTCAAAACAATAAGAGATATTGATATGGGACTTTTTCTCAAATGATCAGTATGACATGATGTTGGTCCTTGTCGAAAATCGTTTTGATTTGACCTTAAACATGGCTGCTTTGTTTACAAAGAGTTATATAATGAAAACTTGTAGCGACTACTTCTTTGAAACTACCTGACGGATTTTCATGAAACTTCACAGGAATGTTGCTCTTAATGTCTTATTGATCTTAGCAAAATTTCAGGTCGGCCGGAAATTCAAGATGGCCGCCACGGTTAAAATTAGATTTTCAAAAAACAAGTCTGTAGCGACTACTTCCTGAAATCAAAATCAATCAGTAGAGCTTCAAGGTCATTGACCTCTTGTTGTATTATAATCACTGTTTTGAGTACAATGTTTTGAGTACAATAGTGGAAATAATGGATTGGCACATGGCTAAAAAGACAGAAAGAGATTGGTTAGATTTATACAGGTGTGAAATAATAGCTATCTATATCACTAGATATTTTTGTTTTATATACATATAAAAGCTATTGAGATAGATATTATTTCTGTTGTATGTTCAGTGTTGTCGATACATTTTATGTAGCTATTGAGATAACTAGATATTTCTGTTGTATATTCAGTTTAGTGGTTACGGTTTGTAGCTGTTGAAATCACAAGATCTTTCTGTTGTTTTATTTTCAGTTGTACGGATACAGTTCCTAGCTATTGAGATCACAAGAAATAGGGAAGGTTTTAACAATGCGCTGAGAAAATCTAAGGAAAATTCGTCATGACGTGAAATACAACATGAAGACCTATTGTGTATATATTAAATAATTCTTAATAACCCCATGCCTGAGTGTCTAAATAACATTGTGCATCTGTCGATTATTTCTATCGATAACATGTATATTCCGGAATTTAAAAGCTGAAGGAATTTTAAGTTTTTTCACTGTGTAAGTTGTACGTTATGACTTTCTTAACATTTTAAATACTGAACGAAGGCAGACAAATACAATGCAGTCTTGCTGGCAGAGACAATGTGAACCACTTTTGTCTGGCTACCATGTTACCAGCATACTTTCATGATTTTTTTACATCTATCAGTCATTCACTGCTATTGGCAACTGATTAAATATTCGCATGGACAGTACTAATATTATTCAAATTCTGCATTTCTAAGTTATGCACCATTTAAACACCATTGTCAGATTTATTTAACGTAGCTATCCCACCAAAAACTGCCACATTTTACAATGTACACCGTTTCTAAACCTACTGACGACGAGGTATATATATATAACACATATTTTGAGAATTCGAACTCTGTAGACACAATAAAAATGGATTAACCAGCCAGGCATCGAATTTAGAGTTCCCAACTCATAATTCGTTTTACGTATATTCAGTCACAGGTATTTTGAAAACCACTGAATAAACCTATACTTTTAAATGGCACATATACATTATTATATGACATTAACTCCTGGAGTTTTGACAAGTGGTTTTGTAGTTTAATTTTGTCATTCAAAACCGTTGTCAGGTGTTCAGGTCATATAATAATGTATATGTGCCAATTAAAAGTAAGGTTTCATTCACGGGTTCTTAAATACTCGTGACTGAATATGGTAACTCTTAATTCGATGCCCCAGTTTTAGAGTTTGGCCTGGCTGGTTAAAGTTATATTGTGTTTATAGAGTTTGTATCAAAATTATATATATTATATACATACATGTACCTCGTCGTCGGTAGGTTAAGAAACGGTGTATCTTGTAAAACTTGGCTTCACCACGTCTCTCGTGGTAAAATCCTCGAACTTCAACATTGCCGAGCATCACGTCGCCATTTCGTTCTCAATAAATTACCACATTGGGTATGTCTAAAACACGGTTGAAAAAAGCAGTGTAGACTCTAACATTTAATATAATGTCGACCTCACAATCTCAAATTGGCGCTATTTAATAGTTTGATAAAATACTTTCCGTACTTTCGTAATATACTTTTTCAGACCGTTACGTTAATTAATTTTACAAAGGACCTGCCGACCAACATAATTAAATTATAAAAATACCCCTCCCATCCAACCACAAAAATTAAAATACAGTTTGGACCCCACACCCGCGTTTGGACCCCACACCCACCAAATAAAAATATAATTCCCTCCCCCACTCACCCCCCGCTGCTGACGTCGACATCCAAAACGTCTTAAAATAGGTATCCCGCCCACAATAGCTGATAACCTTTACTGTTCCCGTAATTAACTTTATCCCCAAATAACAACTGATGACTGTCGTTTTGCCTCGGGGCAATCAAGTTTGTCTCGCAAAACCTTCCAACTATAAGGTATAACTGCACCTTGCTGAATAATATCAATGACCAATCAGATTAACACCTCATTAATTTACATATATTACATGATTGACAAGATCCACGTGACATTTGTTTTGTTTTGATTTACGACAATCGTAAGATGCAGGGTGTCTGCATCAGGATTTCACCAAAAAATGCAAACTTTTTAAACGAAGCACTCGTTTGTTAATACGTTTTTGGAAGATATTAAATATATTTCATTGATAAAATATTTTTAATAATATATGGTAGTGCATCTTTCCCAAATAAGGTAAAAAACATAGCGATAAGCAAATGTCATTGGTTTTCATGGTTCCCGATATACGAAAAAAACAGGTCCTGAACCTTTGATATTGATATATATGCCTACGTGTACATCTTAAGCAATCAAATGGAAGCCTCTGTGTATGATTCCTGCTGTCATTTGTTTCACTACAGTTTATTTAATCAAATAAGTGGTGCAGGAACATTCCAGATATTGAGGGAGAAATAGAGGATCTGACATGAGTTGTCATTTCATACAAAATTTTATAAAACGAGTTCAGGAATTTGTTATTAAGCGAGCCTCCGGCGAGCTTATTAACAAATTCCTGGACGAGTTTAATACAATTTTGTATGAAATGACGAGTGTCAGATCCTTTTTATCACATGGCTCAAAAACGACAAGAAACTACACATTATTGCTTGTGGTGAATCTACATACGGCGGACTGTTGCCCTCACATTATCGCCGATTCAGTGCTATATCCACGGACTAAACGGGTGTTCCGGGACATTGACTAGACGAACGTACTGACACTGCACGTGATTCGGTCACCCTGTATTACACATGGTTAATATAAGGAAATACGTAATGGGTATATTATACGGAATACAAGCAGTTCCATGTGATAAACAGCAGTAACTGCTTTGCAAGTACCTGTTATTGTTTATTACAACTTTTTATAATTAAAAAAAAGATAGAAAAAACTATTATGTATAATTTTTTGCTTTTATTCATTTCATTCTCTGAAAACAATAACTGGTAATACATTTAATACCCATTTTATTTTGCTTCTTTTGTCAATGTATGTCCACATGTATGTCAATTCGGATAATAGCAGATTAACATAAAAAGTTTCAAACTTGAAGCTCCGTGAACGTCTGTCATGAAAAGCGGGTTATTTTTTCCAGCTTTCAGAATATATTTCAAAAGTCCAAATTTTCTTAGTTTATATAAATATATATAAATTTGACTATACTGTCTTTACTGAGTAATATATATCCCGCTTCCCTATGGATTCGTGCGCAAATTTTATGACACAAAAAAAATACAGGAAAAGTTGTATGTCCAAATTCCAGTAAAGTGGAAGAGTAAAGATTTTTTAAAACTACATCTTAGAAAGTAAAAAAATGACAAAAAAGCATGTATATTTGTACAAAATCCTATGTTTTGTGAATCATGCCGATAAACTTTAAATGTTAAATGTTATGACGTTACTATGAACCTTGTTCTACATTCTGATTGGTAACCGGAGGCCCCGGGTTCAATCCTCCGTGGTGCCTTTGAGTTCCGTCGGTGTGTTCTTAAGCAAGACACTTTCCCTTAGCACCGTCCGTCGGATGGGGACGTAAACCGGGCGGTCCCGTGTATCGGTCTATCCTCCGAGCACGTTAAAGAACCATAGGAATCTATTCGATAATAAGAGTAGGGCAGGTTCCCGGATTCCTATGTTACCTTCCCCTCTCTCTGGGGCGGCTCTAAATAACCTATACTGTGTTGATGAGCCGTTAAACATTCCATTCCATTCCATTCTGATTGTTTGTGACCAGAGGTTAAATATTATTTTTTCCGAATATACTTTTTATAAGTCACTTAAACCCCCAACTACCCCAGATGCACAAATTAACAGGAAAGCATTTTGTCATTTGGAATACAGAGGGTTGGTATTGTTTTGACGTATTTTATGTATTAATTCGGAAATTCTACACTAATAATTAAATTTACAATACTTGAATTGAATTGGGGTTTTACGGCGCACCAACACAAGAAAGGTTATATGGCGCCAAACAGGGATGAACATACCAGGCTCATCCTCCATTTACATCTAGATAAAACATGGAGAATGGGCCTAGAACCTCCTAACCTGCAGAACTGCAGAGTTGCTGCAAATTCTATTGTAGACAGTCCATTTACGATGGAGCCACGTTTCCACATTTGCATATGCGGTGTCATGAAGAAAACCTTGATTGCTTGAAACATTAAACAGAAAACAAACACACACATTTTTTCCTGGAAAAACCGGGGCCGTCCGTGGCCGAGTGGTTAGAGTCTCTGACTTGCAGTCACTTGCCCCTCACTGCTGTAGGTTCGATCCCTCAGGGGCCTAGGAATCTTTATGTGAGGAAGCTATCCAGCTGGCTTGCAGAACGTCGGTGGTTCTACCCGTTGCCCGCCCATGCACGAAAATTGCCCGGAGGGGCACCTGGGGTCTTCCTCCATCAGTGAAAGCTGGAAAGTCGCCATATGACCTTAGCTGTTGGTGCGACTATAAAATCCAATTCAATTCAATTCCTGGAAAAAACCTCGGTTAAAACAAGAGTATATGGATTACAAATTGAAGAACTAACCCAATAGATATGTGTAATAACTTTATTCCTCTTTTATGAAACAAAAGATGCTCTAAAAAAAAAAAAAAATATGTCGATCATTATTAAAAATCCAGCACTGTCCTGATTACTCAAATATACCATGTTATAAAAGTGTGCCATCTAATTAAACAATTGAATTCAATATAAGAAGTCATTAAATTGTTTAAAAGCGGGTCAAGGTCATGTTCGATGAACCCAACCAAGATGCAGTTGTCAGCAAAATGTGGAAGTAGTCGCCAAGCAAACGTCTAAATAGACTAAAGTTTTATGGCACAACAACAAACAAGAGGCCCAAGAGGGCCTGTGGACGCTCTACTGGCTAACACGGCTCTTATAACATCAATGAAGCGAGTGACTGCCATTTATGTTTTTTTGAAAGTTTCGGGCAAAAAACAGCTTTTTAACTAAATCAAGGGCCATTACTACCGTAAAGAATCTGGTAAAATTTGGTAAAGATCAGATGAAAAATGAAGGCCCTACCTTATTAACGAGGCAAAATGTAGCATTTTTAATTAAATCAAGAGCCGTAACTCCTTTGTTACTGGTCCGACAGGTCCAACATAGAGCTAAAAAAAAAAAAAAAAAAAAATTAAAAAAAAACTAAAAATCAATTTTAAAAAAAACAACAAAAAAACAATAAAAAAAGAAATCATTAAAAAAATCATTAAAAAAATCAATAATAATTAAAAAAAAATCAAAAAAAATATTTTCAAATAAATAAACAATTAAATAAAAATAATAATAATATAAAAAAAGAAAAATCTGCTTAAGTTTGGCAAAGATCAGATGCAAAATGAAGGCCCTATCGTATAACGATTATAGCATTTTTAACAAAATCAAGGGCCATAACTCTGCTGTTACTGGTTCGATCTGGCTGGTTTTCGAACTTGACCAAGATTTCATAGACATTAACGATAAAGTTTGGTAAAGATCGGATGAACAATGAATTGAATTGAATTGGGGTTTTAAGGCGCACCAATGAAGCCCCTTTCGTCTTAACGAGGCAAAATATAGCATTTTTAACTAAATCAAGGGCCATAACTCCGCTGTTCTGGTCCGATATGGCTGGTTTTCAAACTTGTTCGAGCTTTCAACAACATTAACAATCTGATAAAGATTGGTAAAGATCAGATGAACAATGAAGCCTCTATCGTCTTAACGCTGCAAAATATAGCATTTTTAACTAAATCAAGGGCCATGACTCCGCTGTTACTAGTCCGATATGGCTGGTTTTCGAACTTGTCCGAGCTTTCATTGATATTAACAATGTGGTAAAGTTTGGTAAAGATAGGACGAAAAATGAAGGCCCTATCGTCTTAACAAGGCAAAATATAGCGATATATTATTTTAAACTAAATCAAGGGCCATTACTCCGCTGTTACTTGTCCGATCTGGCTTTTTTTCGAACTCTTCCGAGCTTTCATTGATATTAACAATGTGGTAAAGTTTGGTAAAGATCGGATGAAAAATGAAGGCCCTATCGTCTTAACGAGACAAAAGTTAACGCCGACAACGGACGACGGACAGACAACTTGGCATCCCATAAGCTCTGCTGGCCTTCGGCCAGTAGAGCTAAAAATGACGGCTTGCATGGTCTTGAAGATCTTTAATGAACATGGGGAAGGGGCCATTCCTCTACCTCAGATCTTTAATAAACATGGGGAAGGCGCCATTCCTCTACCTCAGATCTTTAATGAACATGGTGGAGCGCTGTGGTCTAGTGGTAGAGCGTTGAACTCATGATCCAAAAGTCATGGGTTTGATTCCCGCCATTGCCATATGCGTTGTGTCCCTGAGCAAGACACTTTATCTGCATTGCTTAGTACTGGTTCTACCCAGGAAGACATTTCTACCCAGGAAGACATCGAGAGTGATTCAAATAAGTTCATAGAGCTTTCGTTACAATCGATGTAAAATAAATAAACTAAAATTAAAATTAAACTAATGAACATGGCGAAGGGGCCATTGCTCTACTGCCTCAGATCTTTAATAAACTCAGATAACCATCATGTCATGCTGATCAATTTAGAAGAAGTCCCATATCAATATCTCTTATAGTTTTCAAGAAGTAGTTGCTACAAACTTATTTATTTTAAATCTATTTTTAGCTGTGGTGGCCATCTTGAATTTCCGGCGAGCCTGATTTTTTTTTAGGATCAACTAGACATCAAGAGCAACATTCCTGTGAAGTTTTATTGAACATCCGTCAAGTAGTTTCAGAGGAGTAGTCGCTACAAGTTTTTACTATATAACTCTATGCAATCAAAGATGGCCACTGGCAGCCATGTTTAACGTCGAATCAAAATAATGTTCGACTCGGATCAACATCATGTCATGCTGATCATTTTAGAAAAAGTCCCATATCAATATCACTTATAGTTGTCAAGAAGTAGTCGCTACAAAATTATTTTTTAAAAATCTATTTTTAGCTGTGACGGCCATCTTGAATTTCTGGCCGACCTGAAGTTTTGCTAGGATCAATAAGACATCAAGAGCAACATTCCTGTAAAGTTTCATGAAAATCCGCCAAGTAGTTTCAGAGGAGTAGTCGCTACAAGTTTTTACTATATAACTCTATGTAAACAAAGATGGCCGCTGGCAGCCATGTTTAACGTTGAATCAAAATGATTTTTGACAAGGACCAACATCATGTCATGCTGATCATTTTAGAAAAAGTCCCATATCAATATCACTTATAGTTTTCAAGAAGTAGTCGCTACAAACTTCTATTTTAAATCTCTATTTTTAGCTTTGGCGGCCATCTTGGATTTCACATCAACATGATTTTTTGCTAGGATCAACTAGACTTTATGGGCAACATTTCTGTAAAGTTTCATGAATATCCATCCAGTAGTTTCAGAGTAGTCGCTACAAATAAAAGTTTACGGACAGACGGACGGACGCCGCACCACGGCATAAGCTCTGCTGATCTACAAGTTTGTAGCGACTACTTCTTGAAAACTCTAAGTGATATTGATATGGGACTTTTTTTAAAATGATCAGCATGACATGATGTTGGTCCTTGTCAAAAATCATTGACTACTCCTGAAACTACTTGACGGATTTTCATGAAACTTCACAGGAATGTTGCTCTTGATATCTAATTGATCCTAGCAAAATTTCAGGTCGGCCGGATATTCAAGATGGCCGCCGAGGTAAAAAATAGATTTTCAAAAAACAAGTTTGTAGCGACTACTTCTTGAAAACTATAAGTGATATTGATATGGCACTTTTTCTAAAATGATCAGCATGACATGATGTTGGTCCTTGTCGAAAATCGTTTTGATTCGACGTTAAACATGGCTGCCAGGGGCCATCTTTGTTCACATAGAGTTATATAATGAAAACTTGTAGCGACTACTCCTCTGAAACTACTTAGCGGATTTTCATGAAACTTCACAGGAATGTTGCTCTTGATGTATAATTGATCCTAGCAAAATATCAGGTCGGCCGAAAATTCAAGATTGTTGCCACAGCTAAAAATAGATTTTTAAAAAATAAGTTTGTAGCGACTACTTCTTGAAAACTATAAGTGATATTGATATGGGACTTTTTCTAAAATGATCAGCATGACATGATAGTTATCTGAGTCGAACATAATTTTGATTCAACGTTAAACATGGCTGCCAGTGGCCATCTTTGTTTACATAGAGTTATATAATGAAAACTTGTAGCGATTACTCCTCTGAAACTACTTGACGGATTTTCATGAAACTTCACACGAATGTGGCTCTTCATGTCTTATTGATCCTAGCAAAATTTCAGGTCGGCCGGAAATTCAAG
Source organism: Cyrtodaria siliqua (assembly GCA_037043455.1). NCBI lineage: Eukaryota > Metazoa > Mollusca > Bivalvia > Adapedonta > Hiatellidae > Cyrtodaria > Cyrtodaria siliqua. The sequence goes on along the minus strand of JAWPHD010003610.1, from coordinate 1,438 downwards.
ATGGCCACCATGGCTAAAAATAGATTTTTAAAATACAAGTTTGTCGCGACTACTTCTTGAAAACTACAAGTGATATTGATATGGGACTTTTTCTAAAATGATCAGCATGACATGATGTTGGTCATTGTCATAAATCGTTTTGATTCGATGTTAACCATGGCTGTCAGCGGCCATCTTTGTTTACATAGAGTTATATAATGAAAACTTGTAGCGACTACTCTGAAACTACTTGACGGATTTTCATGAAACTTCACAGGAATGTTGCTCTTGATGTCTAATTGATCCTAGCAAAATTTCAGTTCGGCCGGAAATTCAAGACGGCCGCCACGGCTAAAAATAAATTTTCAAAAAACAAGTTTGTAGCGACTACTTCCTGAAATCAAAATCAATCAGTCACGGTCATTGACCTCTTGTTATTCATAATTTTATGTACCTTAAACCTCTGGGCACCAGCTCAACTGGTAAGAAAAAAACAGTCAAAACAACAGATATGATTCAATGCAATTACATAAGCGATGAACAAGTACATGTACAAGGAAATGCAAGAAAACAAAAATGGCAAACTAACAAAATATAAGCCCGTTGTTGCAGTTAGAAAATCAACTGCCAATCCACAATTTCAAGTAAAAGGCCACAGTGACATCAGTCACACTGACCACAGTCAGTGAAAACCTTTTATATTGTCCAGAAGACTTGGCCATCCTGAATGAGAGCAATATTATAGCAGTACTTTCTTTATACCATGATTACTGAAACAAGTTGAGCATTTGTTCAAACACAATTTGAGTAAGGCCTTTAATATCACTATTTCTTGTAATGCAACTTTCATATATATCCTCATTTTACAATGTATTTAAATAAAAATAATGCCTGTCAACAAGCAATGTAAAGATGATAATTATCAACAAACAATATATAGCAGATATATGTTGGTTTATAGTGAATATCAGATCTTTTTCATTGAGAAGACATATTCCAGAGAATGTTTCCATGGTTTGCAGACAAGTTCCAGAGAATGTTTGCATGATTTGCAGACATGTTCCATAGAATGTTTGCATTATTTGCAGACAAGTTTCAGAGAATGTTTGCATGATTTGCAGACAAGTTTCAGAGAATGTTTGCATGGTTTACAGACACGTTCCATAGAATGTTTGCATGATTTGCAGACACCTTCCAGAGAATGTTTCCATGGTTTGCAGACGTGTCATAGAATGTTTGCATGATTTTCAGACACATTCACAGGTTGCTGTTTCGGTGTTGGGAACTAAAATAAATAAATAATATTTCGTTTTTATTTGTTGAAAACAGACATATTTTGTTTTCCTGAAAAAAAAAAGTCCCACAGTAACGTAGTTATAGACAAGGTTTGGAACTCTGTCTGGTCAACATTTGATCACAGACATATTAATAAACAGGAAACTTCCTATCTTAACCAATG
>JAWPHD010003609.1:210000-211577 GCA_037043455.1 Cyrtodaria siliqua | reverse complement strand
GGGTTCACAACGGTCTCTCTTATCTTTCAAGTTAGCATCAAGTTCATGTAGGTTGAGTTGCAATATGCCCGCAAGCCTTATATATGCCCAGCTCATTGCTGTTTTGATACACTTGGCAATTAATGCCTTGGGATAAAACAGGAAAATTAAAATACTCAGTACATATTATCTGATTTAAATAATATAACTTAATGTGACAATATAACATACATACACTTCTCAAAACTGCTAACTACACCGCTACGTTTTGGGTTATATATATCGATGGGTTGAATGTTTTTCAATAAAATAAAAAGGAAATACCAATTCAATCATTTTTACATCATTTCATTTTATTTTTTTCATGGGCAATGCTAGAACTAAACCACAATAAGCAATTACAAACGACCCATGTAAACACTAAAGTCACACTTTTCATTTCTTGTTCATAAAAGTGTGACTTTAGTGTTTACATGGGTCGTTTGTAATTGCTTATTGTGGTTTAGTTCTAGCATTGCCCATGAAAAAAATAAAATGAAATGATGTAAAAATGATTGAATTGGTATTTCCTTTTTTTTTTTATTGAAAAACATTCAACCCATCGATATATATAACCCAAAACGTGAGCGGTGTAGTTAGCAGTTTTGAGAAGTGTATAAGATAATAAAATTAAAATTAAACGCTTCCGGATAAGAATCGGTACCCAGTGCATCGAGATAGATTACATTTAGTGATCACGGTTAGTTTACTGATGTTTACTCTAAAAGCTATATCCGACATACAGGTGCTGCTGCAGTTAAAGTAGCTATCCCGCCAACAACAGCCACATTTTACAACATATGTACATCGTTTCTAAACCTACTGACCACGAGGTATATACATAACTTACATCGTTTGAGAATCAAAACTCTATAGATACAATATAAAAAGCTGACCAGCCAGACAAAAAAATAATGGATAATTCATTTTACACTTATTCAATTACGGATATTACAAAGACCAATGAATAAACATATACTTTTAAGCGACACATATGCCTTATTATATGAGATGAACACCTGGATAGAGTTTTGATAAACTGTTTTTGTAGTGCAATTTTGTCGTAATATGGCGGGTTATTGTAAAATTTGTATAACAAACACCTAAAAATCAACAGTTAAACCGTAAAATGCCTTTACTTTTTTTTTTTTTTTTTTTTGCAATTTGTCGAAAATGCAGTGGTCTACTTTGTGATTTTAGTTTGTGGATTTATTCAATATGCGATTTGTAAACACTATTGATTTATTCAATATGCGATTTGTAAACATGGTTAAGTCTTCATAATGGAATACCTTATCAAAAGTCACATTCTCTATATATTTCAGTTCGCTTAAAACTTTTGAAGTGATTTTGTGGAAAGTGTACTTCAAGCTATAAACAAGAGACCCACTCGCCTTGTTTCAAAGTGCTCTTATGTTTTAAGAAACAAGAATAATTTCTTTATATAAATCTGTAAAACTGTGACCCCCATAGTGGCATATTTGACCCCATTGTCGCCATTTGAACAAACTAGGTAGAGGATCATAAGCTTATGGTACATGCGAACTATTATTTAGCTT
>JAWPHD010003609.1:0-202500 GCA_037043455.1 Cyrtodaria siliqua | reverse complement strand
GTTATGTAATGACAAATCATGACAACAACAAGATGGACTTACCATCGTGAAATGATACAAGAGAGCGGAAATACTCAACTAAGAGAATCTGCATTTAGAATAACGGCTGGAGTCAAAAGTCCAAACCATGTTTGTGTTTATCTGCAAAGGGCCGACAAGAGTTCTTCTCAAACACAAAATCCTCATCTTTTGGATACGTTTAATCTCAATGCTGCTGATTCTCATTGCTATTTACAATCAGCTAGATTGGAAGTTGGAAATGAAGTTTATTACCCAGAAACCGAATATAATTATGCTAATATCATAAGAATATTTAGAGACGTTATTAATTATTCTTTCAAAATGATAAAAACACTGGAACTTTACTCAACGTGAGTAATTTTAAAAATCTCTTCGGAATGATATATTTCGATTTAAGTTACAGAGGTAATGAAGTCAGTGTTGATCCAAAACAACTAAGTTTGAGATATAAACTAAACAACGTTCCTACCGCCAGATATTAAGTTTATGCTTTAGTCTTATACAAGGAAAATGTTGTTATTGATGTCGTTGGAAATGAATTGGTGATAGTTTAATCTAACTTATAGTATATATGACTTACGTAAAGTATTCGATAGATTTGACAGAGGGGCAAAAGAGGAGTTTAGCAAAAGCATATGAAAACAAAAGTGAATTAACGCTCAGGCTAAAGAATAATCAACTAACTGGGGATTTTCCTTTGTTGTTGACGATTACTCAGATTAACAATATTAACAAAGCTAAATCCGACGGACATGGATTGGATGTGAATATATCAAAATCGCAAATGAAATCTCAGTCCAAAAATGGAGGCTTTTTGGGAGCATTAGCCGGTTTGTTGACTAAAACAATAATACCGACAGCTGCTAGACTCGCTCCGATAGTATTATCACTAGTAGCAACAGGAGCACTGAGTGACCTGGGGAGTACTGGAATCGGTTAACTATCCGGAAATGGAATGGTAACTATCCCTAGTGATAAAAAACAAGCACTACTTGAATCAGGTGTGCTAACACCGTCACAAAGAAAAAAGATTAAAAAGTCAAAAGGTTGCTGCCCTATTAAACTGACAAAGCATCAACAACAAGACGGGGGATTTCTTGGATTGCTTGCATCACTAGGAATTCCTTTAATTGGATCTCTTATTAGTGGTTTGACAGTAAAAGTTTTGCAAGTAGGTAGAAAGGGAAAAGGTTTACAAGTGGACTCGCAAATTAGACCATATAGAAGTATCCCATTCGTAAAAAAAGGTTAATTTTCAAAGACGAGCCTATCTCTAACGTATACATAATAAAGTGGGTTAAGCGGTTAGACATTAAAAACTTCAGGGGAGTGTTTAGCAAGAAGAAATTACCAACAAAACAATATAACAAGAATGCGGTATTATTCATCTTGATGATTATACTGGACGACGTGGTACACACTGGACTTGCTACTGTAATGAGTATTATTTTGATTCGTTAGGCTTGAGTCCACCAAAATAAGTTTTAATAACGTACATACCCGACACAAAATACAACACCATCCAGTATCAAGATAAAACAAGTTGTCCTGTGCGGATATTTCTGTCTGTACTTTGTTAAAAAGCTGCAAAAATGAAACAGTTTGTACGATATTTTTTATAAAATATTAAAACCTTTCAAACCTATGGAAAATGAAAACATAATAGCGATCATATTTTGTGAACAGAGTTTAGTCTAATCATATTATATATGAGTTACTGTGTTAAAAGGAAAGATGATGACTGAAAATGTTATTTCTCAGTATATTTTAGCAAAAAAAGGTAGAAAAATGTTAAAAGCAACGTGTGCTTCTTGTGGTATTACTAAAACACAATTTGTTAAAAGTACACAAGGTGGAAACATTGATATCCATAAAGCTTTACTGCCTTTGTTGCCTACAAAAGGGGCTAATAATTCCTGGTTATAAATATTGCGGCCCGGGTAATCCGCTTGACAGTGGAGAACCATCAAATGAATTAGATGCTATTTGCAAAGATCATAATTACTGTTATGACGAAAGTCCTAGTAATAAATCAACGTGCGATAAAAACATGCTGGCCGGTTTAAAAACGAGCAAATCCAAATCGCTTGGAGAAAAAATTGCAAAGAATTTGATAGTCAAGCCTGTAATTAGTTCAAAATATAAACTAGGACTCGGAGCATCAAAAAACAAGAAAATGCGTTGAGATGGACTGATAAGCTAGCCGATGAACTTCATAAACCTATACGAAGGAAGTTCACTCAACGCCGTGTGATTGTTAATGAAATAAATAAAATATGGTCGGCTGATTTGGTTGATATGCAATCGTTTTCAAAATATAATAAAGTTGTAAAATACCTGCTTACTGTTATTGATGTATTTAGTAAATTTGCTTAGGTTATGCCTGTTCCGAATAAAACTGGTATAGAAATTACTAAAGATTTCCAAAAGATTATAAGCACAGGAAATACACTGTAAATTGCTCTGGGTTGATCAGGGAGTAGAATTTTACAATACAATATTCAAGCAGTTCCTTGTTGATAATAATATCGAAATGTATCACACGTTTAATTTTGGAAAAGCTGTAGTAATTGAACGATTTAATAGAACATTGAAAGAGAGGATGTGGAAATATTTTACAACAAGCAATACAAATACATATTCAGACGTGCTACAGGCGATGGTTGATAAATACAATAATTCAAAAAAATCGGAGTATTAAAATGACACCGATTGAGGCCTGTGATGAGAAAAATAAAGGAATAGTGTATTTCAACTTGTATGGAAAGATGAAAATTAATAAAGCTTTGCCAAAGTTCAAAATAGGAGACAGGGTTAGAATTAGCAAATATAAAAGAACGTTTGAAAAAGGTTATACTCCGAATTGGACCGAAGAAATATTTGTTATTGATGAAATTCAATATACAAATCCCGTGACGTACAAAATAAAAGATTTAAACAACCAAAAAATTGATGGAAGCTTCTCGTGATTACAAAAAGAAACCAGCATTAATTAAATGGAAGGGTTACAATGAGGATGTTAATAGTTGGGTACCGTTTAAGGATATTCAAGACATAAAAGTGCGTTAAAGATATGAAAATATAATATATTACTTTATATATGGAACAAACATTTGCAGAATAAAAGGCAAACATAGGAAAGCATGGTTGGTATGCAAACAGGTTCAAGTAGAATATAATGTAATCCATGCTGATTTTCTAGATACTAGGAAAAGTCAAATTATCAAGCGAAAACGATTACTATCTAGAAAAAATTTGAACATATCAAAAGAAAGCTTTTTAATTTGAAACGCAAAATACGCAAATACAGAAATATAAAATATTCCATGATCGAGTGTGATATGTATAGTGATGACGAGGATGATTTTCCTGTTCCTTCTGATTTTGTTTAACAGCCGAGACTAGACCTGGAGTTGATGCCGTTTTGGGTCGTATGATTTGGAAACTTCGCCGAAAGTAAAAAAATAAAATAGTTGCGCTGTCCTAAAAAACGTTTATGAATAGTGATTAGCTGTTGGGTCTGAATGCGTTTACGGTGTTGGCTTTGAAAGATATCGATTACCTGATCTACAATTGTTTTATTTGGGGTTGATTAAAAAAGTAGCAAGTTATATTATCAATTATTTATAAGTAGTATAGAAACTGAGGGTTCGTGGGGGTGGGGGTCTTTGATGGGGGTTGCAATGAGTTTAAATGTGTTGGTTGGCTTGCCGGCCAACAAATTTACTGACTCGTTACATAAAAAAACCGAGGAGAAAACTGCGCCAAAACCGCCATTTTCTATACTACTTATGGAATAATTATGACATCACTAATTTACAGTTGACGAGTGTTATTGGAAGGTTAAATGACCAACATTTCAAAACTGATATACAAATTTACGAAGTTCGCCAAAATTAGACACATATAATTTAATTAAAAGCGATTATTCTATTGAAAAAATATATGCAATGTACTCAGGATTTAGATGCTCTGCTCTGCTAGCTATTGAAGACGGCGTTTCATGGGATTAGAACGAGAGCAGCTTATATGTATTTTCTGTAATATGAAATTCATTGAAAACGATTACCACTTTTTATTAGTATGCGGGAAATAAGAAAAGAATGTTAACAGACTCTGACTGGCGAGTTTAAAAATACCAGGAATGCACATATATATAGCAAATGACAAACGTGATAAAAGCGTAAATAATCAATAGTCTTACTTTTTGTTAATACAATATAGTTGTCACTAATCTTATCTGAATGAACTAACAGATTGTTAAAAGGTGCGATGTTTTAAGAAGACAAAGTGCCTTGGGTGATATTAATTGATTTACAAATTGATTATTAACAAACAATAGTTGGCAATGCACATTTCTTTAATTGATACAATTAATAAGATAAGATAATTTTATTTCAAAATTCCAAGTTTGTCTTTAAATCACAGCTTTATTTTAAAGAAAGTGAGTCATAATGAATACGTAATTAATTGTATCCGGTAATAACATTCGCAATTAAACATTATAGATAGATACTTTTATTTCAAAATTCCAATAGGCTATAAAGCCCGTGAGGATACAAATACAAAGTATAACATGGTAGCAGTGCAGTAATTAGTACATATACATGTATATATATATATGTGAATACGGTAATTATATATTATATCACAATATAACTTTCATAAGCCATTATGCAATCATGTGTAATTGAGAAGGTGTTAACAACCGTACATAGAGATTTACATATTACATGTATTTACAATTTCATTTATTCATATACACACTCGTTGTTCGAAAAAATACAGTTATATTCTATATAACAGTTAATTTCTTAATTTAAAAGCTTCATAAATAAATATACATAATTTACGAATTCTAACTTTATTTGTTGAGTTAATTAATTCTATAAATTTAATCATGTTAGGACGTTTCCAAAAATATTTAGATATATATTGATTCCTTAACTCCGAAAATCGTTCACACTCTAATACAAAATGAAATTCATCTTCCAACACTCTACAAAGATCACACGTTCTCTCGTTAACAGGTATTCTAATAGGTTTAACCCATCTGCCAGATTCAATTTTTAATCTATGAGATGAAACTCTTAGTTTTGTAATTGACTGACAAAATTTGTACACACTTATATTTTCTAAATATGGCTGAATTTGAAAAATTGCAATACTGTTGTAGAAAACAGCTCTGCTTGAGCTCTGCAACCTATGATTCCAATTTTGAATAAAATGATCATTAAGTCTTTGTTTAATAACGGTAATAAATATATTTTCATTTCCAACTCCTTGTTGCATGGATCCATACATAATAAAAACCTAGTGAAGCTAATAAATGTTTAACAAGTGATGCCCAGTTAACTTTTTGTGGATACAATTCCAAATCACATCATATTATACACAATTTTAACATATTTTTGTTCCCTCAGTTGTAAAATGTTTAACCAATATTTTATAATAATGAGATATCTCTTAGTAATGAATGATGTTCTTCCCAACACACCATATATGAAATCATTTTGTGTTGTCTTTTTAACCCCTAAAATCCTTTTACAAAACTGCAAATGGACTCGTTCAATAGGATTTGCTTGTATAAACCCCCAGATCTCACATGAATAGTTCAGAATTGGTGTAATTAACTTATCAAAAAGGTCCAAATTTGTATAAATATTGTTCATTTTAAAAATTGCTTTTTGCGCTTGACCCGAAAGAGTATTTTGAGCTTCTGTAAAAGATCCACCAGTAGAAAAAACCATTCCTAAATAAGTAAACTTACTGACAATTTCTATCACTCTGTCTTCGTAATAAAATGCTAAATTTCTTGCCAACATTCCCCCTTTTCTAAATATCATTACTTTTGTTTTTGTCGAATTAACTTTTAATTTCCATTTACTACAATAGTTTGATAAAATATTAAGACTTTCCTGTAACTCTTCGGGTGAATTAGCAAATATATAACTATATCATCCGCATATAAAAGCATAAACATTTTAAACATATTGACATCTAATCCTTCTAGTCCACTAAGTAAGTATTCACTTTCAATATCGTTAAGAGACATGGAAAAAAGAAAAGGTGACAAACAATCGCCTTGCCTGACGCCTAACATGCAAAATAACTCATCACTTAAATTATTACAAAATTTTACTTTAGATTTAACACTTGTATACATCGATTTAATTATGTTAAGAATTTTCCCTCTAGTTCCAAATTGGGTTAACTTGTACCATAAGTTATCTCTAACAACGTAATCGAATGTTTTGGTAAAATCGATAAATACACAATACAATTTTTTTCCCTGATTCAGTATATGCGTAATTAAACCATGTAAAACAAAATTGTTATCGACAGTACTCATACCCGACCTAAATCCCGCCTGTGTCTCAATTAAAGCACTGTACTTTTCCGCCCATTCAGATAATCTATTATTTAATGATCTAGTAAATAACTTTCCTAAACAACTGAGCAAGGTAATACCTCTATAATTATCAACGCTATGTATACTACCTTGTTTATGTAATGGAATAATGTATCCCTCTGACCAAACATCTGGGAAGTAACCTTTAAAACAATATATTAAACATTTTACATAAAGTCGGTGCTAAAATACCTTGTCCGTTTAAAAATAATTCATTTATAAGTAAGTCGGGACCAGCAGATCGATTTGTTTTTAATTGTTTAATTGACTTTATTACCTCTTCTTCTGTGAAGATAACATTTAATTCATCGAACATAATACTAAATTCGTTCTGCTCATATCTTTCATTAAAATATAAAACATCATCGTCAGGAGTGAAAAATACATCCTCTGGATCATTTATAGCTTTAAAATATTGTTCAAAAGATGACAGCGGTATATTTGGTGATTTTATTCCTGCAAGGTCTTTTAACATACGCCAATATAATTTAGCATTGTGATATCTAGCTTTCACAAATAAAGAAGTCTTATCTCTATCATACAATGTTCTGTACTTTCTTATGGTTGATTTGTAAGTCGATCTAGCCCTTACCATATTAATTCTGTTATCGTCGCTTTTATCGTCCCTATACTTATCTAGCATGTACAAAAATTCAAATTTTCTTTCATTACATTCGTCATTATACCAAGGATTTTCATTTTTGTTACAAAAGCCGGATGTTTGAACGTCGTTATTCGAATAAATTTTTCGTTTAAACAAAATATATATATTTGTAGGCATTTATTAATTTATTAAATCCGTACAGCCGAAGAAAGCCAATTTTGAAGTAATACCCGCCAGAGATTCGGTTAAGGCATCAACCCAATTAATTCTAATAACCAATTCACTCCCATTAATTATGTTTAGAAGAACCCCCCAAATGGAATTTAACTTTAAAAAAATGAAAAATAAAAAAATCTCCTACAGTATAGTTGCCAAATTCATTTTAACTTCTTAGCCTGTCAAAAACTGACAGTGTTTGCCCTATTTTTTCCTCCAATCTGACGGTGAGAAGGTTTAAAAAAATGGCGAACTTATTCATGTAAATTTCTAAGCTGCGCTCCTTCCCTTATTGTTTCAGTAAATAATTAACAAGGTCAGCGTTTCCTCACAAATTTTGGGTCAGCGCATAGCTGATGTCACCATAAAAGTCAGCGATTAGACCAACCCCGTTTAGGGATGCCCGATCTATTTTTAGCATATTCCTAGGTAGAGAACCCTTTCGAGGCGGCTAGTTGGCACAGATAATAGAAGAAAAACATAATTTCTGTGAGAAAGTTGACTTGAAGAAGTACATGTATATGTGGTTTCAGCTGGCTGCTTTTATGCTTATATAACAGGTTTCCTTTGTTCTTTTCTTTATTGAAATAATAATACTATTTTCAACAATTTAAACAATTTATAAATTTGGCGCCTGTTTCCGAAACATCAAGCTTCCTGGAGTTAGGACACGGGTTCATAAACGCTCTAGTTTATCGATTTATATTGTCGCTCTAGAAAGTCGCCATTTACTATTTGATCGATACAGGTAAATCGATCGTAAACGCGTTACTTTTTTAAAATTATAGCCAACAGCACAAAAATTTCAGTCAACATCTGAAAATTCATAATTTTGTATTGCAGAGATGTTGAGATTTTATTTTATTTTCAGTAACGTTAGGTGATAAAATTTGCGTTACTCAGTTTTTATCCTTAGGTTCTATAGTAAAATAAAAATCTTTGGCAGAGTAAAAAGACGATAATTTTCAAGATTTTGATTTTAAAAGATACATATATTGAATCAGTTTGCATGAATGTGCATGAAATATGCAGGGTTTTAAAAGAATCACACTGTAGATACCTTAATTTTAACAGTAAACTTGGTTGAACATCAAGGATAAAGACCGAGTTTATCACCTACCAGAATGTATTGGTTATGTCTTATTTCTGGTCACTGATTGGTCAGTTTTTTTGATGATGCTCTATCAAAATTATGAATAGGCAGTTTTTACAGCCTCTTTTTTACGGCTTTCTGTTATAATCAACATTACGAAATTACCTTCTTGAGATTGGCTACTATGCATATAATATAACCCTTACTTAGTATCAGGTTTGCAATAGCTATACTGGCTGTATACCAGATATCGTCATTTTTATGTTGATTCTTTAATATATTTAAATCAAAACTAGCCATCTCATAAATATTTTTGCCGGTAGAGAAGCTTACCCCTTTGCCGTAAATATTCTGTGTTTACATTGTTCCTATTTTCAGTAACAAGTGTCACGCGACCGTTACTAAATATAGACTGAATTGGGCCGGTCGTTTGAGACGAATGTAGTAGTTATCGTCATGTTCAGTTTAATACCGAATAATTCATGTTTGGGATGATGAAAACGTGTGTATAGTTATTAATTGAAACATAAATATACCATTGCATATGAATACACAAAAATAATATCTAGAAAAAAATGATATCTACAGTTTAAAATGTTTTTTCAACTGTAGGTATCGGATGTAATTTACTTCACTTCGACGTTCATAATTTAAAAGGAAATAACTGTCCGCAAATTTTAATTTATTGACGTGAACTAGTTGTCATCCTCGGCTGAAAATTGTTAGCACATGCTTTTAGTTTTTTGGGCATGTCAAATTGTTTCAATGGTTCGACGTAAAAGGTCAGCTATTTTAAATGGAAATTTTCCTGCGCATGCGCATTAGTGCGTGATTTCCCCGATTGTGTTTTGTTTATAACGGTATTTATATAGCTAAACGGGTTGGTTTGAGAGTGTATGTTAACAATTCTAAAATATTTTTTCCTCTCCAATCGTCTGATGATGGTGTTTAGTGATTTGTAAAGTGGGGTCGAAAAATAATCACAATATTGAGCGTTTTATTGATAATGACGAAATCTGGTGAATGACGATAACTGGTACATAACCAGTACACCAATTTGAAAATTTAAAATTTCAGCTGATATCTCAAAAGAGGCATTTTCATCACGGCGTTGTTTTATAATCATCACCGTGAAATTACCTTCTTGACAAAGATAAAAATGTCTGCTATTCACTTTTTGTTATTATTAATGGCGTATATAACCTGTAGTCTCGTATCTCATTTGCAATAGCTATACAGTATACCCTGTCACCATTTTTTATTTGGTTCCCAATCATTGCAATCACTGTACTAAATTACTTGCTCCTTTGAGGGCCCTTAATTGGTTAATAAAATCTTGTATCTTGGTTCTGAGTTGCGCCATCTTTGTTACACAGAACCGTCTGGTAAAATGTGCTTTTATACATGCAAACAAATACACGCTCTGTATCAGAGGACACAATGTGCATAAATAATACTTATGTTTAGATTTCGCACCTTTTTTGAGTTTGTAAGTGTAATAATTTATAAGAATTTGATGTTTTTCACACACGCGCGCAACAACTGACAGTACTCATTTTCACGCAGTAGTGAAACACATGCGCGACAACATAAAATGACAGAACGGTCCGTGTCTCCTCCCTGTATACTTACTCCCTGCTTAGAATGCCAGACAGCATTTAAATATAAACGACTATAAAACGCTGCCATTATCGATTATTTACACCCACAGCGATTGGCCAGTGTATAAACACGCTTTACATCATTAGAGATTTCCAGTTTTATAAATAGAACAAAAACTGTCTTACCTGTTTCAATGCAAAACATGATTGAATTGATTTTAATAATATAAAAAAACACAAACTGTTAAATACAACTAGATCAAACCTTGAAATATTGGCTTGATAACACCACAGTCCCGTGGAAAATCTCGAAAAATAGGTGGCCTGTCCGACGGACAACTAAGTTTTATATCAAGAAATTAATTTTACATCTTCAAAAATGAAAACTCCTGATGAAAAAAATGCCAAAACGTCGGCGAGCACCTTATAAATGACGAATAAAAACTATTTTGTTTTCATTGGTTGAGTGAATGTAACGTAATTATAATGGAATGTAATATGGAATATCAGGATGGGTTCTATGAGGATACTGATGAGGACAGACAAACATGTGCAGACATTATAACAATGCAGAATAAAGCATTTAAAATGTTTACGAGTTTATTGTAAATAAAAATTAAATGAAATACATGTAATGATCTTTTTTTGGTATCACTTTTACATGAAGTTCGGGGACAAGTAAATTTGACTGGGGACAAGTAAATTTTTTAAGTTACTTATTTCAAACCCTGGGCTTTGTTCCCAAAATATAGAAAAAACAGTGTTAGGCGAGGTGCTCTTATTAGGGGAAATATTTATTATAGCTTCGGTTACGGCTTTTTTTTTCGAAAAAAGGGGAAGATGCCCAGGCCCTTCAAAAGGGGGAAAAAGCGTGATTTTTGAGTTAAAGGGGGGAAATGCGATTTCGAGATATAGGGTAAAATAGTGAAGAAAAGTGAAATTTCAATTTTTAGCTCTCCTGGCCAACGGCCAGCAGAGCTTTTGGGATGGCGAGTGGTCCGTCTTCCGTCCGTCGTCCGTCGTTAACTTTTGTCTCGTTAAGACGATAGGGCCTTCATTTTTCATCCGATCTTTAACAAACTTTAACAGGTTGTTAATATCAATGAAAGCTCGGACAAGTTTGAAAACCAGTCAGATCGAACCAGTAACAGAGGAGTTATGGCCCTTGACTTAGTTAAAAATGCTATATGTTGCCTCGTTAAGACGATAGGGCCTTCATTTTTCATCCGATCTTTACCAAACTTCACTAGATTGTTAATATCAATGAAAGCTCGGACAAGTTCGAAAACCAGCCAGATCGAACCATTAACAGCGGAGTTATGGCCCTTGACTTAGTTAAAAATGCTATATGTTGCCTCGTTAAGGCGATAGGGCCCTCATTTTTCATCCAATCATTACCAAACGTTACCAGATTGTTAATATCAATAAGAGCTTGGACAAGATTAAAAACCAGCCAGATCGGACCAATAACAGCGGAGTTATGGCCCTTTGTTTAGTTAAAAATGCTATATTTTGCCTCGTTAAGACGATAGGGCCTTCATTTTTCATCCGATCTTTACCAAACTGTACCAGATTGTTACTATCAATGAAAGCTTGGACAAGTTCGAAAACCAGCCAGTTCGGACCAGCAACAGCAGAGTTATAGCCCTTGATTTAGTTAATAATTCTATATTTTGCCTCGTTAAGACGATAGGGCCTTCATTTTTCATCCGATCTTTACCAAACTTTACCATCTTGTTAATATCAATGAAAGCTCGGATAAGTTCAAAAACCAGCCAGATCGGACTAGTAACAGCGGAGTTATGGCCCTTGATTTAGTTAAAAAGGCTATATTTTGCCTCGTTAAGACGATAGGGTCTTCATTTTTCATCCGATCTTTACCAAACATTACCAGATTGTTAATATTAATGAAAGCTTGGACAAGTTCGAAAACCAGCCAGATCGGACCCGCAACAGTGGAGTTATGGCCCTTGATTTAGTTGAAAAAAGATATATTACGATAGGGTCTTGATTTTTCGTCCGATCTTTACCAAACTTTACCAGATTGTTAATATAAATGAAAGCTCGGACAAGTTTGAAAACCAACCAGATCGGACGAGTGACAGTGGAGTTATGGCCCTTGATTTAGTTAAATATGCTATATTTTGCCTCGTTAATACTTCATTTTTCATCCGATCTTTACCAAACTTTACCAGATTGTTACTATCAATGAAAGCTCCAACAAGTTTCAAAACAGCCAGATTGGACCATTTACACCGGAGTTATGGCCCTTGATTTTCTGAAATATGCTATATTTTGGCCCCATTAAGAAGAAAGGGCCTTCATTTGGCCAGATTTCAGTGAAACTTTTCAAGGATGATCAGTACCAAGCCTAGTTGTACATATCGTCACTGTGTTCCAGTTGAATGATTTTGGTGGAGTCCCTTTAAAGGTTTTAATACACAAACTTTGTCTGGACTAGTTCTCCTGAACCCCTGGCTGGATTTTAACGAAACTTGATAAGGATGATCAGTATCAGGTCTAGTTGTGCAAATCATTGCCATGTTTTGGTTGAATGATTTTTGGCAGAGTTATGGCCCTTTAAAGGTTTTAATACACAAACTTTGTCTGGACTAGTTCTCCTGAACGCCTCCCCACATTTCAACGAAACTTTACAGGGATGATCAGCAGCAAGCATAGTTGTGCATATCATCGTGGCATTCTGGTTAACAGATTTTTGGTGGAGTTATGGCCCTTTAAAGTTTTTTGATACACAAACATTTTCCGGGCTAGTTCTCCTGAACCCCTGACTGGATTTTAACGAAACTTGACAAGGATGATCAGTATCAAGCCTAGTTGTGCATATCGTCGCCATATTCGTGTTGAATTATTTTTAGCAGTGTTATGGCCCTTTAAAGGTTTTAATAGCCAAACGTTGTCCAGATTAGTCTCTTCTGAATTCCTTGCTGGATTTCAACGAATCTTGATGGGGATGATCAGTACCAAGCCTAGTTGTACCTGTCATTGCCGTGTTGTGGTTGAATGAATTTTGACAGAGTTATGACCCCTTAAAGGTTTTAATACACAAACTTTGTACAGACTAGTTCTCCTACACCTCTGGCTGGATTTCTACGAAACTTGTCAGGGACAATCAGTACCAAGCCTAGTTGCGTATATCATCACCATGTTCTGGTTGAACGATATTTGAAAGAGTTATGGCCCCTTATACATAAACTTTATCAAGAGCCAGTAGAGCGTCCACAGGCCGTCTTGGGCCTCTTGTTTTATTTAATTATATGCAAGCAGTTTTAAAGTAAAAATGACGCTAGATAAGTAAATCGCAGGGATCACTCTAGGCCGCGATACCGAAGCATTGTGGTGTAGTGGTTATAGCGTCTGCCTTGCATTCGGGAGGTCGTGCGTTCGAGTCCCCTGACCACGTCATACCAAAGACTTTAAAAATGGAGTAGTCACTTGTAACCCTTGCCTGACGAGCAAATAATGGGTAGTGCTGCGACTGATTGACCAGTGTCAGAATAATGTGACTGGCGGGTGGGGGTATCATGTCTACTACGGCGTGGTATTCCAGTGTGGCAGCACTATAAAGAAACCATTGAGTTTGCTGCTTCAAGTAGACATATCATCACATCACACAACAACACACAGATAAAAGTCCAGACATTGTGCCTATAATCGTCAGGTAGGACGCCTGTCGTAGGTGGAGGGACTATAATCCTTAGAAATACACACACACACACACTCTAGGCCGCGATTCCGCGATATTCTCGCATTAAATTCTCAAAAATCGCATGAAAAAAAGACAAATGGAACAAATTGTTGCACCGAATTCGGGGAAATCCATTTTCACCATTTTGGTTTGTAATGAAAACATATTTATTTACATTTCATTTAAAATCTAAAGTAAATTTGCTCGGGCCATCAATAAAAATATGTTTGAATCACCCGATTCGGCCGCGACTCAAAATTTTTTAATGACCTCGGGCCGAATTTTTTTTTTTAAATAAATTTATTTTATTTTTTATATTAGCCAGAGTTGTTAAGCATCTAATCTGGATTGCAAAGGTTATCAAAAAGTTGCCTTAGTACAAAAATGGCATAATATATGCGAACAATATATATAAAAAAAATATCTAAAAATAAAACTTTTTCCTACCTTAAATACACATGAATAAAATAATTGTGTGTGTGTGTGTGTAATTCTAAGGTTTATAGTCCGTCCGCCAACGAACACGTCGGGGTATACCTGACGCGATGGGCACAATAGAGTCTGGACTTTTTGAATAAAATAATTATGTGCAAGTCCTTGTGTCTAGTTTTAATAACCTATGCCCTAACATCGTACTAGGGCCTTTACAGTGTTGTAGATTGGATAAGCTTTTGATGTAAAAAAAAAAAAAAAAAAAAAAATCCCTACCTACCTACCCACCCTCAAAATTCTGGGTAGGAACAGCAAACAAACAATTTTTTATTGATGGCCTGATTAAAATATTTAAAATGAGAAAATATCAAATTATTCCAAAATCACATGAAAAAAATAAAAACGAGATTATGTCTTGGTAAACTTCCGGTTCGCTTTTGCTTTGCGAAAGCAGGGGTGTCAAAAAAAATCGATTGATTATGAATAAACATGGCCATTCTTATAATAATTCATCAACTTCTAGTCATATCTGACCATTATCCCCCAATCTATAATGATTTGACGCGATTAACTATGTACTGGAGTGGGGCAAGCAATTATAAAATTATGTAGCATAAAAAGTTGACGTAAATTCGGACACACTTTATTTCAGATGCTTTAACAACTTCTACTTTCACTATTGGGAATGAGCCAGAATGCAGGAAATCACGTCTAAATTTAAAAATGTTCTGGGGTCATGCCCATAAACCCGCCTAGCAGCCTCCAGCAATACATGCGGTCGACGAACAACCACTGGTCGTTCAGCTTCGCATCCGAAATGGTTCATGAAAATGGTGAATGTTTCATTAAAATCAAGCAAATGGGACATTTTGTCTCATTGAAATTCACTCCTAGGGTGATCCCTGAATCGAGGAACAAATTTTAATGTTTGAATACAACTCAAGATTGCCATGTGACCCTTTAAGCCAAAAAATATTTATTTTTAAAAAAATAATTTCAGGGGAATTTTCTCAGTCAAAGAGGGAAAAAAAGTACGGTAGTCTGCTTTTCTAGGGAAAGGGGCCAAATATCGGCCGCTGTTTATGAAGGAAAAAAAGCCCTGCATGCATACACGTTTAACTATTTTATGTGTGGACTTTCCGCAGGGATTCTCTGTTCTAGGCATAAACAGTCCATTTAAACTGATACACACTAAAATTTAATCCAAAAAACATTTTGATATGAAATACATTAATTTAAATCTAGGTACTATGCATTGTTTAAATGGCAAAACACAGGCCTGGTCTGGTGCCAGTGCAGTGATGTCATACAAGAAACGTATATACAGAGTCTGAAATTGTCCACACGCTTTTTGGTCAAACGCAATGTGACTCAAGGGGTGCATCTATAAATGTCCGTATGTAAAACGTCAGACAAATGAAACTACGTCAGACAAATGAAACTAAGATTACTGTATGTATATATGTATTAGTTAGAGGCTATGAAGTGAAATTTTAACAATTAAGAAACCCTAAGGGAAGGAGCTTTAAAGACACATTTCGAGCCTATTGTATTTGTGGGGGGGAGAGAATTTCTATAGGTAACTGTAAATCGCTGTTAGAAATACATTTGCAGAAGGAAATTGAGATTATTAGTTTTCTGTCAAAGGATGAGGCCCGTTCCATCAAGAGTATATAATAATGTAGTACAAATTATAACCTTTTTGCATTTTATGTGCACTTGTATATATGTTAAAACAACTATGTATAGATGGATTTTCTTAAAAGACCCGTGTTAACAATTAATAGTTTTGTATTTTTAGCACAATATTCTCTTATTATCAGTTCACTTCTCTGCTATGTTTTAGTAAATCTCAAATGCAAGAAACTCATCGGGACTTCAAATTCGAAAATCGTTGTCATCTGTCAGTGTTTTTGATCACATGAGCCGAAGGCTCAATGTGATGTTTTGGAATCACTCTACGTCCGTCGTCCGTCCGTTGTCTGTCCGTCATCGTCATTATCTTTTGCTTCTGACGACTTTTTCTCAGAAACCGCTTGTCGGAATTCAACCAAATCTTATATGAATTCAATAAACTGGATTTTATAGTAGCACCAACAGCTAAGGTCATTTGGCGACATTCCAGCTTTTTATTGGTGGAGGAAGACCCCAGGTGCAAACCCGGGCATTTGTTCGTGCACGGGCGCGCACCTGATTAGAACCACCGACGTTCCGCAAGCAAGCTGGATAGCTTGATACTCACATACTTTTTAAGTAGTTGATTTCAAGTCTGAGACCACTCGACCACGGACGACCCCAAGATCATTATATGTTTGTTCGAATGGTGCACCTGAGGTCCCGCAATGGGGCTTATCAGTTTCATTTAACAAATCTTAAAAAATCTTTTGCAAAAATACAAGATATAGAGCTGTGATATTTTGCATGTAACATCATCTTATGGTCCTCTAACTAGTTTGTTCTAATGGTGACCCTGAGGTCAAATTTGGACCCACCCCAGTGTCCTAATCATTCACACGAACTTTAATCAAGCATACATTTTGAGTTATGCTCCGGACAAAAAGTGTGACGCATGGACGGACGGAAAATGCGGCGACTATATGCTCCCCCATAATAAACAATCTAGTGTTTTTAGTTACAATATATTTTATATCAAAAACTAAGGCAATAGTAAATGAAAAGAAAAAAACTGTGATGGGGCCTCAATATAATGTCTCTGTGGTAATCAGTCGGCGAGAAGCAAGCAGTTAAAAAGCATGCTATCCATGATTTTTCAACGACTACATTCAGTTGGGAAATTTGTCTTAAAGAAAAACACGAAGAGTCTGACAGAAAATAAGGTAAGTCCAAATTCTATTTAAGAAATAGAACATCGTTAACTGTGAATTATCGTTTAATATATCATGGTTTGGAGTTCAATTGTAAACAATAATTTCACAAGCCCGAAGGTTACAATTGAACGACAAACCGTGATATATTATAGCTAATTCACCGTTAACGATGTTCTATTTCTATTCTAATACCCCTAAAATGTGAAAATAATGCACACATCTGAAATCTTTCGCATTGTTTTGCTTGCTCTCCTAACGTTGCATACGTTACAATGCGCAATGCTTATTCGCCTAACATGCCTAATGTTGCAAAAATTACAGTGATATATCGTTCAATAGAACGAGATATTTTAAACTAGGCTATATCGTGCGGGTGTATTAGAATATATTATAAATTGTATTTTTAATGGGTTTTGTTATAAATAAACAAAAGTAGAATATGTAAATTATTGTATATAAATATATAAAGATTACTGGCTATAACTCTCATTTCTTGATATTTTTTCATCAAACTTTCCATATATACTCATCATGACAACATCGACATGTCAGACCATACTAAAATATAAAAGTCAAGGTCACACTGTAGGTCATTATATCAGTTAAATAAATACAAATTTTTCCTTCATGAAAACTTAAAAATTGGCTATAACTTTCTCATTTCTTGATCTTTCTTCATCAAACTTTTACTATATACTCATCATGACATCATAGAAATTACCATACTAAAATATAAAGGTCAAGGTCACACTGAATGTCATTTTATATGAGTTAAATACTCTTCTTTTTTTTCTTCACGAAAACTTGACGTTGGCTATAAATTTCTCATTTCTTCATATTTCTTCATCAAACTTTCAATATATACCGGTACTCATCATGACAACATCGACATGACCATACTAAAATATAACGGTCAAGGTCACACTGA
The DNA here is from genome assembly GCA_037043455.1 of Cyrtodaria siliqua. Lineage (NCBI taxonomy): Eukaryota > Metazoa > Mollusca > Bivalvia > Adapedonta > Hiatellidae > Cyrtodaria > Cyrtodaria siliqua. Next base: position 184,659 of record JAWPHD010003609.1, on the reverse strand, counting down.
AGGTCAGTTAAATACTCATTTTTTCTTCACGAAAACTTAACGTTGGCTATGACTTCCTCATTTCTTCAACAAACTTTCAATATATACTCATCATGACATCATCGACATGACCATACTAAAATATGAAGGTCATTATTTGGTTAAATACTCGTTTTTTTCTTCACGAAAACTTAACGTTGGTTTTAATTTTCTCATTTATTGATATTTCTTCATCAAACTTTCAATATATACTTATCATGACAACATGACATGGCAGTACTAAAATATAAAGGTCAAGGTCACACTGAAGGTGGGTTAAATACTATTTTTTTTCTTCACAAAAACAGTCAAGTCAGTTTGTCAAGGTCATTTATCTGGGTCCAAAAAAAACTTGTTATACTGACAAAGTGCTGACAGGCGACACGTGTTCTGCAGAACACCCGTCTAGTTATCCTAGTCTTACCAGCTTGTTTTAACATTTTGTGATTTTATAATGCAATGCCTCATTTCGAAGCTTATGGGCAGCACATCCTCGTAAGTATTTAACTTGGTACCATCAACAACAAATCAGGTTTTCAGATTGGTTGAACATCGTAACTTGGTCATGTGTATTTTGTACTGAAAATGATGTCTCCCAATGGACCTTGTTTCACAGATACAAAGGGCAGGTTTACGCAGAACATTTTTAACAGAATGCTGTTATGATTAATAACCAATATCGCTGTTTCATAAAACAAGTAAAATTGTCTTGTGAAAGTATGCTACGTGCTACGGAAACTCCCGACTGGCAAAATACGCACAGTTTATAAGAGAATAATACCAGGAAAAGTCCATACGTGGTACGGAATGAATTAAAATAAAATGAGTACTTTGAAATATAAACACGTAATTTACTTGAATACACAGTCTATCTGGAGCACTGATTGACCTATTGTCATGAAACTTTATACAGTTCCTCCGTATCAATTATCCAATGCAGAGTTACGTTCCTTTTCATAAACTTTAATAATTTAAAAATCTGCTCCATAGTTTATGAAGGAATGTATCCCCGCTCTTCTAACTTTATAGTTAGATTTTACTTGCTGAAATTAGCACACCACGGGCAACGCAAGTGTTCCGTGGAACATCCATTTTTTTCCCCCCCACAAATTTTTACAAGGCCTTAAATTAACATGCACAAAATATATAGTTCTCCTTGTACATGGGACCGGCAACTTTAGTTTAAACATATTTTATTCATTGTATTTACAAGTTAAGCATATATACAATAAGTAATAGATAGTCTGGTCTCAGCGAGTTGGCTTATTTAAACACCGAGATGGGCATAGCCCATCGAGGTGTTTAAATAACCAACAAGCTGAGGTAGACTCTATCTTTTTTGTAGCATGGTGTACTTAGTAACACTGTGACGTCATAGTGACCATACTCTAAATTCCAATATCTGGTAGTTGTAGTACGGTATAGCCACGCCTCTTTAGTTACCCTAAATTAAACGATTTAATGCTCTGCATTCATCAAAGGAAATGTCACCGACCATGCTACAACTATTACTACATGAATGTGAAGAGTTTCCAACTCCAATAAGAACAAACAAAAACCTTCAGCTTAGCCTGTTAAGGCTAACAGGCTAATCTGTAAGTGGAGATATATAATTGTGTTTCCACTTCAGTATTTTATTTGTGACCCTATATCAAAATATATATCATGTAATACACAGTCTTTTCACTTAAGACAATCATTTTTGTGGAATTAATATTTGCCTATGGATGTTTTAAACTGACAAAATAAGGTATGGGATTTATACATTGTAGCTTTATAAATTACACAAAAGATAGGTGGCTAAGTGATGAAATTCATTTTTTTTTAATTTATATTTTTAGAGAAAACAAATCTGTGCCAAAAAAATAGGGTCAGTCAGGGAAACTGAACACAGCTAAATGTGTTTGGTCTTGACACATTTAACGTGTATATAGGTCAGCTAAATCTTACATTCAATGAGCATCAATAGATTTTCTTATTTTGATATCAGATCAAAGTTTGCAGTATCTATTAAGGACATTTCCTACAGTTGTTTATTCGCATCTTTTTCACGCATACCTGTCTTAAGAGCAACTGTGTACACAAATAACATAATTTTTTAAACATTTACCGTACTATATATTTTTCACTGGATGTCATTATTATGAACCTAACTCACTGTTTAGGTGAAGTTATTTGTTGATACATAAAAATCATGTATAGTTTTAGTACTTAATACAGACCACTGAGCGAGTTATTATGGTCCCCAAAGGGCGAGCATAGAGTTGCCGCTTTGTCCGTCCGTCCTGCCATGCGTCCCGCCATGTGTCCGTCATTGCCGCTTTGTCCTGTCCATCCGTCCTGCCATGTGTCCGTTACACTTTCTTGTCCAGAACATATCTTCAAAACTACTGATGGGACTGCAATGAAACTTCACACAATGATAGTGGGCAATGAGAGGAAGTGCATAATGAAGAACTGTTTAACTCTTGTCTTAGAGTTATTGTTCTTTGTAATTTTATACTTGGATTCTTGTTCGGAGCATATCTTCAAAACTACTGATGGGACTGCAATCAAACCACACAATGATAGAGGGCAATGAGAGGAAGAACCGTATAACTATCTTATTCAAATTAGAGTTATGGCCTTTTGTAATTTTATACTTAGAATTATTGTCTGGAGCATATCTTCAAAACTACTGATGGGAATGCAATGAAACTTCACACAATGATAGAGGGCAATGAGAGGAAGTGCATAGTGCAAGAACCGTATAACTCTGTCTTATTCAAATAAAAGTTATTGCCCTTTGTAAGTTTATACTTAGAATTCTTGTCCGGAGCATATCTTCAAAACTACTGATGGGATTGCTATGAAACTATACACAATGATAGAGGGCAATGAGAGTTATTTCCCTTTGTAATTTTGTACTTAGAATTTTTGTCCGAAGCATATCTTCAAAACTACTGATGAGACTGCAATGATTGCAGACTGATAGAGGGCAATGAGAGGAAGTGCATAGTGCAAGAACCGTATAACTCTGTCTTATTCAAATAAGAGTTATTGCCCTTTGTAAGTTTATACTTAGAATTCTTGTCCAGAGCATATCTTCAAAACTACTGATGAGACTGCTATGAAACTATACACAATGATAGAGGGCAATGAGAGTTATTTCCCTTTGTAATTTTGTACTTAGAATTTTTGTCCGAAGCATATCTTCAAAACTACTGATGAGACTGCAATGATTGCAGACAATGATAGAGGGCAATGAGAGGAAGTGCATAGTGCAAGAACCGTATAACTCTGTCTTATTCAAATAAGAGTTATTGCCCTTTGTAAGTTTATACTTAGAATTCTTGTCCGGAGCATACCTTCAAAACTACTGATGGGACTGCTATGAAACTATACACAATGATAGAGGGCAATGAGAGTTATTTCCCATTGTAATTTTGTACTTAGAATTTTTGTCCGAAGCATATCTTCAAAACTACTGATGAGACTGCAATGATTGCAGACAATGATAGAGGGCAATGAAAGGAAGTGCAAAGTGCAAGAACCGTAACTCTATCACCATTTAATTTAGAGTTATTTCCCTTTGTAATTCAGTGCTTTTTTTCTACATTTTGGGAACATAACCCATACCCTCAAAATTGGGAATTTTAGTGTGATTTAGTGCGATTTTCCATAAAATTGGGAAACAAAACAGTCAAACATTTATTTCATGTATCTTTCATACTGTTTACAGTACAACAAGATCAACAGAGGCATTTAAAAGCATTTCATATTCAATACTATTCAATACTTGTCATATTTTTGCTACTTTTCAGTGTTCTTTCTTTTTCTTCTTTCAATTGAGAATTTTATTTTCAAAATTGGGAAAAAAATATGTTTTGTCATTGGGAATATGACCCAATAACGGCTATAAAAACAGCCAAAAAAAAAGCCCTGTAATTTTATACTTAGATTTTTTATCTGGAGCATAAACTATTACTACTAATGGAGCTGCAAATTGAAAAGTGCTGGATGATACAAGGCCATATGATAAGTTGAGGATATATTTTGGGGAGCATCCATCAGTTCTACTGATTTTCTTGTTGGTTAAGGCGCATTACCGGTAGCTTTTTCGTACTTAGTGCATAAACGTCTGCCTGAAAGGTAAGAATTAACAAAAACATTAAATACTACTGACTTGATGACTGCATACTATTTTTAAACATGTGAAGTCCACTTAAATAAAAAAGGGATATGTTTAACTTAACAGTTAAAGAAAAAACTCATAAATTTTTAGAAATTTTAGGGTTATAACTGCCTTTTCCTCAAAATCATGTATGGTGACATTTTTTTTATTTCATTATTTTGAAGTACACTATTTTTGCTAACAATACAGAAGTTTTGAAAATACTTTTTTCCCCCTTGAACATGTTGAAATTTCTCTTTTTTTTCCCACTACCAAAAACTACCATTTTCTCCGAGGATCTGCAAGGCAATAAAGGAAATATTCCCCTTTATTTCCATGTGTATCATGCATTTTCTTCATATATAGATAGTATAGGATCATAAGTATTGATCTTGAATTAAATTAATGTAAGTCAATCTGATTTTTGTTACTAATTTCTAAATGTCTTTTTTTTTTGCCGATTTTATAGGTTTTTACTTGAATAATAGGAAATTTGCCAAAAAAGGAAATATGGTCATATATTTATCTTTAATAAGATATCTGAGACACCAAGTTGTGACCTATTATTTTTAAATCTGAAATATGCTTAGGACAAACCGTTCTATGTACCAAATCTTTAAAAAAAGGTTTTTCATAGGAAAAAAATATGAAGAAACTGTAGGAAATGTCCTTCAGTGTCTATTAAGTGTTTTCAGTAGGTGGTTAAATTAAATATTGACAAGGTAAGACCCACCTGACATGGTTATGGTTAGCCATCGGAGTGATAACGCGACCTTGGATACGCGTAACCAACTTATGTTGTACGTACATGTAACATTAACAAGCAGTGAAAATCTGTAGTTATGTTACAGTATTGCAGTGAGAGGAAGGTTGAATTAAAACACTATATGGTATAGAGATGTCATTTAATGAACTTTACACACTTATACAACTATGTCCGTAATTCTAAATATGAAAACAAAGTACTGGTATGCTATTATTGTGATGAAAATGGTGGGAAACATTTGCAGATGTTGATGGAACAAATTTATAATACACTTTACTCGATACTAGTGAAAATATGTGGTTAGAGTCTGTTGACCTTACATATTAAATATTCGAACAGGTCAATTCCCCCTTAAGTCAAAATCAATAACAACAATAGATATTTACAATTCACACATTGCAATATCTGAGAAAAGCAAGAATAAGATTTTATTTGATGACGTAGAAAACTTTGAACAGGTATTAATCCACAGGTAAGTGTATTTATCAATTATCTGGCAACAGTTGTGCTGCTGTACAGTTCAGATTTATCTCATTTCCCGGTGACTGCAGTGGTACAAGTACGTCAAATAAAAGGCAAATAATACTTATTTTTACATACAGCTTAGTAGCGGTTTTAAATATATGTTTCTCTCCGGGACTATCAAGAAATGTTCATATGATGTCAGTTTTTTTTTTTTGGCTGTTTTTATAGCCGAAATTCGGTCATATTCCCAATGCCAAAACATATCTTTTTTCCCAATTAAGAGGAAAAAAATCCCAATTTTAAAAAAAAAATGTTTTGTTTTTCCTATGATTGGGTTTCAAAAGCTTAAATAAATGCTTCTGTTTATCTTGGTGTACAAAAAAAGTATTAAAGATATAATTATGAATGAAAGGAATGCTTTACTTTATATTTTTCCGAATTTTATTAAAAATCGCGCTAAAATTCCCAATTTTATGTAAAATCGCGCTAAAATTCCCAATTCCAGGGGTACGGGTCATGTTCCCAAAATCATGAAAAAAAGCCCTGGATGTTTAAGAGTTAAATTTGTTAATTGATAATACTAGGAAAAGGGTGGCCATTCATCTTTAACTAAAATAACTACAATATAATTTCCATTTAAAGTTGAAAGAGAATTTAACAAAAAGCTTGAATTTCTGTAATGAAAAAAAAGAGTAAAAAAATGCCTTTATACTACTGCTGACCTGGTTTTCTTATCTCACAAATAATTTTATGGCCTATGTCACAGATGGAATTTATATACATATTTTAGAGATAGCGCAGGTTATTGATTTGTGGGCTTTCTGATTTATAAAGGGACTTTAATTTATTACAGTACTACTAATATAGGACTGGGTTTTGTCTGTAGGCCTACACAACAATCTCGTAAGTAGAAGTAGTTTACATAGTTTAATATATATATGCGTATGTGTGAAGAGTTCTTTCAAAAACTTAAAATTTTAAAACTATTAAAATTTTATCGAAATATGCTGTTGGCTAGTTTGATAACCAGTTCATGTAATGTTCATATATATATATATATAATTATATTATAATTGTATATAGCATATTTGATATTTATCTATGTTTTATGACTGTTCCTCTTTTTAAAATTACATATGTATGTATAATGCTAATGGCTATTTTGACTACAGGTTATATGCGTAGATAAGGATTTTTTGGTAGACAACTTTATTCACACATCATTCTGTGAAAAAATCTTCTCAAGACCAATTGGAAGTATACTGGCTTCCTATGATATCAAGGGTCCTATGGTATCACGGTAGTGTCAAATCTATAAAAACCGTATGCAACTCTGCTAAAATATGATAATTATTTTATAGACATGATAGATGTGATGACTTCTGGTACATACAATAAAATAACTGGAAAAAAAAAGGTATATTTATCATAAATAAAAGGATATTTCAAAATAATGCAAAAATGTTGACAATTTTCTTATGATCTTTAAAATTCATCACCTTAAATGCAGTTTCCATTACCTTGAAGGTTATACAATTCATTATTCTTTAGTCTGACGAGTCTGTTGTACATTATTGTTTTATAAATAGACACATTGAATCTTATACCAGTTACTAACAAATACAGAATACACAATATGTGCATACCTTGATACCATAGAACTTTTAAAATAGTAAGCTCAATGAGGGTACCCTTTTTCCAAATCTAATTCTGACATGTTTACATTGATTACATTGTATATCATAGCAATTTAGTAGAAGGGTCATAGAAAGCATTTGAGTTTCCTTTTCCTTTAAATATTGTTTACAGTTTATTTGTTTCGTCAGATCATTTAAGTACCGTGATACCACAGTACACCATGCTATGTTGACCAGTTGTTTTTTGGGAATGATGATTATCAAGTAGTTTGTCTTTAACTACATCCTGTGAAAGGACGTGGGAATGGATATAGACACGCAAAACTACTTGAACCACTCTTCAAGTTCAAAAGTAGTGTTTATTTATGATATATTGGATTTAACAATATTAATATGACTGAACATAAAGACTGTTCTATTTAAGGCTATACAAAGAATATATGTAGAATCTCACAATATCTTGCTCCAAAAAAAAAGAAAAGAAAAAAAACAGAAAATGCCTACTGACCTACCCTATTTGTTTAGAGCATGCAATAGGAAACACAACTTTTTTTTTTTTTGGCCTAAACATCGTTCAATCATTCAGTCAATCATTGAAGTTGGACAGCATAAATTAGAAAAATATGAAATATTTTAATTTTTGTTTTATTTTTGTTTTAGATAACACAAAGCATCCTTTGAAAACTGTCAACAAAGAAAAATGGCTTCCTGGGTGCCAGAAGATATAATTCCATGTTCACAAGAGTCCGATGACAATTGTGATGTTGCCCCACCACCAAAACGCTTCCGAGCACAAAATGGCACCAATCAGAACAATTTAAATTCACACGACATGAGCTGGGAATCCTGGGATAGCCGCATGGTGGCTTTACAACTACGACAAGCAGGATTTGACGATGTTGCTGCCATATTTATGGGTATGGTATACATGTAGAACTGATGTTTACATTCATTCTATTGTTCTCTTGAGATTTGATCATAGAAATTTGAAGTTATATGTTAAATATGTTAAAATATCCATTTTCTATGCTACTAAATATGAGATTTTCACTCGTCATTTTGTACAGGTAAATGGTGAATAATCGACTCGAACCCAGGGTCTCTGGTCAACCTTACCAGCGTTCTAACCACAGCTATCGAGGACATATGGATAGGAATCGATTATTCACCATTTTTCTGTACCTAGTTGCAATTTTATTAACATATATAATTTTATTCATTTTATTAACATATAATTTTGTATTCCTGTGATATGAATGACTACAAACTTGAGTATTACACATGTGATATATTCTTATTCGTAATCTTTTTAATCGGATTAGCAGACGACAGTATAAAAATGGTATGTGTTGGTGATGGATTTATTTTCAGCAAAAACTTGACATGTATCCATGGTTTGTGTAAGTTTGTCTAAAAATGTGAACATTTGCGTTTCACCCAATCTTTTAAGACACCATTTATTCTGCGGTGGTCAGACTTCATACCTAGATATTGACATTCCTGTCAAAAGTATGTCCACCAATTACCACCCTTGACCTAAACTGCTGGACATGTTGGTTACAGAAATCTAGGTTTGTTTGCCTATTTACCAGATTGAAATGCCAACACTGATAATTTTATGGTTATAATGATTTAAAATGTACAACTATAATTGACTATTTAATCATGCTGGCATGTACATGTTTGATCGTGTTCTGTTAAAGAGCCATACTCGCGTTGTTTGAGTTAATATATATTTCACACTAAATAAAGGGCCATCAATACGTTGTTTTTTTTCATGTTACGCAGGAAAAATGTTGTGACATGTGCCACATATGTGTTACTTTCATATTATTTGCATGTTTCTTTGAAGTTTCATTTGCATAATGTTATTTTACATATGTGCCACATATATACCTCATATATTTTTCATGTTAATATAAATTATAATACACCTGTGCCACATATGAAATGTATACATAATTACATACGTATTTCATATGAAAATAATTATGCATAAAATAGTTATACATAAAGTATATAAATATATATTTTTTTGTAGAATACTGTAGAAAATGGTTTTACAACCTGTTTAAGTTTTAATATTATTTTATTAAAAATATTTTCATATGTATTACACGTGTTACTTTCATATGAAATACATATGTGGAATACATATGTATATGTATCACATATGTAAAACATGACTTTCATGCCTAGATACTTTTCCTGTGATATATGTTACTGTCATGATAATCCAGTATGATTCAGTCCTACACATAATCACGACATAAACATCCTCTAGATGCTCTGGCTTATCATTGGTACCTAGGGGGAAATTTAAAAAGCTGGTATAATTTTGTGACTGGATTGGTGTGTTTCAGACAATGAAATCGTGGGCTGTACCCTTCCTATGCTGACAGAAGATCACCTCGAGAAATTAGGAATCCTGTAAGTATACTCATTACATGGTCCGACTATTAACTTTCATACCCCATCCAACCCCTTCTCCAAGAAGAAAAAACGGGGTTGGCTGGGGTATGAAATAAAACCTTAATTTCGGCTTAAAATGTTTGCATATTGTAAAATTAAAACATATAATGGGTAATCTTAAACAGGTTATCACATTTTTTCAATAAAAACATTTTGAAACGTGTTTTATTGTCGAAATATCCGTTATAAATCATACTACTATAAGCTTTCTCGTCACTTAATGGAATTAAGGCGGGACCATGTAATGCTGGTATTACAAACTCAATATCTCAGATGTCTGCAGATGTACCAATGGCGGAATGGGATAGCTATACTACGATATAAACAAAATGGCTTCTGACAAGCAGAATGGAATAAATAGAGTGATATAAACAGAAATATATAAAGAGTGATATAAACATCAGTGCTGCGCGGTATTATTGGTTTATCAGTGAAACGGACCTCAAAATATTATGAAACGGACCTCAAAATAATAAGTACCGTGATATTTTTTAGCATACCGGTTAATACTGGTTTTCTCTACACGCGTTTTAAGAAATTAAATCATAATCTGCGACTGATCTGTTGTTATCATCGTATGGTTCCTGGTTTGTAATACAATCATAAATGCACATATTGGGAAGTGGGTACCATCATAGTAAGTTAAAATTTGATGCACTTTCAAAAATATCTGGTGTTTGATTATCGTAATGTGCACGTATGTTCTGGGTAGCATGCACTCAGACAAGCATGACCTCAAGTGATTGAGTAATGTTAAAAACAAAAGAGCAGAATCGGGTGTTTAGGATCACTTTGGGCTTAAAAAGTTTTAAAACGAATAGTAGGCAATGTTGCAGTTTGTCAAATATGCACTGTTACGGTCAAGTGCTCCTGCAGCACAACACATTTGGTAACTCACTTGTAAAGACATCACTTTGCGTTAAATACAAATAAATTCGTAACAGAAAAAAGACACTATCAACATCGGAACTGCCGTGAGAAACAAGTTTCTCATTCACAAGCACAAACAACATTGCATCATGTTATGTCTTCTGCGTCAAAATACACCAGTAAATCGGCAAAGTGTATTGAAATTATCAATGCAATTGCACAAGAACATATATTATGATAGGTATCTTGTATTGCAATATATCGCGATACGTTTTTTGGATACGATACCCAGCACTTAAACATCTAATAACATTAAAGAATGATATAAAGAGATTGACAAATACAGAATGACATAAGCAGAATTATATAAACAGAACAACATAAAACAGAATGCCTTAAACAGAATGACAAACAGAATGACAAACACACATAAACAGAATGATATACTAACATGAGTAAATTATAAGTTGTATATCTGTATTTCAGTAAACTAGGTAAACAGTTGCAGATACGGAAGTTTATAGAAGATGTGACACAGACGGTCATTAAGAGTACGGACATCGATAGAAAGGTAGGTGGAGAACAGCTCCATGCAAGTATGACATTGGTATTCAGCCTTCACTTGAAGCTAGAGGGCTGGCGTGGCGCAGTCAGTAGCGCGGCGGATTTGTAACCGGAGGCCCCGGGTTCAATCCTCCATGGTGCCACTGTGTTCCTTCGGCGTGTTCTTGGGCAAGACACTTTTCCTTAGCCTCGTCCGTCGGATGTGGACGTAAACCGGGCGGTCCCGTGTATCGGTCTATCCTCCGAGCACGTTTAAAGAACCATAGGAATCTATTCGATAATAAGAGTAGGGCAGGTTCCCGGATTCCTATGTATCCTTCCCCTCTCTCTGGGGCGGCTCTAAATAACCTGTACTGTGTTGATGAGCCGTTAAACAACATTCAATTCAATTCACTTGAAGCTATTACAATTTTTGTTCCCACGGAGACTCGGAAGCTGGAGTTACAACTTGTTTGAAGTGAGGCTATGGCATATTGAAAATTCCCCTGGATTATAGGGAAATCCTTCACGAGATGGTAGACATGGTTCTTTTCACGAACGAGCATATGCGAGTGAGAGAAAAAACAACACGCCTACCATGGAGTGAAGGATTTCTCTATAATCGAACTCTGCAGTTAAATGGTCTATTTGTTACATTTTAAATCAATATGTATGATTTTAACCATATTTATTCCTTTTATTAGCTCTACTGGCCAAGGGCCAGCAGAGCTTATGGGATCGTGTGTTGTCCGTCGTCCGTCGTCCGTTAACTTTTCTTCAAACAACTTCTCCTCAGAAACCGCTTGGCTAATTTTGACCAAACTTCACATGGATGATCCTTAGATGATGCTTTTTAGATTTTATTAAAATTAGGTCAGCGCTACGTCCAAGATGGCTGCCATTACCATATATGGTCGAAACCTTAAAAAATCTTCTTCTCCAGAACCGCTGGACAGATTTCAACAGTTTTTCTTTTAAAATGATCGCCAACGCCTACACTATCAAGTTTGTTCAAATTAAGTCCCCTGGGTCAAAAATGGCCGTGCCCTGGGGGTCCAAAGTTTGTATATTGAGGTTTTGCATGTTTTTCATATAGACATATAGGAAAAAACTTTAAAAAATCTTCTTCTCTGAAACCACAAGGCACAGAGCTCTCATGTATTACATGTAGCATCAGCTTATGGTCCTCTACTAAGTTTGTTCAAATGGTGACCCTGGGGTCAAATTTGTCCCCGCCCCGGGGGTCACATTTTTACATAGACTTATATAGGATTTTTTTTTAAAAAATCTTCTTTTCGGAAACTACAACAGCCAGAGGTTTGATATTTTGCATTTACTATAAGCTTATGGTCCTTTACCAAGTTTGTTCAAATGTTGACCCTCGGGTCACATTTGGCCCTGCCCCAAGGGTCACATGTTTTACATAGACATGTATAGGGAACTGCCCCAAGGGTCACATGTTTTACATAGACATGTATAGGGAAAAACTTAAAAAATCTTCTCTGAAACTGCAAGAGCCAGAGGTTTAATATTTTGCATTTGCTATAAGTTTGTGGTCCTCTACCAAGTTTGCTCAAATGGTGACCCAGGGGTCACATTTGGCCCCACCCCGGGGGTCACAGTTTTACATAGGCTTGTATAGGGAAAAACTGAAAAAAATCTTGTTCTCTGGAACCACATGGTTCAGAGCTCTCATGTATTACATGTAGCATCAGCTTATGGTCGTCTACTAATTTTGTTCAAATGGTGACCCTGTGGTCAAATTTGTCCCCGCCCCGAGGATCACAGTTTTACATAGACTTATATAGGATTTCTTTTTTTTTAAAAAATCTTCTTCTCGGAAACTACAAGAGCCAGAGGTTTAATATTTTGCTGTTGCTATAAGCTTATGGTCCTTTACCAATTTTGTTCAAATGGTGACCCTGGGGTCACATCTGGCTCCGCCCCGGGGGACACAGTTTTACATAAATGCTTGTATAGGGAAAAACTGAAAAAAATCTTCTTCTCTGGAACTGCAAGAGCCAGAGGTTTAATATTTTGCGTTTGCTATAAGCTTATGGTCTTTTACCAAGTTTGTTCAAATGGTGACCCTCGGGTCACATTTGACTCCGCCCCAAGGGTCACATGTTTTACATAGACATGTATAGGGAAAAACTTAAAAAATCTTCTTCTCTGAAACTGCAAGAGCCAGAGGTTTAATATTTTGCATTTGCTATAAGCTTATGGTCTTCTACCAAGTTTGTTCAAATGGTGACCCATTGGTCACATTTGGCCCCACCCTGGGGGTCACAGTTTTACTTAGGCTTGTTTAGGCAAAAACTGAAAAAATCTTCTTCTCTGGAACCACATGGCACAGGGCTCTCATGTAATGGTCCTCTACCAAGTTTGTTCAAATAGTGACCCTGGTGTCAAATTTGGACGCGCCCCGGGGGTAACAGTTTTTTTAAATCTTTTTTAATTTTTTTTGTGTTTTTAATTTGATTTTTTTTAAAAAAAATAATTTCAATTTCATTTTTTTTTTTTTTTTTTTTAGTTTCAAAATTATTTTTTAATTTTAATTTTTTTTTTTAAATTCTTTTCATTTTTATTTTTTTTTTTTGAGTGATTTTAATTTTTTTTTTTTTCATTATCTTTTTAATTACTTGACACTTACTTTAAAATTTCTTGTCGGCGCTACTCATCCTAAATGCCCTGTTGAATTTCGACGAAACTTGGAAGGAAGCATCGGTAAGATGTCTAGTTGTACATATCACGCTTTTGTTCCAGTTCGCTAGAAAACCAGCTAGATCTTTTAGTAATAACAGAGTTATGGCCCTTGATTTGTTGAAAAATGCTATATTGTCTCTTCCTTTGTTAAATCTGTAGAAGAGAGCTATATCTAGCTATATCTATCTAAATCTTTAAGAGCTGTTTTAGCCAGTAGAGCATCCACAGGCCTTCTTGGGCCTCTTGTTGAACGTTATCGGCGTTGATGACGATGCCAGCAACACTTTATTGACGTCATGACTCAACATCACAGCTAGTTATTTTTGAGTTCGTAATTAGTTATTAATATTTAGCGATTACGAATATTCTTTCACTGAGAAACCGTTCTTTTACTCCTAGAAATGTAATGAACCAAATATGCTTGTCCTGAAGCAAGTTAATGTGTATTTAACACCATTTTTATCCTCTGCAAAACTGTTTTTGGGAGGTGTGACCTTCAGTCATACTTCATATCTGGAGCATAACTTCAAAACTTCTCGAGGTATCTTCATGAAACTTGCTACACATATCAAGCTAGCGGTATGCGGGAGGTGTAAAGTACTGGTTCTACCCTGCAAAATGACGTAAATCATCATACAAACAAACAAATGAACGGTCTTGTGGTGCCTTTTGTTAAACATAACTTTTATTGTATTTTTGGCATTTACATGGAAACAATTATGTCTGTGGTTTAATGTCATTTTATTTTTCAGCACATTTTAGGCAATGTATGATGGTCGTTTTTCATGGTGAAGGCAGACCAACCACTTATTTTCGGGTAGAACCAGTGCTGTATACCTCCCGACATGCATACGCATCAACACTTTCTCACAAGTTGGCAGTGGGATTCGAACCCAAACGCAGTGTCTTTGCCAGGCAATCAAGTTATTGCAATCAAGTTATTGTGAACTTGATCAAGATATCAAATTGTATTTGAAGTTATTTGTTTACAACTTGTTCTGCCATCAAACAATAAGGTGTTGGCTGGGGATAATAACATTTTGTTGTCAATATATATTCTTATAGGTTTTGAAATCTGTAATCTATGATCACGTAGATCAGTTATGACCAATATTATCTCTTACAGTTATTCAACGATCCAATCCATGGTCACATAGACTTACATCCCCTGTGTGTGAGGATTATCGACACACCCCAGTTCCAGAGACTGAGGTTTCTGAAGCAGTTAGGAACTTGTTATTATGTGTATCCCGGTGCAACACATAACAGATTTGAGCATTCCATTGGGTAAGAGAGTTAAATGTTAATGGTTTGTCGTACCATTTTAAAACGAAAGCAAACTGTCATCGGCACTGTTCCAGTTATAAGCTTATCTGAGACTAAGGCTTAAGTGAGATAGTAGTGTTACTACATTTTGTTTATCGGGCCATCCTTAAAAAACGATTTGTTTGCTGTTTCCCGACCCAGGATTTTATAAGTGAGTAGGTAGGTAGGTGATTTTTTTTTTGCCAAAGACAGTAAAAAACCATAAGAAACTAAAGAAAAATATACTAAAAACAGTAAAAAAACAACATTTGTTAAAGAATTGCTATAAAAAGTTTTGGGTAGGGCCCTTTTTGGTGGGTAGGTAGGGAAACAGCAAACCAACAATTTTTTATGGTCGGCCTCGGTTGTTTGCCATCGTCGTCCATTCTCATTGTCATCTATTCACTGAGGCCTACTTCTACTTTGACCAATGAAGAAGCTCTTAAAAATATGAAAAAACCCATTGGTTGAAAAACGGATGAAACATGGTCTGAGTGCCTTGTATCTTACTAAGTTCTTATTTATTCATATGAATTTATAAGTTTAAGAAATATAAATCTTTTAACTGGGCAAAAACATTTGATGCAGTTCTTAGGTTTCATAGTCTCGGGAATTTAAGGGCACAATACAGTTATAGGACTGTCCCGAAAACCTGTAGTAGTTACTACTCAGCTGAAGTTACATGATAATAAGCTTGGTGTCGGCATACCCAGCATGAGGTCAATAAAATGGCAATAAATCACCTAACATGCCAGCTAATGAGCTAAAAAAAAATCCATGCAAAATTAAATGTTAGAAGTATATATCACTGCCTTATCTCTATTTGCAGATAGCATTTTGTTACACCAACTTATTTCTAATTTTTTAAATGTGCCTATCTGCTGTCAGATAATTGATGCCCTTCTGTGTAAAAAAAGGGTATTTTATTGCTCTGGGGTCAGTTAATTACATGGATGAATTATAGAGATTCTCAATAAATCCTATAACTGAATAGTGGATAAGTCAGAAATTGAAACTTGTGTCTGCGAATATGAATACGGGATGTACATATTAAAGAATGTGCTCTCACCCAGTGTGCAATGCGTGAAGACCTGTTTGCACTGCACCAATCAGGTTGTGTCTCTTGGACATTTTTTTTCACAGAAAAATATGAAAATAATACATTACCAAATTATATGAATGTATCCAAAAAACAATATGGTTGTATTGAAAAAGTAAAGAGGGTAAAGTTTTCATACAACTATTTTTTGTGAAGAAAGGTTTTAGGTATATAATAGTTCTATATGTAGTAAGGTCAGAGTGATGGGATCATATTTATAGGTTATTAGATTTGTATTGGGATATATGCACAAGTTCTTTAATGTATTGCGCGACTTTAGGCAATATATATGCGCTAAAGAACGAGTGCATATATCCCAATATAAATCTAATAACCTTTTTATTGCTTATGCACTTTTAAATTAGAACAATAAAATAGGTTGTAACATTTAATTTTCACCAAAAACATTCATTTGAAATAATCATTTTCACAATGAAATCAACATTGTTTACATCACGTGACATACCTTCTTTGATATGAACAGAAAAGTACAACAATCACGAACGAGTATACATTACACACCCAATATGACTTTACTACACGTCAATATGAGCAAATATTGACGTTTCCTGTTACATTGAAAGTAAATGGAGGTTGTAAATGCATATGCAATAATGTCTGTTTCAGGGTGTGTCATCTGGCGGGTCGGCTGGTCCGAGCCATACAGAGACGTCAACCTCGCCTACAGATAACTGATCGTGATGTGTTATGTGTAGAAATAGCTGGTCTTTGTCATGACTTGGGTGAGTGCAGTAATTGGGTGCCTCAGCTAAATAATTCATCAAGTCTTCTGTGTGTGTAGTGTTTAGGTTTATCTTTTGTCTGCATGTTAAGGGCAAAATAGTGCGTGCACTTACCTCTGAACAAACCTTTTATCAGAATTGCAGGCAAGAATTCTGTCCGATTTTTTTTTTAGGGATCACTTTGTTGCCTTCCATCTGCCATCATAAAAACTTAACATTGGGTATAACTTTGTCATTTCTTCATCAAATGGTATAACTTTGTCATTTTTTCATCAAACTTTAGATATAACTACTGCATGACAAAAGTCATGAGATCTTGCCAATATAATAATAATAAAAATTATAAGGTCATAGTCAAGGTCTAAATTCTGATTCAAAGGAAATTTTTGGTCACACAAATACATTATTGGTTTATTAACTTTTTCATTTCTTATATAATTTCTTAAACTTTTGCGATCTACACATCATTACAATAGTCACATGACCACACCAACATATAAAGGTCAAGGTCAGGGTCACAGACAAGGTCATATTCAGGGTTCAGAAGTCATTGTTTTAGTCCTACATTGTGTATTAACAAGGCCCTGGAACGCGCCTCGCATGCTGCAGAGAGACATGCTCCAGATAGCACCCACCTAGTTTTTGTTATCGTAGTTATTAGTGTTGACGGAACTTCACTAGGAAGTCATAAAGGTTTCACCCCTTGTCGACATTGTGAATGAGAAGTAAAGGCAACACACACTTTTGTAAGGAACACCCAGTGTTGTCATGAATTGGCTGAAACCAAACTTTATATCACTCCTGGCATGTATGTTAGGAAACAATTTTATCTCCTGTCACCAGTGTCTTTTTTTTCTATTTAAATGGTGCCGAAAAACGGTACCATTCCCAATAGCAAAAAGTAAGTTTTTTGAAGATTCCCATTCCAAAAACAACAAAAAAATACATTTTGTTTTTTTGTAAATATTTTAGAAGGGAACTTTAAACAGAAAAAAAGGAGGGGGAGGGAGCGTAGGAACATATACTTTTAAAGGAGGGTAATGAAATACTACAAGGGAATATAGTTATACTTGGTAATGTGTTTGCAAAGTATTTAAACCTACAATATTGCTTTTGTTTGATAGTGAAAAATTCCCAATTTAAGGGAAAATATCGTGACTTTTCCCAATTGAATGGGTACAGATATCATTCCCAAAAGGGTGAAAAAGTTCACTGGTCACAAAAACCTAGGAAATTTGTTTGTCACGTTGGACTGTCCTAGATGTTAGACTCTTTAAGTATTGCAGAAGATTGCAATTTACAATCAAACCTACTCAAAAGACTTAAGAGATCCGCGTATAAATTCCAAATTGTCTTATTTTAAATTTAAATGAACCTTTTAGTCTATTTGGAGACCACCTGCGTTAAGATGCTGATATATAGGTTTGACCACTTAATTATTTTGAGGTTAAATATAGACACATAAAAGCAGAGTACTATTTAGTATAATATCGCTGATGAATGCAGTTTTTTTCTATTCCAGGTCACGGTCCATTTTCACACTTGTTTGATGGGAAATTTATTCCATATATGTGTCCAAATACAAAATGGAAGGTGAGATAAATTATCATATATTGATGTTGAAATCTCTCAAAAACATCCGTCTATGCAGTCAGTTTAATTATTGGTTTACCACCCATCAACACCACAGAGGGCGGAAGAATGGAGAGGGCTTTGATTTCTGACGAATTTGATATTTTAAGGTCGTGACATAATACTATTTCTATTGTTTTATGTGGCCCAATATGTATAAAAACAAGGCAGTATTGTAGGACATTCCAAGAAAGGGCTGTTTATTTGTGTGAACTTGTTTAGTGCTCATGCTTGTTGGGGCTGGGGAAGGAGCTTAGGATTTTTCCTGCACACATGGCTAAGGTGAAACTTGTTCCGGACTAAAGCAATCTTGGTAGCTCAGTGGATAAGGCATTGACTTCAGAACTACAGACCTCTGGCCCATGTGGAATCGTTCCTTTGGCAAAGACATGTCTGATAAGAAACTTCATCCTTCATCTCGTCTCCCTCTGAGGTTACCGGGACATAAAACCCCATTTCATTTTACTGTACCCGACTAGTTTACACTGGACTAGATTTGTAGAGAATTACATTGTGTAATTTCTTACATGTCTGTTGTTGAAGCCCTTAACAATAGAATGCAAGAAACCCCACAACGTCCAAGTTTGCGAAGTCTGACGGATTTCACTTTAACTTGGTATATGTCGGCTGTTTTAAGCTCTACCAGCAGAAAGCAACTAGAGCCTTTATGATGGCGATTCGTTTGTTGTCCGTCTGCTGTCCCTGGTCCATCTGCTGTCCGTATGTTGTCCGTCTGCCGTCCGTCTGCTGTTGTCTGTTAACCTTTTTCTCGTTAGCACTCTGGTACCTTCATTTTCCATTCAATCTTTATCAGACTTAGCCAGATTGTTGATATTGATAAAAGCTTGAATCCATTCAAAAACCAAGCACAAGTTGTCATTGCCTCCTTGAGAGCAACACTTACTTTAATCTAAGGGAAACAACCCATACTTAATTTATGTTGATATCCAGTGTAGTTATTTCCCTTGATTGAAACAAAAAAATTGAATTGAATCTTAATGTTTTGCATGCAGCATAGCTTATAGTCCTCTATCAAGTTCGTTTAAATGGTGACCCTGGGTTTAAATTAAGCCCTGCCTCAGAGTCACACTTTTACATAGATTGTATAGGAACATCTTTAAAAAATATTCTCTGGATATTAAAGAGCTAGAGGTGCATGTAGGTTTATGGTCCTCTACCAAGCATGTCCAAATCGTAATCCTGGGTTGTTGTCGTCGTTGAAATCTTTAACAAATCTGATATTGTTAGCCGTTTTATGTCTTGGGTAACACAGAGGCCATATTGAGACGGGGACCTCCGTTTAGTCTCATCTGTTGAGGTGGGGAATATAACTCGGATCCTGGTTTACTACTTGCGGTAATTGCTGATCCATGGACAATAATTCTACCTTGGTCATTATATGCGAAAATGCAAGTATACATATTATAAATATCTTGCAGCATGAAGATGCGTCCGGGCAGATGTTCCACTACATGCGAGAAGAAAACGAGCTGGACCTAGTGTTTGAAGAGTATGGTCTCACAAAGCAAGATCTTCTCTTTATTGAGGAACAGGTGACGGGACCGAAAAAAGAATTTCTTACAAAAGTAAGTTAAGTAACCCGGTAGATACAACACAAATCTTTGTAAACAATTGCTACACATGTTTGTGCTCCCTTGTGATAGGGTTATCTATATTGACATATTTTATGTGAGCATTAGGGGGCGTCCGTGGCCGAGTGGTAAGAGTCCTGACTTGAAACCACTTGCCCCTCACCGCTGTAGGTACCTGGGGTCTTCCTCCACCAGTGGAAGCTGGAAAGTTGCCATATAGCTGTTGGTGCGACTATAAAATCCAATTCAATTCAATTATGTGAGCATTAAATGACTGATATACTTTGAATATAACACTTTGAAGTTTTTATGCCCCCTTGTGGGGTTACGCTCATAGATTTGCACTTGTCCGTCCATACATCCCGAAAACTTGTGTCGCGCTATCCTCCGTAACTGTTTAACCCATGGTCGCGAAATTTTACAGGAATGTTGACCAGCAAGTGAAGATGCACACCTGGGTTTTCGTTTTTATTTTGGGATAAGAACCACAGAGTTTTAGCCCTTGACTTAGTCAAAATAGGGGCTGATAAAACTTGTGTCACGCTCTCCTCCATTACTATTTAACCCACAGTCGCCAAACTTTACAAGAATGTTGATAAGCAAGTGAAGATGTGCTCCTGGGTTTTCGTTTTTATTTTGGACCAAGAACCACAGAGTTATGGCCCTTGACCTAGTCAAAATAGGGGCTGAAAAACGTGTCGCGCCCTCCTCCATTACTGTTTAACCCACAGTAGCTAAACTTTACAGGAATGTTGATCAGCAAGTGAAGATGCGCACCTGGGTTTTCATTTTTATTTTGGGCCCAGAACCACAGAGTTAATGGCCCTTGACTTGATCCTCCATAACTATTTAACCCATGGTCGCCAAACTTTACAGGAATGTTGACCAGCATGTGAAGATGCGCACCTAAGGTGAACATGTTTATCAGTGCTATGTGGCATAGTGAACTAAGTGGGGGCATCCATGTCCTATGGACACATTTCTATTTTAAAATCTAAAGTGTGTCTGCTCAACTGCTCTTATGTTTTTCATGAAACTTTATGGGAAGTATCATATGATGTCTAGTAGCGCATATTCTCAGGAAGTTCCAGTTGAATGATTTTCAGCAGAGTTATGGGACTTTGACGTTTTCAGATCTAACATCAAACGTAAAACTTGTCCTCTCAACTCCTCCAGACGTTTTTCATCCGATTGTATTTTACATAATTATGTATCTTTATTCGAGGGGCATACATTTTTATTTTTGAGGTCATTAAGTCATTAAACTGACACCTCGGAAATGCATGTCACATAAAAACATTAGGAAATGGGCATATAATGCCCTGTTAGACGGAGCGGGCATATAATGCCCTGTTAGACGGAGCGGGCATATAATGCCCTGTTAGACGGAATGGGCATAGAATGCCCTGTTAGACGGACCTCTTGTTTAACATCAACCAGTTTCATTGCAAGATTTTATCCAGATGGTAAGAAGAAAGTTATTAACATCTCTCATTTACAGGACGATCTTTTATCCATTGCTGTGTATAAGCAGAAACAGATTACCAATTCAGATTATCAAAGTATTTTTAGAAAGTATAATTGTGTAAAATTGATAAATTCTGACCATATTATAAAGAATATCATACTTCCAATTGACAATAATGGTTTGATAGAGTGCTGTAATGGAGATTTCCGTGTTGATTAAATTATCCAGGATGTTATCCAGGATTGGCCATTTGTGGGTAGACCAGTCAAGAAAAGATTTCTGTATGAGGTATGTAGTTTGAACTAAATGATTGAATTCACAATACCTTATTTCTCCTATAAATTGTAGTGCCCCGATGCTATATGCAAAATGCAAATGGGGCACCCTTATTATTATTATTTTATTTTTTATATATATTTTTTTTTTATTGAGGTTATGCTAAAAAGCAGTATTTTCAGACTGTATATCCCAAACTGAGTCTCAAATGACATATTTAACATGGCAGGCAATAAATTCACATGCTAAGCTTTGCATTTTCATGATTTTGTGTGACAATGTAGATGTGTCGTATCAACACAATCTGGCATATATAACTGGCACATCTGCTTTTTCATATAATTAGCCATTTAGAACAAGTGACTCTCGGAAAACATCTGTAGTAAACCTTATTTGACCTTGACATCTCAGCAGCTTCCAGTTTGATATATATATTTAGGTAATTTGATCTTCAAGTTTGCATTTTCCGAGAGCATTACCTTCTGCATTTTCAGATTGTTGCCAACAAAAGGAATGGTATCGATGTTGACAAGTGGGATTACTTTGCCCGGGACTGTCACATGTTGGGAATCAAGAATAATTTCGACCACAACCGCTGTATACAGTTTGCACGGGTACTGGAGGTCGAAGGTCAACTGCAGATCTGTTCTAGGGATAAGGTAATTATTAATTTCATTATAGTGTGAAATAAATGTCTTCCTTTATAGTAGACTATTTTAGAATGTTTTATGGAGTTGATAGGCGGAGTAATGGTAGAGAATCTGCCTTACATATGGGAGGTTGGGTGGGTTCAGTCCCACGCCGGGGCATACCAAAGACTATAAAAATGGCAATGTAGCTCTCTTGCTTGACACTCCGTATATAAAGGGTAGTGTTAAAGTCGGTCAGCCCTGCGTCAGTATAAATCGACTGGGTGGGGTGTCATGCCATGTGTCTACGGTGTGGTATTTCAGTGTGGTAGCACTATAAAGTTGAGCATAGAGCTCACTGCTCACTACTTACATAAATACATACATATTCATACCTATGGTGTTCATGCTTTATAGAGATATGTTTATATTGGGACCAGTTTCCATGTTTATCCACAGGAGGTATATAGGTTATATGTTTATATTGGGACCAGTTTGAATGTTTATCCACAGGAGGTATAGGTTATATGTTTATATTGGGACCAGTTTGAATGTTTATCCACAGGAGGTATAGGTTATAGGTTCATATTGGGACCAGTTTGAATGTTTATCCACAGGAGGTATAGGTTATAGGTTTATATTGGGACCAGTTTGAATGTTTATCCACAGGAGGTATACGTTATATGTTTATATTCTGACCAGTTTACATGTTTATCCACAGGAGGTATAGGTTATATGTTTAGGTTGGGACCAGTTTATATGTTTATCCACAGGAGGTATAGGTTATATGTTTATATTCTTACCAGTTTACATTTTTATCCACAGGAGGTATAGGTTATATGTTTATATTGGGACCAGTTTACGTGTTTATCCACAGGAGGTATAGGTTATATGTTTATATTCTGACCAGTTTACATGTTTATCCACAGGAGGTAGGCAACCTGTATGATATGTTCCACACACGGAACACGCTACACAGACGAGCATACCAGCACCCGGTCACCAATATTATAGATACCATGTAGGTTATCACTTTAACAACTTCTCCATAGCCTATATAGCCGCGAATAGCATGTTTGATGCGTTATTAAAGCTTGGTTACACTGAATCTAGAATGGCTATGCATTTAGTCTTTGTTTTATTAGGCAGGTTTTCCAACGGAAAACTGGTTATTAGATTGGCGATTGTCGTTTGACGGTGACAAGCGGGTGGGCAGCAACAAACTCCGGTTTCTGGGCTATAACTTCGGTTAGGAATGAGAAATTGGAACGAAATTTAGTGTGCAGGTAGCTTCTATGGAAAGGAAGCTTGGGACTGCATTTGAGGTCACTGTTGTCAAGGTTGCTTTACTAGAAATAGAAAAATGGTTGTTGGAAATGAGATATTGGAACAAAACTTGGTGTATATATGGAAAGGAGGTTTGGGATTGCACTTGAGGTCACTGAGGTCGAGATCGCTGTTACTAAACATAGATAAATGGTTACAGGCGGTAACTTAGTCAGATAAAAAGCAAGTTGGTGTGTATGTAGCTTATATATGGAAAGGAAGCTGTGGAGTGGAAAACTTGGTTTTCGTGGAATTTCCATGTTTCTTGTTTTACATTAATATGAAACTGCCAAAATAGCTTTAATATACCAATCACTCTGGATTGCATGTATGAGGGTGTTTATATGAGGGGCATGTATGACAGCTTGAATGTGGGAGTGGAGTCAGTCTTGGATTGCATTGGTAAGAAAGAAGTGCATTTCCAACTGCAAGACAGAACAATCGTATATCTTTAGTATGAATTCAGATATTTTGATTAGAGTTCAGGCTAGCACATGGACAGACAAAAATATCAACTGCCGTTCTTAACTGAAAGTCAAATTGATAAATAAAAATAAAATAAGTAAATCTTTGTAGAAGAGTGAAGCTTTACATAGCACAACTATTATAAATAATCCAACTTGTTTATTATTAATAAGGCCAGAAAAAAAAATACCTGTGTTTCTGGTTACTCTGCTGAAAAAAATAGGTTAGGTAGGTCGGTAAATTTTTTCTTTTCTTTTTTTTTTTTTTTTTTTTTGCCCATGTGGTTTGGACGATGTTAAAGGTATCTTTAACTTTGTCAAGCAGTTAATTTGTTGTGATTTTGCAAGGAGAGAAGGTAAACAACCTCATGATATCTTCTTAACTTGTTTGTTTTGAATAAAATAAAATTGAAAACACCTATTTTCTGCCATTACGAGTTTACATACGATTGAATTTTATAATTTTCCTGAGGCTGGGTGGTATTGGAAGAACAAATCTGCTGGCAGCATGTTATGATTAATGTTTTTCGTAACTTCTGCTCTGTCCCATGGCTGCATTTTCCAATACGAATAGCCAAAATGGGTTTTAGCGCATGTTTCGTATTCAATCTTTTCGTACATAACCGTTTCGTACCCAGCTTTTTCGTACTTTTTTTTTTTTTTTTTTTTTTTTTGATAAAAAACTAGGGTCGGCGCCAAAAAATAGGGACGGTCGGGTAACCAGAAACACAGGTGTTTTTTTTTCTGGCCTAAAGAATAGAGAGTTTTCATATCCTTTTAAAAGGGTCTTGAATTATTTTACAGGATAACAGAAGCTATGGCGAAGGCAAACGACTACATTAAGTTTCCAGGAAAAGATGGGTGAGTGTTGTTGAACGTTATACAAATGAAGTCTGTCAGTCAGTCACAGAACTCCAAAACTGTTCAAAGTATCTTCATATATCAAGCCAGTGTTCTTATGCTGCCGTTTGATATATAGGACTTTCTTGGTGTTTCCGTGGAAATTATTTGTTTCTGGAGCATAACTCGAACAAAAAAAAAAATGAAACCCCAAATATGACATTTATAAAGCAAACCTTCGATATAACTGCAAATTAGAATACTGCTATATGCAAAATCCCATGTAGCAGTATTCCATCCCGTTTCGAATGGATTGTTCCCAAATAATACACATAATAACTGATGACATAATGTCCGTCTACATGACACATTCTTGATCGTCTAATTTATTACAGAATTATGGCCCTTCGTTTGAATTAGAATTTTCACCTCTAATATTGTATAATGAACTCACTCTATTACTTGCAGTTCTTAGTTTCGAATGGATTGTTCTTGAATTTCATATACACATAACAACCGATGACCTTATGGCCCTCTACATCGCACATTGTTGATTGCCTTATTTATTGCAGAATTATGGCCCTTTGTTTGACTTAGAATTTCTACATTGTATATTGAACTTCATGTGGCTTTCATTCAAACGTTTTCATGGATTGTTAACTACACTTGACATACAGTTCACACGTGATGCTAATATACACATAACAACTGATGATGTCCTAAAGTTTTCAAAGCGGTGGTATTCATCACCTTCAGTTCATATTTTTAGCTCTACTGATCAAAGATTGGCAGAGCTTATGCCGTGGCGCGGCGTCCGTTGTCCGTCCGTCCGTCCATTGTCCGTCCGTAAACTTTTTTTGTGGCGACTACTCCTCTGAAACTACTTGACGGATTTTCATGAAACTTCACAGGAATGTTGCTCTTGATGTCTAGTTGAACCTAGCAAAATTTCAGGACGACCAGAAATTCAAGATGGCCGCGACGGCTAAAAGTAGATTTTAAAATGCGATTTTGTGGCGACTACTTCTCAAAAACCATAAGTGATATTGATTTGAAACTTACCAAAATGACTGGCACGACATGTAGTTGGTCCTAACCAAAGTTCATTTTGATTGGATGTCAAACATGGCCGCCAGAAGTCATCTTTGTTTACATAGAGTTATATAGGAAAAACTTGTAGCGACTACTCCTCTGAAACTACTTGAAGGATTTTCATTAAACTTCACAAGAATGCTGCTCCTGATGTCTAATTGAACTTGGCAAAATTTCAGGTCGGCCAGAAATTCAAGATGGCCACCACGGCTAAAAATAGGTTTTTAAAAAACAAGTTTGTTGCGACTACTTTTTGAAAACTATAAGTGATATTGATATGGGACCTTTTCTAAAATGATGTTTATTTTGATTCAATGTTAAACATGGCTGCCAGCGGCCATCTTTCTTTACATAGAGTTACATAGTAAAAGCTTGTAGTGCCTACTCCTATGAAACTACTCCTATGAAACTACTTGACGGATTTTCATTAAACTTCGCAGGAATGTTGATCTAGTTGTCAAAAACCTATCAGTAGAGCTTCAAGGTCATTGACCTCTTGTTATTTATGTATAAAATATGTATCAAATTTGAAATGATTTTACCAGGGTATGTATCATGAAATTGAAATTATATGAATATGTGGTATATTGAAAGTGAAACATTCACAGCCTCTGTCAATTCATCAACGCGGAGGGTAATATATTTTACCACCCAGGCGATCAAGTTTCAAAATTTGGAAAGATGGACAAAATGAGGTGTTTGCATACATGTCTAAAATATTTTAACAACTGTGTTTTAAGGGGAAATGGCAAACTGGGTTTTGATTGAAACTTTTCATGAGTAGCTTTTTTTCATGCTCTCTGAAACTAAAACGACTTTTTTTCCATATTACAGGAAGATGGTACGTATGTCGGAAGCCATACATGACATGAAGGCATACAATCAGTTGACGGACTACATCTTCTTCCAAATCCTGCACTCGACGGAGCCCAAGCTTGCTGAAGCTCGTGAGATAATCATGAATATCCTGAAGAGGAAACTGTACAAGTGTGTAGGGCAGACACAGCTGAAACATAACCAGGTTATATTAAAGGTAAATACTGTAAAGCATTAACAAATATCGAACACTGGACCTTCAGACTAACGTGCCGATGCTCTCCTAGAAGAGCTATCCTGCCAGACACTGCTCCATCAATTCATGAACCTTAACATACTCTTTCCACCTCCTCTATTAAATGGAATTTGTCTCCAGACAGACAGAAAACCGTACAAGAGACTCGAGAGTTTATCTAGTCGGAGTTCCCCACTGAAGCGAGAAATTGTATTAGGCCATAAAAAATTAATTATCTGGTTCTCAGGCCCGCCCGCATGTCTTTTTCGCAAGTTCGTTCCGGTTTTTACATGCAACTACCTCAGGGGAATGCCCTTGTGGGTTTACTGGTGCGCGGCCGACTATCTGCCGCTCTGCTCGCTAGCTTGTGAGTGTTGCAGTCGTACGGGTACCAATCTAGGAGAGTCAGACGCTTGAGACGCTTGGAACTAGTAGGTGCTACAGAACAGGCGATTTATTCAAGCGTCTAATCGACAAAGTCTCACAACAACATGCAATAACGGCGGTGTCATCGAGTCGATTGAAGTTCATGCGTGATCTAATACAAATATACGGGCTTATTGTGATTGAAAGAAGCATAAGTCGGGAAGAAATGATAAGGTAATGATCGACAATAGAGATGAGCTGATCCAAATGGTTATTGCACATGTATTTCGAGATATTTTGCATCAATACATGTATTGGAATTAAAGTTTGGATAAAAAAAAATTGCCCGCGTGTCTGTTGACCACTGTAAAATTTTAAAAAAAAATGCGCCAGCCCGCATCTCTTCTAAGAAAAAGTGGCCTGAGAACCAGGTAATTAATTTTTGTGGCCTTATAGGTAAATACTGTGTAGTATTAAGTGTTAGGATGTTTTGTAAAAAGTTGTATAAATGAGGTCCTGAAGGGAGAGAATATATTTGCCGCTTCGTCCGTATTTCTTGTCTGGACCATTACTCAAAACCAGATGGGACTGCAGTGCAACTAAGACAATGATAGAGGACAAAGAGAGAAAGTGCAGAGCACAAGAACCATAACTCTGTCTTCATTCGACTTATAGTTGCCCTTTGTAATTTTATACTTATAATTCTTGTCCGGAGCATGACTCAAAAACTACATATGGGACTGCAATGAAACCAGGTAATGATAGAGGGCAATGAGAGGAAATGCACAGCACAAGAACCATAACTCTATCTTCATTCAACTTATAGTTATTGCCCTTTGTAATTTTAAACTTATAAACTTGTCCAGTGCACAACTCAAAAACTCTTTATTGGACTGCAATGAAACTTCACGTAATGATGGAGGACAATAATAGGAAGTGCAGAGCACAAGAACCATAATTCTATCTTCATTTCAATTTGAGTTATTGCCCTTTGTAATTTTATTATGCATTTGAAGGGAGACATATATACTGAAAGTTTACCCTGCGTTTCTTTATCCCTTCAGTAGTAATCACACCGTCCTTCAGTTCGTCTGTTCGTCCGTTTGTCCTTCCGCCTGAAACAATCATGTCTCAGCCATAACTTTAAAAGAACTGAGGGGATTTTACTGCAAACAAATGTTAACCACAAAGAGAAGATGTGCCATGTGCAAGAATTGGGTCCGTACCTCAAAGGTCAAGGTCACACTTGAAGGTCAAATTACCGGGACATTTGTCACTTATTGGTGACATTTCATGTACTAATAATTATTGTCCGGAGCATAACTCAGAAACTACTAATGGGACTCCATTGAAACTTAACACTGATAGAGGGCAACGAGAGGTCCTTCTGTCTTTCCATCTGTCTGAATATCTTGTTTTTAATTGGTACACAGCTGTATATTATTGCTTTTGACCTTTTTATAAGAAGACCTACATCAGTTTAATATTATGGAATTTTTTGTTTTTACTTTATGCTTCAATGCTTCATTCAAACAAAGCATCCAATTTGGGGAGCGAGGGCTGGCGTAGCGCATTCGGTAGCGTGGCAGATTTGTAACCGGAGGCCCCGGGTTCAATCCTCTTTGGTGCCACTGTGTTTCGTCCGTGTCCTCTAAAGAACCATAGGAATCTATTTGATAATAAGAGTAGGGCACGGTTCCCGGATTCCTATGTATCCTTCCCCACTCTGGGGCGGCTCTAAATAACCTATACTGTGTTGATGAGCCGTTAAACAACATTCAATTCAATTCGGGGAGCATCCATCGATTCTACCAATATTCTTGTTTTGCCTGCTCAAGAGAAACGGATTTTCGTAGCTTGAACTATTTAATATTTCTCTTTTCAGGACCAAATATTACATGTCAAAGAAGAGATTTTTGAGAAGATGGATTCTGATGAACTGGAGTGCTCTCCCTTGAAGAAAGAGGACATCATTGTGCATGTATGTAGTTTAAAAATGATTGTGTTAATTGAAAATCATTGTCCATTGTTAGTGTTTGAGGGTTGTTGGAAAAGTTCGAAGATGTATTGATTTACAGGAAAACATAAGACAACTCTTTGTTTTAAACGCCATATTTACGTATACTTTGTAATGTGTATTCTTTTTGTAAAACTAATTTTATTTCCAAAGTTTCTGTCAGTATTTTGTGCATTGTCCCACTTGCTGTGACGCACCTGCCAGCTATTTCACTGACATTCGACAGTCAGTTGCACACTGACGTTCATATTTTCATTGAGTACTTTTGATCTTCCTTGTCTTTTATCGTCATTTGCAGAGACGTATATGCCTGTTATATACAAGTGCCCTTAGACATCACTGGACATTCAGCACTCATTTCAAGCATTCATTTGTCTGTGTTAGTGTTATTCTGGGATTCACACAACATTTCACTGATTTGTTGCTCCCCACTTTCTGACATCTGAAGTCGATTTTTTATCTTGACATTTTACAACGGGTTTATCTATTATATAACTCAAACAACTGTAAAAATAGCATGGGGTAACATTTAGTCTTACACAAAATGAGCTCAGGTGGGATAACATTCAGTCACACAAAATGAGCTCAGGTGGGATAACATTCAGTCTTACACAAAATGAGCTCAGGTGGGATAACATTCAGTGTTACACAAAATGAGCTCAGGTGGGATAACATTCAGTGTTACACAAAATGAGCTCAGGTGGGATAACATTCCGCCTTACACAAAATGAGCTCAGGTGGGATAACATTCAGTCTTACACAAAATGAGCTCAGGTGGGATAACATTCAGTCTTACACAAAATGAGCTCAGGTGGGATAACATTCAGTCTTACACAAAATGAGCTCAGGTGGGATAACATTCAGTCTTACACAAAATGAGCTCTGGTGGGATAACATTCAGTCTTACACAAAATGAGCTCAGGTGGGATAACATTCCGTCTTATACAAAATTAGCTCAGGTGGGATGACATTCAGTCACACAAAATGAGCTCAGGTGGGATAACATTCAGTTTTACACAAAATTAGCTCAGGTATAACTTTTATGATGATTTACCTCTATTTATTGTTTAGTGCTATTCCATTAAAACATACCTGGGACCCCAGGAAGGCACTTTTGACATTGAACCCATAGATGCAAAATAGAGTTTAAAGAACCAAACTTTGGAAAATATGATTCACCCATAGATGTTTATTAAATTGCCTTCCTCGTGTCCTGGGTATGTTTTAATGCAATAGCAATTATAAGAATGACTAAGAAATTGAAGGAATGTAAAAAAAACAACGTTTTTTGACGTCCTTCAGTGCGCGTCATTGATGGTTACTATGGTGAGGAGAATATGCTATTTAAGTCAACATTTTATTTTTATTTTTATTACTTATTTACATAGCTATCCCAAAATATTTGCAGCTTGCGTACCTGGATTATGGCATGAAGGACAAGAACCCCATAGACAATGTCCGCTTCTACAGCAAGGAGGATCCCAATGTGGCTATAAGAGTGAGGAAAGATCAGGTGAGTTCACCCACATACTGTCAAACCTGCTGAAGAGACCACAAACTTAGTTTTAGTTCCCAGTTAGGGTAACTCGCCCCTGAGTCTGACAGGTTATTGGTTCTCGGCACCTCTGTCTATTTATTTTCATGCTCCTACTTGCTGAAACCGTCTGGTTGATTCCTCTATATTTAATGTATCATTCGATGTCACCAAAATTCGCCCTTGAGTCGGACATTTTTTGCAACTTCAGTAGTGGGTCATAAAATTGCTTTGATGTTGCCATAAGCTCAAATAAAGAAATTGTCCTTATTTTTCTTCATGTATGTATATAAATTTCCTTACATAAATTACATATTTTAGATGTATTCTTGTGTAAAATGTTCGGATATTGGCTCCTGACTTTAGTGTTCGTCTTCAGGGCAGATATATTTAGACATGCCCCGAAGTCGAACATGTAATTGCCCTTGAGTCGGACTATAAAGGTAACTGGAGAAATCAATAGATTGGGGGTAATTCTTGTTGTTTTGAATGAAAGAAATCATTGGATTGCCTCCCTTTCATAGTAACAGTTATTGACAGTTTCCAGTTGAGAAAGATATTCAACCATCAATAACTGTCCGAGTCAGTTTAATACCCTATACTGTTTTAATGAATGAATGAACGAATGCTGTTTTACGGCACATCGACTCATAAATAGGTCATATTGTGTGCAAAAACTGATGAAAGATGAAGAAATGAAGTAGTAATTAAAAATTATTGTAAATATATAAAGATAAAACTATTTACAAATAAGGGATGATATGGTAGTAATATAAACTATATATGTAAATCAACAAATGCCCGTCAAGGGTATATAATGCACTTTAAGAGACCACCTGTGTTAAGTGAAACCTTTTACTCTGACTTCCCTTCAGTTGTCTTTTAGTACATGCTGTCACAGTACCGTGGCAACATTAGAAGTTGTCCTAGACTGTTTGTTCAAATCTATTTATGAATGCTTTAAGCTCACCTAAGCCGAAGGCTCAAAGTGAGCTATGCGGACCTTCCTTTGTCCGTCGTTACTATTGCTAAAATGACTTCTCGTAAAAATCTGCTTGGCCACTTTTGACATTACTTTACAAATTCAAAAGTCTTCTCAAGAACTGCATAACAGATTGCAACAATAGTTTTCATAAATGATCAATAGGCTACTCAGTTCAAGTAAAGACTCATCGGTCAAAAATTGCCTTGACCAAAGTTTGTATGTAGTATTTTATAAGGAAAACAAAAAATGTTAAACTTCTGCTTTAAAAACAACTCCTCAGCAACCATTGTTAAAATTAGGTCAATGCAAAATCCAAGATGGCCACAGACAGCAATAGTTTTTAGCTCTACTGGCCATGGGCCAGCAGAGCTTATGGGATGGCGAGTTGTCCGTCGTCCGTCCGTTGTCCATCGTTAACTTTTGTCTCGTTAAGATGATAGGGCCTTCATTTTTCATCGGATCTTTACCAAACTTTACCAGATTTTTTAGTTATGGCCCTTGATTTGGTTAAAAATACTGTATTTTGCCCAAAACTTTCAAAAAAGCATAAATTGCAGTCACTTGCTTCATTGATGTTATAAGAGCCATGTTAGCAAGTAGAGCGTCCATAGGCCCTCTTGGGCCTCTTGTTTCATAAATAATCATTTTACCAGAGCCTTCTTGGGCCTCTTGTTTCATAAATAATCGTTTTACCAGAGACTGTTAAAGGGGCTTGCCTCCGGAATTAATACAAAAAATCAGTAAAGCTTTTGAGTACAAGTTTTACACAAAAATATACAGTGATCCCCAATGTCCGACCCCAATGTGCACTTTGTTATGTTAGACTGAAGTCCAAAATAATAAAACAAACTCTTTTTGATTTACTAATGAACAAGTAAAAATATTTATCTGATATTTATCTATTTTGAGATTTATCTGTTTTGATATTTATCTGTCCGATATTTATCTGTCCGATATGTATTCATCTGTTTCGATACTTATCTACAATTTTTCATCATGCTATGTCAGGTCTCCCAGATGTTGCCGGAGACATTCTCGGAGCAGCAGTTGAGAGTATACTGTAAGACGAGAGAGGTTCGATCCCTGGACATGGCCAGACGTGCTTTCCACGACTGGTGCATTGACAAAAACTATCCACCACCAAAGGTAGTGTTTGTATATAAATGAATGTCTTTATTTAAAGTGTAGGTTAGTATTTTGTGAAAAAATGAAAAGTTGACCAGATAACTTTTACATCATAAGTCAAGAAAACAAGTAAAGCTATTGCTTATTGTGTGACATGGGCATAAAGTGACAAAAAGTACATAAAACAAAATAATGTATAGAGCACATGGCACAATGAACCTATAAGTCTGCCAATGGTAAATACGTTACAAAATATAACTACATGGTTCAAACTATGATGTTTTAAATGATTGTAGTTACTTCAGCACAGTATATATAGAGTACTGTGTTAACCCTTCGGATATTGATTATCAACCTCGGCTTTGCCTCGGGCGATAATCATATCCTCAGGGTGAACATTCTTACTATCACCCTCTCATGAATGTGATATTTATATAATATCATATGTTTAATAATATTTTCACCAATCATGAAGCGTTGCTTCATTATTAACTGTGAGACAGACTGAAAAGGTTAAATCCTGATAGAAAGGAAAATGTGTCGACATGAACAGTTATTCAAGAAGTAAAGGGTTAAATACTGAAAACCAAGTTGTAACCTTTTTGGAGCAAATTTTTCTAACTCCGCACCAAAACACAGAATCTTCGTTTTGCTAAACCTTTTGAATGAAAGCAAAGGGAGTGTTATTGCTGATACCTGTTATACAACATATTTTCTTTCTAGGGTGGAGATGCCAATACTTTGGAACTGACGCCAGTGTCTAAGGGGGAAGGGACCGGCACACCTACACACACACAACAGAATGGCAGCTCGTGTAATAGCACACCTGGATCAGCCGGGAAGTTTAAATCGAGGCTTTCTTTCTAATGTAAGCTGTACTTTGAAATGTCAACAAGCCAAATGTTGACATGTATCCAAAGACCAACACTTTCGATTGCCCTGCATTTGATTAGATTAGATAGATTATTTTAGAATTTGTTAGAATGGTAAAATGGATTTTTTCTTTAAGTCATATATTCTCAAAAGTGTTCAGCATTTTTTCTTTAAGTCAAATTCTCTGTCCTTGCTTGAAATTTGCATGAAATTTGCATGAAATTATTTTCACTTGATTGTCTTGCAAATTGTGTTTTTATGCGGTGGTAGCGGGTGGCAGGCAGGTGATTGGTTTCTGTCATTTAAAGAGAACAACTGAATGCATGGAATTAATATTTGCTGTGTAGTTAATCATGGTTAGAGGTAAACCCCTATTGATTTTTGGGTCATTAGGTCAAAGGTCAATATCATTGTGACCTTTTAGTGAAAATTGGTTTCCTGCTCATTTTTTAGCTCGACTGATCAGAGACCAGCAGATGCTTATGCCGTGGTGCGGCGTCCGACTGTCTGTCTGTCCGTAAAGTTTTATTTGTAGCGACTCCTCCTATGAAACTATTGGATGGATATTCATGAAACTTTACAGAAATGTTGCCCATGAAGTCTAGTTGATCCTAGCAAAAATTCATGTTGATGTGAAATCCAAGATGGCCACCAAAGCTAAAAATAGATTTTTAAAATACAAGTTTGTAGCCACTACTTCTTGAAAACTATAAGTGATATTGATATGGGACGTTTTCTAAAATGATCAGCATGACATGATGTTGGTCCTTGTCAAAAATCGTTTTGATTCGACGTTAAAGATGGCTGCCGCGGCCATCTTTGTTTACATAGAGTTACATAGTAAAAACTTGTAGCGACTACTCCTCTGAAACTACTTAGCAGATTTGCATGAAACTTTACAAGAATGTTGCTCTTGATGTGTTATTGATCCTAGCAAAATTTCAGATCGACCAGAAATTCAAGATGGCTGCCACAGCTAAAAATGAAACTTCACACACAAATTCATCTGAAAGAATTTTGTTACACATGTCCAATAACTCTGACTTGTATCGACTACTCCTCTGAAACTACTTGACAGTTTTTATGAAACTTCACAGGAATGCTGACCTAGCTATCAAAATCTATCAGTAGAGCTTCAAGGTCATTGACCTCTTGTTTGTTAAAAGAGAATGATAGCCTGTATTGCCTGTATTGCCTGTATAGCCTGTATTGCAATCTTATTTTGGTAAAATTTTTGGTCAAAAGGATGTTTGGTCAACTGGTGACTGTGACCTTTTAATGAAAATTGGTTTCCAGTCAATGAAAACCTGTGGTTTCTGGGCAAGAATAGGGCCACTGCTTATCCAGGCAGAGGGGTAAAATCACCTTTAATTTGTCATTAATGACTTTTATCATGTTCATTAAAGGTCATCATCACCCCTGTAATGTTTCATGTGCTACTTGAGTGGTGGCAGAAAACAGCGGAGTGTTTACAATATAATTTGCAGCAACTCTGCAGGTGAGAAGGTACTAGGCCCATTCTGCATATTTTTCTTATCTAGATTAAATGGATAGTGGGCCTGGACTGTTCATTTCTGTTGGCGCCATATAACCTTTTTGGGTTGTTGCGCCGTAAAACCCAATCAGTTCAATTTCACCCAATGAAAAATTATTTTTTAAAGTCTTGTCGTTTGTCGTCATCCGTCCTTCACGCAACCTAATCCTGGCCATAATTTGAAAAGTATTTGACCTATGAGTATGTTCATGAAACTTCACACACATATTCATCTTAAAGAATTTTGTTACACATGTCCAATAACTCCCGACTCATTTTGGCAGAGTTATGCCTACTTTCATAAAACTTGAACCTGCAACCTAACGAAGCTCATAACTGGCCATAACTTAAGAAGTATTTGACCTATGTTCGTAAAGCACACAGCTTCAGCTTATCCAAAGGAATGTTGTTATACATGTCCAATAGCTTGTCTTTCATTTTGCAGAGTTATGCACCTTTTCATAAAACTTTAACCTGCAGCCTAACCTAGCTCATAACTTGGCAAAATATTGACCTATTGTCATGAAACATTACACTGTTCTTCCTTAACTATTATCCAATGCAGATTTATGCCCCTTTTCATCAATGTTAACACTAAAAACAAACAACAAAAAAATCTGCTCCACAATTCATGAAGGATTGAATCCCCTGTCTACAAGCTTTATATTTAGATTGTACTTGCTGAAATAAGCACACGGCAGGCGGCACAAGTGTTCCGTGGAACACCCTTCTAGTTATGATTTATTTTTTCATAAACATAAAGGAAGTAAATAAAACAAAAAAAACAACATTTTTTCTGTTAAAGGGAAGTAATTATGAGATTTTCAATAACATTTGCTATATTGTATTATTCACAACTTTCACATGACATTGACATCAAAATAATTTGACCAATCAGTGATCAATAAAATAAAAGACCTCCACATTCTGGTAGGGGGTAAACTCGGTGTTTATCGTTGGTGCACAACTGACTTTAGCCCTTTATAACACTAGCTTGCAGTGATAATTATATTAAAAGCTTTGTTTTTGTGTACATTTATGTATCTTCTTTTGGTGTTGTCTGATTTTAAAACACCAATATGGATACATTTGATTTAAATCATGGTCTAATATTTTCATATAGAGATTGAGGATAAAGTCCGAGTAAACCCCTTTATTTTCACCTACCGAATATCTCAACCTACCGGAAGTTGAACGGATGTGAAAGTTATGAATAGGCTACATAGGTACCATTACATTGATAGATATAACATACATTATTTTAGGCCATATCAAATTAATTCCTAGTTTATCATCCGAATTTTGGAAAAAATTGGGGCGTGGGGTGCAATTTTATTTTTTATTTTTTATTTTCCTGAGATGACATCAAACATCACAAAAATATTAATAATCAGAAGTATTATGTTTTGAACACTCTCTTTATTACCAATTGTCACTGCTATAGCGTACATTTGTATTTATAATGATATAAACTACCATGTATGTGAGTTTTAAAAGTTGAAGTTCTCAATATAACTTACTTCTTACTGCTCGACGTCCGATATGTTTACAAAATATACATTTATTTTTTTTCATTTTTTTTTTTATTTTTTTTTTTTTCGGACTAAATAAAAATTGTCGGGGCGGCATAAAATATTCGGGGCGGGCGGGGATGATAAACTGGGAATTAATTTTATATGGCCTTAAGGGAGCGCGCAAAAATACCCGGTGCTACACAGCGAGGGTAAATAAACCCTTATACACAAAATGTCTATGGAGGAGACTCCGTATTATTTTTAATTGTTTTATGCCTTTGGCGAATCAAGAAAAAACATGTTCATTTATACAACGGGTTTTTATTGTTGTTGTGGAAAAAGAGTCAATATATATATGATGGTATATAATGTTCTTCATATTAATTTCATGTATTGTTAATGACATTGCAATTTTATGTGCTTTCCCTTTCAAATCTGAGATTCTGTTTTACATCTCAACTTTGCAACTTGCTTTATACATGCATTGTTTGTTATTTTAATGTCTTTTTGACATAATGTTAATAAGTAGTTAATTATAATCATAATAATTATATGTTTTAGTCAACATTTTTTGATTTTTGTGATGATTATATTATTATTTTTAAAAAAAATAAATACTGCCTTGTGAAGTGAGTTTCATGCAAGGACCATTACGTGGTCCGAGTATTAACTTTCATACCCCATCCAACCCCTTCTCCAAGAAGCTAAAAATGGAGTTTGCTGGGGTATGTAATAAAACCTTAATTTCGGCTTAAAAAGTTTGCATATTGTAAAATTAAAACATTTAATAGGTAATTTTAAAAAGGTTATTGCATTTTTTCAGTAAAAAATGTTTTTAAAAGTGATTTATTGTCGAAATATTCATAATAAAATCCTGCTAATATAACCTTTCCCATCGCTTAATGGAATTAAGGCAGGACAACGTAATGACAGCAATTCTCTGAGCAATTCAGAATGCCATGATCACACTGCTTTTACAATGGATGTTATAATATGTTCTGGAAGCTGTCAAATAACTATTTATGCTGTTTTGACTTTAAACATGAATGAACTAATTTAATACATGCTTGTCATTTGCAGTAACGAGAGCAGGTTGTTAAATAACTTTGTAGACGCAGAGAATCTAGGAACATTGAATGTTTTTAAAAGTTCTGGCAGTCACGATAGCTTAGTCGATAACTTCTTGTGCTTAAGGGCTGCAGACCTCTGATCCATGTAGTATATCTGATGAGAATCCTTATTATTCATCTGTCTCGATATAAAGAGGGCTGGCGTGGCGCAGTCGGTAGTGCGGCGGATTTGTAACCGGAGGCCCCGGGTTCAATCCTCCGTGGTGCCACTGAGTTCCGTCGGTGTGTTCTTGGGCAAGACACTTTCCCTTTCCCTTAGCGGTCCCGTGTATCGGTCTATCCTCCGAGCATGTTAAAGAACGATAGGAATCTGTTCGATAATAAGAGTAGGGCAGGTTCCCGGATTCCTATGTATCCTTCCCTTCTCTCTGGGGCGGCTCTAAATAACCTATACTGTGTTGATGAGCCGTTAAACAACATTCAATTTAATTCGATGTAACCTTACATTTAGGGCCGCTGCAGATCCCGTTGGAGGGGAAGGCAAAGGGGTAGAACCCCCCCCAAATTCATCTTCATTTTATAACTTTTAGCTCTGCTGGCCGAGTTGTCCGTCGTCCGTCTAAAACCAGCCAAATCTGACCAGTAACAGCGGAGTTATTACCCTTGATTAGTTAAAAATGCTATATTTTGCCTCGTTAAGACGTTAGGGCTTTCATTTTTCATCTGATCTTTACCAAACTTTACCAGATTGTTAATGTCAATAACAGCTCGGATAAGTTCGAAAACCAGCCAAATCTGACCAGTAACAGCGGAGTTATTGCCCTTGATTAGTTAAAAATGCTATATTTTGCCTCGTTAAGACGTTAGGGCTTTCATTTTTCATCTGATCTTTACCAAACTTTACCAGATTGTTAATGTCAATAACAGCTCGGATAAGTTCGAAAACCAACCAGATCGGACCAGTAACAGCAGAGTTATGGCCCTTGAGTTCGTTAAAAATGCTATATTTTGCCTCGTTAAGACGATAGGGCCTTCATTTTTCATCCGAACTTTACCAAACTTTAACAAATTGTTAATATCAATGTAAGCTCGGACAAGTTTGACAACCAGCCAAATCGGACCAGTAACAGTGGAGTTGTGGCCCTTGATTTCGTTAAATCCGCTATATTTTGCCTTGTTTTTTTTCTTTTTTCATCTTTTATTATTTTTTTTTATTTTTTTTTTTATTTTTTTTATATTTTATTATCTCTACTGTCTAAATTCGAAAACCAGCCAGATCGGACCAGTTATGGCAGAGTTATGGCTCTTGATTTAGTTGAAAAATGCTATATTTTGCCTCTTTAAGACGATAGTCACTCGCTTCATTGATGTTATAAGAGCCATATTAGCCAGTAGAGTGTCCACAGGCCCTCTTGGGCCTCTTGTTTGTTCATGCTCATTAAAGGTCTTCATCAAGACCCCTGCATTGTTTCAGGTGCCATCTCGCTTTTATCACCAGAGCAGTGGCAGAAAAACTAGAACGTGGCTCCAGCATAAATGGAGTGTCTACAATAGAATTTGCAGCAACTCTGCAGTTCAGGGTGAGAAGGTTCTAGTCCCATTCTCCATATTTTAACTCGAGGTACATGGAGGATGAGTCTGGCACGTTCATTCCTGTTAGGCGCCATATAACCTTTCATGTTTGGTGTGCCTTAAAACCCCAATTCAATTCAATTCATTTCGTCTCCTAGAAATTTTAATGTTGGAAAGTGTTATTTATATGTCCCGTTTGTATTTTCGTAATGTCTGATCATAATCCGGTGTTGTATTACTATAGATACCTGTCGGTTAAATAATCTCGACAAACTGTTTGTACACAATAGTTTACCCTGAATTGTGAAATTCTGTTTGTTAAAGTGCTTTCTACCATTTATTAGCTCTACTGGCCAAGGGCCAGCAGAGCTTATGGGATGCTGTGTTGTCCGTCGTCCGTCGTCTGTCTGTCTGTCGTCTGTCTGTCGTCCGTTAACTTTTCTTCAAACGACTTCTTCTCAGAAACCGCTTGGCTAATTTTGACCAAACTTCACGTGGATGACCCTTAGTTGAATGCTTTTTAGATTTGTTAAAATTAGGTCAATGCTACATCCAAGATGGCTGCCATTACCATATATGGTCGAAACCTTAAAAAATCTTCTTCTCCAGAACCGCTGGACAGATTTCAACAGTTTTTCTTTTAAAATGATCGCCAACGCCTAGACTATCAAGTTTGTTCAAATAAAGTCCCCGGGGTCAAAAATAGCCGTGCCCCGGGGGTCCAAAATTTGTATATTGAGGTTTTGCATGTTTTTCATATAGACATATAGGAAAAAACTTTAAAAAATCTTCTTCTCTGAAACCACAAGGCACAGAGCTCTCATGTATTACATGTAGCATCAGCTTATGGTCCTCTACTAAGTTTGTTCAAATGGTGACCCTGGGGTCAAATTTGTCCCCGCCCCGGGGGTCACAGTTTTACATAGACTTATATAGGATTTTTTTTTAAAAAATCTTCTTCTCGGAAACTACAAGAGCCAGAGGTTTGATATTTTGCATTTACTATAAGCTTATGGTCCTTTACCAAGTTTGTTCAAATGGTGACCCTCGGGTCACTTTTGGCCCCGCCCCAAGGGTCACATGTTTTACATAGACATGTATAGGGAAAAACTTAAAAAATCTTCTTCTCTGAAACTGCAAGGGCCAGAGGTTTAATATTTTGCATTTGCTACAAGCTTGTGGTCCTCTATCAAGTTTGTTCAAATGGTGACCCAGGGGTCACATTTGGCCCCACCCCGGGGGTCACATTTGGCCCCACCCCGGGGGTCACAGTTTTACATAGGCTTGTATAGGGAAAAACTGAAAAAATCTTCTTCTGTGGAACCACATGGCACAGAGCTCTCATGTAATACATGTAGCATCAGCTTATGGTCCTTTACTAAGTTTGTTCAAATGGTGACCCGGGGGTCAAATTTGTCCCCGCCCCGAGGGTCACAGTTTTACATAGACTTATATAGGATTTTTTTTTTAAAAATCTTCTTCTCGCCAACTACAAGAGTCAGAGGTTTGATATGTTACATTTATTATAAGCTTATGGTCCTTTACCAAGTTTGTTCAAATAGTGACAATAGTGACCCTGGGGTCACATTTGGTCCCGCCCCAAGGGTCACATGTTTTACATAGACATGTATAGGGAAAAACTTAAAAAATCTTCTTCTCTGAAACTGCAAGAGCCAGAGGTTTAAAATTTTGGTGTTGCTATAAGCTTATGGTCCTTTACCTATTTTGTTCAAATGGGGACCCTGGGGTCACATCTGGCCCTGCCCCGGGGATTCACAGTTTTACATAAATGCTTGTAGAGGGAAAAACTGAAGAAAAAAAATCTTCTCTGGAACTGCAAGAGCCAGAGGTTTAATATTTTGCATTTGCTAAAAGCTTATGGTCCTTTACCAAGTTTGTTCAAATGGTGACCCTGGGGTCACATTTGGCCCCGCCCCAAGGGTCACATGTTTTACATAGACATGTATAGGGAAAAACTTAAAAAATCTTCTTCTCTGAAACTGCAAGAGCGAGAGGTTTAATATGTTGCTGTTGCTATAAGCTTATGGTCCTTTACCAATTTTGTTCAAATGGGGACCCTGGGGTCACATCTGGCCCCGCCCCGGGGGTCACAGTTTTACATAAATGCTTGTATAGGGAAAAACTGAAAAAAAAATTCTTCTCTGGAACTGCAAGAGCCAGAGGTTTAATATTTTGCATTTGCTGTAAGTTTATGGTCCTTTACCAAGTTTGTTCACATGGTAACCCTCGGGTCACATGTTTTACATAGACATGTATAGAGATTATTTTTTTTGATTTTTTTTTTGAATTTTTTTTTTTTTTTTGAATTTTTTTTTTTTAATATTTTTTTTTTAATTTTGTTTTTTAAATATTTTTTTTTTGAATTATTTTTTGAATTTTTTTTTGAATTTTTTTTTTTTTTTTGAAATATCTTCTCTTTTTTTTTGAAATGTTTTGCAATTTTTTTTTTTTTTGAAATATCTTCTCTTTTTTTTTGAAATGTTTTGCAATTTTTTTATTTTTTTATTTTTTTTATTTTTTTTTTTTATTTTTTTTGCAATTTTTTTTATTTTTAGCTCTATGTTCGACCAGTCGGACCAGTAACAGAGGTGTTCTTGATTTAGTTAAACATGCTATATGTTGCCTCGTTGATACGGTTGGGCCTTCATTTTTTGGCCCGAAACTTTCAAAAAAACGTAAATGGCAGTCACTCACTTCATTGATGTTATAAGAGCAATGTTAGCCAGTAGAGCGTCCACAGGCCCTCTTGGGCCTCTTGTTTTTATGCTGCCATGCAAATAGTTTCATCGTATTATTTTCAAATCTTCTATGCCTTTAATATATCCAGTGTTTGTGTATTATGTATGTTTATAGTTCAATTTTCTATCAGGGCACACTTTTTATACCCTCACCACCAAATGGTGATGGGGCTTATATCGTTAGCCATGTCCGTCCATCGGTCTGTCTGTTTCTCTGTCCGTCCCGAACGTTGTGTTTCTATCTCCGCTCACAGTTTTCAGCCGATTGTTTTGAAACTTGACAGGATGCTTACCTATGATGTCAAGATATGCATACGATACAGCATTACAATCGAAATTGTATTATTATTTTTGGCTCCATCGTAAATGGCCCCGTGTGGTTCCCGGGGCAAAGAATAGGGCCACTGCAGATCCCTTTGGGGGTAGGCAGAAGGGTAGAATCCCCCCAAATTCATGTTCATTTTATCATTTTTTGTTCATGTTCATTAAAGGTCTTCATCATGATCCCTGCATTGTTTCAGGTGCTATCTCGCTCACATCAAAACAGCAGTGCCAGAAAAACAATAAACGTGGCTCCAGCGTAAATGGAGTTTCTAGGATAGAATTTGCAGCAACTCTGCAGTTTAGGGTGAGAAGGTTCTGGGCCCATTTTCCATATTTTATCTCGATGTACATGGAAGATGAGCCTGGCATGTTCATATAACCTTTTCATGTGTTGGTGCACCTTAAAACCCAATTCAATTCAATTCAGTTCCATCGTTAATGGAGTCTACAATATAATTTGCAGCAACTCTGCAGTTCTACAGGTTAGAAGGTTCTAGGCCCATTCTCCATATTTTTATCTAGATGTAAATGGAGGATGAGCCTGGCATGTTCATCCCTGTTTGGCGCGGCGCCATATAACCTTTCTTGTGTTGGTGTGCCGTAAATTCCCAATTCAATTCAGTTCTTCAAATTTGACGTTTTCCCGATTGTTGTTTTCATTGGGGGGCCTCCGTGTCCCATAGATTTTTCTAGTTATATATAGAAAGTCTGTGCGGCACTTTACCATACTCTAACATCCGATAAATGGACTACGCCCATCTTGGTGTTTAAAATAAACCAACTCGCCCGAGACAAGACTATCTATTACTTTATGATCGAACAAGTGCAAGTTATGTAGAAAAACTAACGGGACGCTGTGAATTTTTAGAAAATCAAAATTGCCATGCGTCCCTTTAAGGCCCATCTATTGTTAATTTCCATCTATGTTGATTTCCATCTATTGTTGATTCATCAATGCATTACTTTATTAATCATCTACAGATTGTACCTTAATACTTACTCGGATATTGGAGATAGAATGAAGGGAGATAATTTCAAAATAAGAATGTATCCACCATACAATGTTCATATATATGTATACTGCCTTTTGTATATAAACTGTTTCACATCTGATGTTAATTATTTCCTACATCACTTTTAAAATCATAATTGTATCACAACAAAGTGAGCTCTATGTTTTGTTGTTTTGTTTCATTATATAATATCTTGGTGTAACTGCTAAGTTAAAGTGACGCACATCAATCTTGAAGAATTTATCAAATGTTAAGATCAGCAGCTTGTTTTATTATTAAATCCAATATGATCCTGCTTGCATATAATTTAATATTGAGGCAATAAAATTCGGCTTTTCGGCTTTTCTTTTCTTACTAACTTACACCAAAGGTTTAAATTATTATTGGTGTGCTGCATTCAGTAATACATAAAACGCAAAACAATTTATCATTATTAAAAAAACTAGTCATAATGGTTTTCAAATAGTAATGTAGAAAAACTGAATGGCGCAAGTTATTAAAAAATCATCA
This sequence comes from Cyrtodaria siliqua, assembly GCA_037043455.1. Classification (NCBI taxonomy): domain Eukaryota; kingdom Metazoa; phylum Mollusca; class Bivalvia; order Adapedonta; family Hiatellidae; genus Cyrtodaria; species Cyrtodaria siliqua. Next base: position 140,316 of record JAWPHD010003609.1, on the reverse strand, counting down.
TTGCTGCGTGTCCCTTTACGGTAATTTACAAAGAGTAATGTTCGTACACAGATCTAATACAGATTGTTTTTTCCAATATGGCTGAAACAGACATTGTAGTTGTAATACCCCAAACAAAGTATACCCGTATTGTACGAGTTGGTTGTTTAATTGAGTGGATGCATAATATACGGTTTATCATCATATATATACCAATGCAATAGTTCCATTTGTGTTGCAAATATTACGGGCTGTAATTTGTAGCAACTCAATATTCGACAATACGGTAATATCAATCAGATTTTTCAACAAAAAAACAAAGTTCTAAGATTGGCGATTGTCATTGGGCGGTGGGCGGGCAGCGTCAACCTTCGGTTAAGATGTTTGTCGGGTTCTCCAAAACATCTTAAATTGAAAACTACTCAACAGATTTGTTTGATATTTGACCAGTTGTTACAAATGATCATTAGCTATCCAAAAAGACAAATGTTTCCACGATCTTGACCTTCAGTTCAAGGTGAAATTTGATTGAAAAGGTCAACTATTGGTTAAGAAGTTTGTACGCGTTGTTGATTTCTTTGTGTAATTTTATCAGTCTCAAGATGATATAAACTGCCTTGTCAAAAGTTAAAATTACATTAATTGAATATTTTCTCCATTATATATGTTTTGTCTTAAATAATAATCTATTTGTTTTTTTGATACTGAAGTGTTTTACAGTTTGTGATTATTGTATTTGAAAGTAGACAAATGCATTTGCAAGTTACAGCCCGTATTTCTAGCGGCCAGTATCAAACTGTTGTATTTGTATTTATACAAAGTTACAACTATTAGATTTGTGTTCAGCCATTGATTTGGGAGTATACTAAGCGTCTAGAAGTGATGTATTTATTGTTAATGATGATTTAGGTAGGAGATTTACCATATGCTGATCCTCGTATTTGTATTGATTCTCATCTTGTCATTTACATGTGTGTCCTATGTATTTGTTTTGATTACCTGATAATTTGTTTAAGAAATCCGAAAGATAATTCAACAACGAATGAAGGAGTTTGTGCTAATCATACATAATTTAAAATATCAAAGTGCCGTCCGTTATTATAATGTTTTTCTCTAGAAATTATTTCTATTAGATTCATTAGTTTTAAGTCAAAAAAACTTCAATCGATAAAACATTTTAATACATTACTGTATATGTATATGTATATAAAATATGATCAGACACCATACTTAAGAATTTGTGTGACAAATCGAAGACGAAATGTAAAACAAACAATAACTAATACTTTTCTTTCTGTTAGTAACATAATTTATTTATGAAGCCAAAAAGAAAGAAATCTAATGAACATAAACATGAATGAATAAAACACCTAACATGACGAGTTTTGGCTGGTAATTAAGTTTTGTTATTGGATGTTGTTACATTTCTTTCACAATTTTATCCAACGAGTTTAATAAATCCGACACAAATGTGAGATTCTATTTATCAAATAACTCAAAAAATGCTTCATAAGGACCATTTATTATTGTAGCTGCCTAATATATATATGTGGTAGGATGACGTTGTATGTTTTGTGTGACGAAGTCCTTTGTTGCCTTGGCCTTCTTCGTACATAGATAACGATCAGCCTTCGAGTAACTGGCAGGCTGATCAGAGTTTACAATGTCCAGCTGCTGATCAGTCATTTCCACCAAAATTATGAGCAAATCTTACCAGTCAATGATAATGTGTTTTTTTTTACTCACTAGCTATAATCGAACGCAGCAGTTAATCTATTTATTACATTTTAAATCAGTTTGTGTACGATTTTATTCGAAATATTTCTCTTTGTTGATCTTCTTCGGCAAACAACGGCTTCAACACTTTTATTGATGTTATGACGTCGCAGTTTCTTTTATTTGCAGAGGTAGTAATATTAATATTAATTAATATTTAGTGATTATGAATTTTCATCCACTAAAAATCCTGATCTTCCATACTAGAAATTTAATAAAACTATATATTTTTTTATCTTTTAGAAGTTAATCTGAAATGGTGAACAAGCGTTAGTAATCCATAAATGAGTCCAGTGATATAGTATGAGGGGTGTTAAAAAAGTCTTCTAACTTTTAAATGGGTGAGCATTTTACCTTCAAAATTTACATAAGTCAAATTTGTAAAAATATATAAGTTAGAAGACTTGTCGCTTTTGGGACACCCCTTGTATAAGCACTGCAAGTCTTGAACTGGGAGTGAATAGTTTCCAGTATTGAAAGATACAATTACACAGTTTATTACATGTCTATTCATTGAACATTTTTAAGTCTTGCCAAATTATAAAGGAATTTTATATATCGGGAGAATTTTATTGACTTTTAATTGTATTTCGATATCTATAAAAGCTAGTTTTATTTATGCGACCCGAAATTTTCAAATGAAACTTGAAACATTGATAGAGGGCAATGAGAGGAAGTGCAGAGTGCAAGACCCGTAACTCTGTCTTCATTCAAATTAGAGTTATTGCCCTAAAATTTTATCCGGAGCATAACTCCAAAACTAATTGTTTTTAAAAAAGAGTTAAAAACTGCCTTTAATTGAATTTTACAATGAAGAGTGTATTAATAAATTAATATGTTTAAAATGTGTTTTGTTATAATTGTTGAACCCAGGGTATGACTATGAGCTTTTCTGTGGCCAGTATAATTGATGTAGTCACTTACCTGTTTTTGTGACCTCAAAATAAATTTAAATTCAGAATTTTTACTTGCCTGTGACTCTGTTATTGAACTAGTATGCAGTTAATATAACACAAAGATGGGAATTGAACCCACAACTTTTTGATCATGGGTCCAATGCTCTACCACTACACCACAGCACTCCGTTGAAATGCAAATTAATTTGGAAAGTGCTTTAATTCGGAGATAGTGTTGCTGGTCTATATCAACAGTTAAGTGTATTGTGTAGCATTGCTATATATAAAACAGTAATATCAGTAGATAACAATGCAGCAAGAAATACTCTTCATCATGCATCATGTTGACTTCAAATTCGAAGAATAAGAGCTCATGTAATCACCCCGGTGTTGGTGCATCAGTCCACATCGAGTTTAGTGTGTAAGCTGTGTTTACAGGTCTACATCTGTTACTTTTATTGTCTTAGCTTAACCAAATTTAGCCATGAGCTTCCTTATAGTATTGCCGCGTGTGGTTCCCGGGGGCCACGTTTGGTCACGGGGCAAAGAATAGGGCCACTGCAGATCCCTTTGGAGGGGTAGGCAGAGGGGTAGAATCCCCCCCCCCCCCCACACACACAAATTCATGTTCATTTTATCATTTTTTGTTCATGTTCATTAAAGGTCTTCATCATGATCCCTGCATTGTTTCAGGTGCCATCTCGCTCACATCAAAAGAACTGGCAGAAAAACAATAAACGTGGCTCCAGCGTAAATGCAGTTTATACGATAGAATTTGCAGCAACTCTGCAGTTCAGGGTGAGAAGGTTCTAGGCCCATTTTCCATATTTTATCTCGATGTACATGGATGATGAGCCTGGCATGTTCATGCCTGTTAGGCGCCATATAACCTTTCATGTGTGGGTGCACCTTAAAATCCAATTCAATTCCTTATAGTATTATCTTAAGGGCTGCTTAAGTAATGTTGGTTGCTATAACCCCTGGGCTTGCATGGAACCCAAATTCTATTATATCTGCCAATAAAATGTGCAATGTCTAAATTCAAATCGAAATTAGTTTGTAAGCTGTGTTTACAGGTCTATATCTTTCACGTTTCTTATCCTAGCTCAATCAAATTTGGGCATTGATTGCCTTATAGCATTATCTAGAGGGCTGCAAAATTGAGATACTCAGGTATCAAAAGCCATACAGTTGTTAAACACTTACACCCACATACCAGAATTATGTTCCTGCAAAATAGAAAGTCGCGAAAAAAAATACAATGACTTTCTTGTCATACTCTGTTAATCTTTCTCCCAAAGGTTAACATATGGCGATAAACAGTTGCATAAGAGTTGCTCTACTTCTTTCAGATAAAACACATAAATGTTAACTTAAACATCTCTAAAAATTCAAAAAATACCAAGTTTTGCGTTTTCAAATGTACTGAGTGTATAATGCATTATATGGCCAGTAAAGGATTTTGCATTCATTTGCATTGATTTTTTTGCTTTAAGTCATATTTACCAATATGCTCATATGGTAATTAAGAACTATGACGTCATCATTCTCAAAATAGCGGCTCCCAAATCCGTTTGAGAACAACATTCAAATGGTCGTATCTTTATTCCCAAGTTTTCAGAACTATATAATAAAGATTGTTTGGCTGTGCCGCTACATTCCCTTTAAACGTTTGTGTCAACTTATGACCCATCTTTTGAATTATTGCAGTTTAGGATAATAAACTTGCATACTCTATACTGATATATACTTGGTGAAATAGCATGTTCTTACTTGGGTATAGACTATCTGTTATTAATAGTCGTTAATAATTCGAAACAATTGAATTACTACTGTACTATTCGTGTGCTAAATCTTTAGAATAGAGCTAAGTTCAGTTAAAAAAGCTATCAACAGCTAAACATGTTTTGCAAAATATTTACACCATTTCTAAACCTACTGACCACAAGGTATATATATCAATTATATATTTTGAGAATCCTATCTATATAGACAATAAAAAGGGCTTTAACCAGCCAGGCTAAACCCCAAAACTGGAACGTATTTTTAAGAGTTACCAACTCATAATTCATTTTACGCATATTCTATCACTTCTATCACGGGTATTTTAAGAACCCGTAAATCTTTACATTTTATAGGCACATATACATTATTATACGACCTGAACACCTGGATAGAGTTTTGATAAATGGTTTCGTAGTGTAATTTTGCCGTTATTTGGCGGGTTAGTTTCTTTAACTGCACAAAACTATAAGATGCTCATAAATAATTCTGAAGGAGGCACACCAGACATTTCCTGGATGTCTAGGTATCCGACCTAAAATTTACACAAATGCTGATAGTTTCTTTTGTAAAGGATCTAAACATAAAAATGACCCCTTATTCACAAACACTTTAATTTGTGTAATCCATGGTTACGCCCCAGGGTTAATATAAGCGGTCTAAATATGAAGTGAATTCAAATTTCAAATCCGAATTACGTGGAGCTAACACCACATTTTGAGATATGACATTTTTATCATGCATTGAAACATTTTTACAATTCTAGATTTTTCTCAAAAAAGGCTGTACGCCCATTGAACATTTGATATAAATATAGTCTTCAAACGTATAACGTTAATATATGCTTTATGTCGTCAACCCCCGTGTGGTTCCACGGGGCCGATATGACATTTTTATCATGCATTAAAACGTTTTTACAATTTTAGATTTTTCTCAAAAAAGACTACCCTCATTTAACGTTTGATATAAATATAGTCTACAAACGTATAAGGTTAATATATATGCTTTATGTCGTCAACCCTCGTGTGGTTCCGGGGCCGATATGACATTTTCATCATGCATTGGAACATTTTTCGATTTTCGATTTTACTCAAAATAGGCTGATTGTCACAAAATGTCACGGGTAGAGCGTATTGGTCGTTCATAGCTCTTGTAAGTTATCGGTTACACCCAAAATCTATTGTTCGAGTTGAAACAATTTCACAATATTCATGATCTATTCATGTAACACGTAAAAGCGTGCACATTTTAAGTGGCCGCCAGAGAGGCCGTGTCATAAGTTTAGTTTTGTGCTAATGCATGTAAACGTATAGGTATATTTTCCTTAAACGGCAGAATTGTATAAGGGGCCTCTCGTGTAGATTCAATACTGTAGATTTAGCCACGTTTGTCACGGACTGAACGGGGGAAATAATGATTTGGGCGTAATGTTTGCTATAAAACCCATTGTCTTCTAGCTCTCGCGGGGATGATCGAAAGTACTTTGTTGGAACAGAGATTGGACGGCAAATTTCACAGGCAACATGTGGTTAGTAGTTTTATTAAACTTTTATCGTATATTTGTATTCAGTGGGCGGCGCCATCTTGTTTGGCGGTTACGACATCCGGTTAGCATTGATGTTTCTCAAACATAACTTTAGACTAGCATATGATTTTGAAGTTACTTTATTAGATGTAATTATTGTAATTGATCATTAATTGTAAAACAATATTAATTTGATAATAGTGGATAATAGGTGCATTAGTTAACGTTGGCGTATAACTCAGTGATTGTAATACACGATTGTTAACATTAGTTAACAATGAGATGAGTGACAAGAATAAATGTTCGACGCATATGCATAGCGTTGTATAATGTGGTCATTAGTTGACATGCGTGCATGCATAACTCAGTGAGTGTAATATATGAGTAATTTGATCATGTTTATATTACATGTATTAGGGGCATTGATTAACAGCGACGTACATATCGTATACATGGCGTTGTAGAATATGTATACATTGCTACTCATCATTCGTACATATATTGATTGAATAATGATTTGTTTGGGTAATGATAATTATGCAAGATTGTTATGTTTGTCAACCGACATCTTAAACGTATGTATAATTACATCCAGGGTTGGATATAAGCCATCCAGGGTTGGAGTAAGCCATCTAGGTTTGGATATCCAGGAGTGGAGCTAAGCTTCCACGAATAGCGTTTACGAGCGGTGGAGACGGTCCCCGTACCTGCGTCAGCATGGCCAGGTTTTACTAACGACAACCCCCGGGACACAAGGTGGGCCCGTTACCAGTCCTCACTGGAGGAATATCATTCACAATCTCAGTGGAGATTAACTATCATTGCATCGCGTCATCAACCCTTACAGAAGGCATTTGATGACAATCATCCATTGAATTCGCGCATCATCATCTTCATGAGCTCTCGCGCATCACAGTTATCGCGCTAGATCAACATTGTTATAGCTTTAACAACACTTTAGTGTCTTAGACATTCAGTATTTATAACAATACTAAGAACGTCTTAAACGTTCAGGAGAACATTCTTTTCATAGTTCATTTGTGTATTCGCTTCTTTTTTTTTAGATAATTGTATATATATTAAGCATATTTTAAAAGTTGCATTAAACTTATGTAAATGCATTCACCGTCATTGATTCTTTCCTGAGTTAGCCCAACCACTAAGGTCATCCTGTGACAACTGGTGTCAGAAGTGGGGTTTTGGGCGACTACGGAGGGAAAGAATCAATAAGTGATCTTTATTATGATATACTAAATCTCTACTTATTATTTTAGAATTGTGTACCACCCTCTGATCCATCAAGGCGACTGTCGACGATCACGGCCACAGCTCGGAAGACAAGTCAAGACACGACAAGGGTAGGGTGAGTCCAAACTGTTGTTTTGTCCGTTCTTTCCTTGGCGCGAGGTCGCAGTGGTCTACACGAGTGGGTCTGAGGCACTTTTGCTCAATAATTTGGGTGTTTGTTTTACCTCCCTTGATATACACATAGTATCCAATTAGGTTGGCGAACAAGACGTTCTACTCATGTTGTGACACTCGAGTATACTTATATTAATGGGAGAAGTAAATATACATGTACATGTTATACATATTTCGATGATTGTTTAAGATTTATGTCCAATATCAAATTAAGATATTTTATGTAGTGTATATGTTTTGTGGAAGCTAGATACTATCTATACATAACCGTTAGTAGTTAGCGCTAGTACAAATGTTTATGTAACTTGTCCTATGATGATGCCCAGGTATTTACTGAGGACACAGTGACTTACCATTAGTAGTTAGGTGAGTAGAATTATTAGTGACGTGTGTATTGTAATTATTGTAGTTAGTAGTCCACAATGTCCATAGACATGACGTCCATAAAGGATCTTACGGAAATGGGTAAGGAGTTAGGGTATGCTGGAGAGGAGCTTAGAACCTTTGTTAAAGACGAACAGGCTAGAGAAAGGGAATTTAGACTTACGGAAAGAGAATTAGCAAAGCAGGAAAGAGATGAAGAAAGTAGAATAGCTAAAGAGAAGCTAGAAACTGAGAAAGATAGGTTAGAAGTAGAAAGTAGATTAGCTAAAGAGAAGCTAGAATTAGAAAGTAGAATAGCTAAAGAGAAGCTAGAAACTGAGAAAGATAGGTTATAATTCGAAAGTAGGTTAGCTAAAGAGAAGCGAGATGAAGAAAGTAGACTAGCCACAGAGAAGGTAGAATTAGAAAGTAGACTAGCCACAGAGAAGCTAGAATTAGAAGCTAGGTTAGCTAAAGAGAAGCGAGATGATGAAAGTAGATTAGTAAGGAAAAAGAAAGAGGCGGATAAAGAGCAGATAGAATTAGCACGGCAGTTAGAACATGAGAGGTTCGAAACAGATGGTAGACTAGCGAAGGCTAAGACAACGATGGAGAGGGAGAAATCCGAGTTTGAGCATAAGTTAGCTTTAGAGTTGGAAGCAGCTAAGACACATAGTAAGGAAAGTAAAACTGAAGGGAAAGATAGTTATTCTGGGAAGTTAAAAGGTTCGAAGTTACCATACTTTGATGCTGACAAAGATAACATGGACAGTTACTTGTTACGGTTCGAGCGTTATGCTGAGTTACAGGAATGGACCAAAGATAAGTGGGCAGTTCATTTAAGTGCGTTATTGAGAGGCAAGGCCTTAGATGTATTTTCTAGATTACCTAGTTTAGATGCTCTTGACTATGACAAGTTAAAGGATGCTCTTTTAAAGAGATTTGAGCTAACTGAAGAAGGTTTTAGAAAGCGGTTTAGAGCTTGTCTGCCTGAGAAAGGCGAGTCATTTATTCAGTTTATTAGTAGGTCTAGAAATTACTTAGATAGGTGGTTAGAGTTAGGGAAGGTAGCGCAGACTTATCAGGGCCTCATACATTTCTTGTTGCGGGACCAGCTATTCAATGTTTGTAGTAGAGATCTGTTCTTATTTCTGAAAGAAAGAAAATTAGCTAGTGTAGGAGAAATGGCAACACAAGCAGATCAGTTTGCCGAGGCTAGAGGTGGAGCTCATAATGTAGTGTCGAAAGACAGAACTTTTAGAGATAGGCAAGGGGACGATCATAAACAGAAAGGCCAGAGTGGAAACTATAGAGGTGGAGGTAGTTCGATGGGTTCTAGAGGAGGTAGCAATAGTGGTAACATAGGTAGACCTTTTATTCGTTGTCGTCACTGTAATGGGAATCATGCTTCACATGAGTGTAGGAAAGCGGTGAAAGTGTCCGCTGTCGTAGACAATTTCAGTGAAAATAGTAGAGTGGACAACAATGTAGGGAGTCGGAACCAAGGTTTTAACAACCCATGGAATTTCGGTAGAGGTAGAGGTGGTCAAAACCGAGGTAGAGGCAGAGGTAGTAATAGTCCGGTTATTAAAACCGAGAGTAGTAGCTGTTGTGTTAAATCGGATGGTGTAATGGCGAAGATCGGAACATGTCTCTTTCCGTATGCAAATCTTCCAACGGCAGATGGTAGAGTGAATGGCACGGACGTAATTTTAATGAGGGATACAGGTTGTACAGGTGTGGTAGTTAGGCGTAGTTTAGTTACGGATGACCAGTTGGTAGGTAAACAGTCACCGTGTATGTTGTTAAATAAGTCGGTAGAGCACGTGCCAATAGCGAGAATAGATGTAGATACACCTTTCTTTAAAGGGACTACAGAGGCACTATGTATGGATGACCCGATGTATGATTTAACGATAGGGAACATAGATGGTTCAGCACTTCCGGTAATGTCCGATTTTAGAAGTAGCATAAGTAATGCCGTAGAGACTAGAGCGCAGGTTCAGAAGCAAGCTCAGGCTTATAGAAAATTAAAGGTTCCTGCAGCCGTAGGTGACATATCTAAAGCGGAGTTTATAGAAGCACAAACTCAAGACGAGTCATTAGGTCCTTGTAAAGTGAAGGCCAAGGATGGTGTAGTGAAGAAGTGTAAAGGGTCCGGTAGTTGTAAGTTTGTACATAAGAATAGGTTATTGTACAGCGAATTTGAAGATAGTGGTAGTAGACAGTTTCACCAATTAGTGGTACCTACCCAGTATAGAACGACAGTGCTTAAGGTAGCTCATGAGTCGATTATGGGAGGTCATTTAGGCGTAAAGAAAACGTCAGATAGAGTATTGGCAGAATTTTATTGGCCAGGCGTTAGTGGAGATGTAACTAGGTATTGTAGGTCCTGCGATGTATGCCAAAGGACAGTACCAAAAGGTCGAGTGACCAAAGTACATTTAGGTCAGATGCCACTGATAGATACACCATTTAAGCGGGTAGCCGTAGACATAGTTGGACCAATTTTTCCAGTGTCGGATAGGAAAAATAGGTACATTTTAACCATGGTAGACTATGCAACTAGGTATCCGGAGGCAGTAGCATTGCCCTCAATTGAAACTGAGAGAGTAGCTGAGGCATTAGTTGATATGTTCAGTAGGCTAGGTGTACCAGAGGAAATGCTGACTGATTGTGGGTCACAGTTTACGTCAGAACTTATGGCTGAAGTAAGCAGGTTATTGTCTTTGCGTCAAATCATGACAACACCATATCACCCTATGTGTAACGGGTTAGTCGAACGATTTAACGGGACGTTAAAGCAAATGTTACGGCGTATGTGTACCGAGAGACCCAAAGATTGGGACAAGTATCTCAATGCTTTATTGTTTGAATTTAGAGAGGTTCCACAAGAGAGTTTAGGATTTTCTCCGTTTGAGTTATTGTACGGTAGGTCAGTTAGAGGTCCCATGAGGATTCTTAGAGAGATGTGGGCAGGTGAAGTAGATAGTGATGAGGTTAAGACTACATATCAGTATGTTTTAGATCTGAAGGAGAAACTAGAGGAGACTTGTAAGATAGCTCAAAGTCAGTTAGTTAAGGCAAGTACCAAGTATAAACGGTACTATGACCAGAAAGCTAGAGCTAGGAAGTTTAAGATAGATGACCAGGTGTTACTGTTACTCCCGACCGACAATAACAAGTTGTTATTACAATGGTAAGGTCCGTTTTACGTTAGAGGGATAGTGAACACTATGGATTACCGTATCGAGATAAACGGAAAGTTAAAGACCTTTCATCCGAATATGCTGAAAGAGAATATCAGTAGAACCGATAATGTGCAACAAGGGGTGTTAACCGTAGTTAATGTTGCAGTTATTGAGGATAGTGAGGAAGACAGTAGTGAGGACACTAGTCCCATGTATTTTCCCACTAGTGTAGATAAGGAGACAGCAGCCGATGTAGACATATCGGGCATGCTTAGTGTCGCAGAGAAACGAGAGATAAGTCGTTTAGACTCTGAGTGTAGTACTGTTCGGTCCGATAAGTCGAGACCAACAGATGTAGTGAAGTGTAGATTTAAGCACACTTTAGCAAAGCCGATTAGGGAAACGAGAGACCCTACTCCATTTCGCAAACAGTATACTGGTAATACGATGGATGCAATGTGTAAAGTTGGAGTTCTGGTAGTGGCAGGAAGTAGTGTTATTATCAACAGTAGAGTCGGTGTAATAGACCGTGGAAAGGACAATATTGGGGCAGAATATTTAAGCCGCCGCACATAATGACCGGTTTAATACAATAGTGTATTGCAGTGTATTGTACAATAGTAGTATATGTTACGACAGGGTAGTGTACAATTGTAGAATAGTGTTGCAATTGTAATTACATATTATAGTTAGGTTATAACTGCAGTGGTAATAGTTAACATACTCAAGCGATTGAGCGATCAGCTTGTACGTTTTGTCGCTCATTTGCTCAGAAGAATTAATAGTTTCTTAACGTGTAAATATTAATTATCATTTTGTTGAATTTTAAAAGTGTAGCACTTTCTTTAAAGCTGTACAGTCCCTATTTTAACTGATAATAACTCATGAATATGAATGAGTCACGTGTGAAATAGTTTCAAATCGACGAACACCCCAAAAGTCGGTATATAAGGAGAAATCGATTCGTAAAATTTCACATTTTTATTTAACCTTCGTACAGGTAACATCGATAAATATACGGCTCCAGAATATATGTGATAAAAAAATAGTTGCCCGGAACGGGATTTGAACCACAGCCTTTGCACTTGTAAGATTTGGAAGATGTATGCTGAACCTCTAGACCACTGCTATTTATTGCTATTTTGTAGCATTTTTAACACTAAATAGGCATTACGTAATAACAAGAGCGCGCACACAAACTCATCAAGCGCTAAATAACAAGTCGATATATGGTTGATCTGAGACGAAGTATTAGTTTCATATTGATAAGATACAGTATTACACCAGGCAATATTTACACGTGCGACAATATGGACTGCATATGTATTGATCCATCTTTAGTTTCGTTCAAATATGTTAAGTTATTTTGCCTCATAATATATGGTAGTTAGTATACTGTTTTCTCATGTAGCGTTGTAGTTCAGTGGTTAGAGCACAGGACTTGAAATCAGAAGGTCGTGTGTTCGAGCCCCGAGAGAAGTTAACTTTTTTTTTCGGTAAAAATTACTGTTACCTGTGTATAGCTACGATGTGCACTGGTCGATGTATATACAGTAAATGATTTCATGCGCTATATTTGCTCGCTTAAATACCCGATTTCGACATGAACTGGTGAACATGAAGTTACAAATAAAGACACGCCTACAAAGAAGAAATCGATTGATATAGGGACTCTGTAGCTTTAAGTGGGGAGATGTTGTCACAAAATGTTACGGGTAGAGCGTATTGGTCGTTCATAGCTCTTGTAAGTTATCGGTTACACCCAAAATCTATTGTTCGAGTTGAAACAATTTCACAATATTCATGATCTATTCATGTAACACGTAAAAGCGTGCACATTTTAAGTGGCCGCCAGAGAGGCCGTGTCATAAGTTTAGTTTTGTGCTAATGCATGTAAACGTATAGGTATATTTTCCTTAAACGGCAGAATTGTATAAGGGGCCTCTCGTGTAGATTCAATACTGTAGATTTAGCCACGTTTGTCACGGACTGAACGGGGAAAATAATGATTTGGGCGTAATGTTTGCTATAAAACCCATTGTCTTCTAGCTCTCGCGGGGATGATCGAAAGTACTTTGTTGGAACAGAGATTGGACGGCAAATTTCACAGGCAACATGTGGTTAGTAGTTTTATTAAACTTTTATCGTATATTTGTATTCAGTGGGCGGCGCCATCTTGTTTGGCGGTTACGACATCCGGTTAGCATTGATGTTTCTCAAACATAACTTTAGACTAGCATATGATTTTGAAGTTACTTTATTAGATGTAATTATTGTAATTGATCATTAATTGTAAAACAATATTAATTTGATAATAGTGGATAATAGGTGCATTAGTTAACGTTGGCGTATAACTCAGTGATTGTAATACACGATTGTTAACATTAGTTAACAATGAGATGAGTGACAAGAATAAATGTTCGACGCATATGCATAGCGTTGTATAATGTGGTCATTAGTTGACATGCGTGCATGCATAACTCAGTGAGTGTAATATAAGAGTAATTTGATCATGTTTATATTACATGTATTAGGGGCATTGATTAACAGCGACGTACATATCGTATACATGGCGTTGTAGAATATGTATACATTGCTACTCATCATTCGTACATATATTGATTGAATAATGATTTGTTTGGGTAATGATAATTATGCAAGATTGTTATGTTTGTCAACCGACATCTAAAACGTATGTATAATTACAGCCTAAGCCATCCAGGGTTGGATATAAGCCATCCAGGATATAAGCCATCCAGGGTTGGAGTAAGCCATCTAGGTTTGGATATCCATGAGTGGAGCTAAGCTTCCACGAATAACGTTTACGAGCGGTGGAGACGGTCCCCGTACCTGCGTCAGCATGGCCAGGTTTTACTAACGACAACCCCCGGGACACAAGGTGGGCCCGTTACCAGTCCTCACTGGAGGAATATCATTTACAATCTCAGTGGAGATTAACTATCATTGCATCGCGTCATCAACCCTTACAGAAGGCATTTGATGACAATCATCCATTGAATTCGCGCATCATCATCTTCATGAGCTCTCGCGCATCACAGTTATCGCGCTAGATCAACATTGTTATAGCTTTAACAACACTTTAGTGTCTTAGACATTCGGTATTTATAACAATACTAAGAACGTCTTAAACGTTCAGGAGAACATTCTTTTCATAGTTCATTTGTGTATTCGCTTGTTTTTTTAGATAATTGTATATATATTAAGCATATTTTAAAAGTTGCATTAAACTTATGTAAATGCATTCACCGTCATTGATTCTTTCCTGAGTTAGCCCAACCACTAAGATCATCCTGTGACACTGATGTGCGCCCATTTAACATTTTATATAAATAAAGTCTTCAAACGTATTACGTCAATATATATGCTTTATGTCGTCAACCCCCGTGTGGTTCCGGGGCAAATAATAGGGCCACTGCAGATCCCGTTGTAGGGGCAGGCAGAGTGGTAGAATCCCCCCACCCCCAAATTCATTTTATCATTTTATCATTTTTGGTTCATTCTCATTAAAGGTCTTCATTATGACCCCTGCATTGTTTCAGGTGCCATCTCGCTCAAATCACTAGAGCAGTGGCAGAAAAACAAGAAACGTGGCTCCAACGTAAGTGGAGTGTCTACAGTAGAATCTGAAGGAACTCTGCATTTCTGCAGGTGAGAAGGTTCTAGGCTCATTCTCCATATTTTATCTCGATGTACATGGAAGATGAGCCTGGCATGTTCATTCCTGTTAGGCGCCATATAACCTTTCATGTGTTGGTGCGCCTTAAAACCCCAATTCAGTTATGTCGTCAACGACTCCGACGAACATAAAACAGTTATCGTTTTAAGTATTTTGCATGCATGTAAATGCCAAATATCCATATTACGTGCAGCAATAATAAAACCCTTTAAATTACAATACTTCACATAATGGTCAACGACAAATAGCATTCACATTATAATAACACAACACATTGCTGGACCTTAGAGATCTTTATTCAGAGAGCTTAACAAGTAATGGCGAAATTATAATTGTGTAGATAAAACATAATATATTTTTTAAACGAATCCGGTGCGAAATTATTTCCGTATATCACCTTACATGTGTTAAATAGTCCTGAGATATTGACAATAACAATTCATACAATAAATGAATACAACAATTCACGGAATTAAAGGGGTTGATGCACTATTTTCAAACACAGTTTATCTTAAAGGGCTCTGAAAAACTTGAAAAAAGCTGAAAGAATGATCAAAATGCCATGAAAAATAAAGGAGATATGACCTTTTGAAAATTTGCAAAGAACATAAATGGAGGCGGCCATCTTTGAACGATGACGTCATCGCGCCGTTTTACCATATATGGCATATCAATAAAATGTATTTTAAAGCAAAGAAAATCACTGCAAATGAAAAATAATACTAAAATGTATACATTTTACATCTTTATATTTATTTTTAATCAATTTGCAGTGGTTTTCTTTGCTTTAAAGTACATTTTGTCAATATGCCATATATGGTAAAACGGTGCGATGACGTCATCGTTCAAAGATGGCCACCTCCATTTATGTTCTTTGCACATTTTCAATATGTCATATCTCCTTTATTTTTCATGGCATTTTGATAATTCTTTCAGCTTTTTTCAAGTTTTTCAGAGCCCTTTAAAATAAACTGTGTTTGGAAATAGTGCATCAACCCCTTTAATCCTTCACATTCATTACACAATCCATCCAGTATATTTTCATTGTCCAGTATGTCCATACAATGTCCCATCACCGGTCGTTTGCAGAGATACTCATAAAATACATAAACTGCACATAACAAGGCTGTCTGAAACATACTAAAACTTCTTCATTATCTTGTGCAACTCCTAAACATCAATGTAATAATAATTGCTACTTCCATTCTGTTCTAAACCTGCTAGTTAATATCAAATACGAGAAATAAATGGATTTATTTTCTTTCCAAAACGATGAAAAACAAGCAAAATAACTTGCAAGTACACAATTGGAACTAATAATAACAATGAAAGAACAATTATCATGTCGATCTGCATAATTCTGCATAATTCTACCGAGAAACAGGGTGCCTGAGATAAAACTGTATCTCGGCAGTTACGTTCCTATCCCGTCGGGTGCACCCCTTTTGATGACGTCGGTATCTTTGAAAGGAAAAAATGGAAAGAAAATGGGAAAAGGTAAATTAAATGATTTTAAACGATCAATATGATAAATAGAATATCATGTTAGTGCCTGATCGTATCCACTTTATCAGGTTCAGAGCTTCATTTTTTTCTCAGCCTCACCTGATAAACTGGATGTGATCAGGCACTAACATGATATTCTCTATACATCTTCCAAATATCGTTAAATCGAACGTCTTTTGTTTAAAAAAAAATACAATATGATATCCAGGGACTGTAGGTAGAAACATTTCCTGATATATCAAAAGGGATGAATGGACTATTGTGGTGTGGAAGGCTAAGTTCGAATGGAAAACACCCTGTGTAATTCTAAATATAAATTACAAACACAACCCGTGCACAGCTTTCAAAAGCTGTTACCGATAAATAACATTTATATAACATAATTCACAAGCTTTCGATTCATACAACGCATCAGCAATCAAAATACAAACGAAGATAGCTTATACTATGCCATATGTCGTCTTTGACTCCGACGAAAATAAAACTTTTATCTTAAGTGTTTTGAATAAATGCAAACGTTCAAAACTCACCGACCATTATGCGTATTTGAAACCAAAGATTAACGCTTTAAATTATCATACTTCACATAATGGTCGACGACACATAACATTCACATAAGAAAAACACTACACATTGTTGGGAGCTAGCTTACATCCTTAAGATATTGTCATCAATAAAGGGCAATTAATGATGTTTTATCATATATATACGCATTTTTGGCCCGCAATATGCACAAAATTACCCTACAATAAAGCTCTCGAGAAATGAGCCGTATTCGAAATGCGGTCCGATACGCCAAATTTAGGTCATGTGACCGGGCCGAAAATGCATATCCATATTGGCCCGGTCACCTGACCGTTATTGGCCCGGTTACCCTTTTTTCCGTTATTTTTATTTTATGAACTATTGTAACGGTTTAATAAAGAGAAAATGCGTATACATAACGTTATATGAATAATTACAAACTGCGAACAATACACATATATATCGCCGACTAAACTGGAAGAACAACATTTTATTTGAGCGGCGAAAGGGGTCCGGGGTATGCTCGGGCTTCCAAACACTATATTAGGGAAAAAATGGAACGGTACCAGCTTCCGACATTCCACCTGGCTGCGCCCCCTGATTTTCTTTCCTGTTTACGATGACGTAGCGAACGTTACATGACGTCACTTTTTTAAACCATAACGTCACAACGAATGAAAATAAACAGCGGATTTAAACAGATACTCAGTAAAGGTAAACACTTTATCTTAATATTACACTCGTAACGCTTGATTATGTGTACAGTATGTCATATTTTTTTAAAAAGCTTAATCAATAAGAATAACCGATATTTAAACCTTTTTCCGCTGGTAAAATGGTGCACTCTGACGAGTTTTGGGTGACACTTTTGGGAATAAAAAGAGCATTGCAGGAAAAAGGTTTTCGGTCGGGGTTTGCAGTGCCTAAAAGCAGCTACGCCACTAGAAACATTTTGTTTTTAGAAAACGTAAACATCTAGGCCTATATCTATTTGGAAATGTGTGATTTGGCTCATCGGTTCAACTGAAATTAATTTAATTCATATTATATATATGATAAAAATAACATTGTAACGGTTTAATAAAGAGAAAATGCGTATACTCGTATACAGTATATGAGAAAATGCGTATATATATGATAAAAAGATTAAAACATGGGTGATGCGTTATTGCCCGTCATATCGGCCCGAGACCCCAATATCGGCCCTCAGGCTTTATCAACCATGTATTAATCTCTAATTATTAAACAGAAAACGGATTACCATTAAAGTAACCTATACATGTTTAGTTTCACTTTTGATGGCGGATTTATTACTTTTGGAATAGGAGGACTGGGGTGTTTCATAAAATGGTATTTTATATTGGTTTTCAATTATGCCCAGAACAAAATCAGGTGCGTTTATTTGTTTCCGTAATGAAACATATCTTTTCAGACTGGCTTTAAATAACAGATTGGTTTAAAAGAAACCCACTCGCAAGTTAAGCGTTGTTTTTCGAACTAAAAAAACTGTTTAAAATACATATCGTCATTACATAAAATAATGTGAATTGAAATAATGTAAATACTTGTAACTGGAAATGTTTAGTTGTGCGGTATGAACGCCAGTTTCCTAGGTTTCCACGTAGAACCACCTAGCTGAAGGCTGGGAGATTCGTTGGGAACTCAAACAAATGTCTCAAAACACAATTCTCTCCCGACTGCTGAAACGTTGCGGACATGCGGTATTGGGGTACTGTCTGGGTAGGCGTTGGTGCAGCTCTGTCGTTGGGGACAGTAGACTGAAGAACAGGCATGCTGTAAGGCAAAGCGTGTTGCCTGTAACCAATGGTTGATGTGTTCCTTCTTCTGCATACATGATTCGCTTTTGTTCATCTGAATCACCGGCGGCATCGTCACCTTCATACTCTTTCACGGTATCACAACCCACGGGGGACTTTTCGGCAATACGAATAAGTTTGTTTCGGTGCACCTGAGTGAAAGTTACATTCTTGAAGTGTTTACAGTTCTTAAGATTTTTTTCTGTGCCAGATGAATTAAGTCTAAAAGTTCAGAATTACACTGATGTTGGGATCTGTTACACTGATGTTGGAATCTGTTACACTGATGTTGGGATCTGTTTCACTGATGTTGGGATCTGTTTCACTGATGTTGGAATCTGTTATACTGATGTTGGGATCTGTTATACTGATGTTGGGATCTGTTTCACTGATGTTGGGATCTGTTATACTGATGTTGGATCTGTTTCACTGATGTTGGGATCTGTTTCACTGATGTTGGGATCTGTTACACTGATGTTGGGATCTGTTACACTGATGTTGGGATCTGTTTCACTGATGTTGGGATCTGTTTCACTGATGTTGGGATCTGTTTCACTGATGTTGGGATCTGTTATACTGATGTTGGGATCTGTTTCACCTTTTCATTTATTATTCTTGGAATCAAGTCTCCTAACTTAACTTTGCTGCTTGCTCTGCTAGAAATGGACCCGTTTTCTTTTGCAATGTACGATGCCACGGATACTGTAGTCAGTGTTCTACTAGTAAAGTGTGCATCTTGTTTGTATTCTATTCAAACGTTACCAAAACAAAAAACGTTTCAAAATAAAAAACTAATCCGGTACAACAAGGGCTCCAGAGAACGATGTGATATCAGTACCATCGATAAATAACCACCCTGAACACAGTAAATGAACGGTATCGTTTTCGAACAAACGCAAATATATAGATGTTGATCCGGCTTGATTCCCATATGGAGATGTAGAGACCCAAGCACGGGCAGTGGAATTATCGTTATGGTATATACGGCAGTAAACATGTTGAGTGTACGATGATGGTATTGTAAGTAAATTCACTTGAAAGTGGTACAGTCCTGGTGTTTTGCAGGTAAATATGCCGGTCGACATATTGCACCCATCTCCTATGTTTTCCATTAATGACTTCAAATAACGCAATAACACTGTCTCCCACGAGGTGAAGGTTTGGTTCAGTCACATAAAATGTCACAATTGGAACTGAAATTAAAAATACACTTTGTGTCGGATTTCATCAGGACATGCAATGCATGACAATTGTAACATCAGTGGACACTTTAAATACCTACATGTCTCCTATACACATTTGTTTTATCTTAAGATACCAACAAGAAGAAACTGATGCACAGCATCAGGGCGGCGCAAAAGTATAAAAAGTTATATGGCAACAGTAAGCAATAGTAACTTGAGAACAAAGGCACATACTTCAGATATCAAAACATATTTAAGGGTTCGCCAATAGTATAAAGTGGGTGGGGTATGGTAAAAATTACAATGCCAATTTTTGCTTAAACTTCAATTTTCTTGCAACTGTCAATGCTGACGTAGTGTGTCACATTTATAAAGAAACATTTTGATAGCTAGTGTTCTGAATAAAAGTAATTAATACAAAAGATATTGTATTTTTGATTTCAGTACCTCGGGTGCATCCAATCATTGACTTCTTTTTCTTTTTATTGAAAGTGAATACACACATCCATAGTCCAGTATGTTGTTTACAATATGTAAGAATAAAAATGAAAAATTAAATAACAGCAACTTAATAAAACAGAATTTCATAACACCATCTATGCCAAATCAATGACTTTTCTGCACCGTGTTTTATCCCCAAAAGTAGTGCAAATCACTTTTAAATTATACTATTTGCACGAGATTTACTACTACTAATACTACACAATGATTATTGAATGAACGGAAGAACGGTATTACACACATTTGTTTACCTCATGAACGATCCTCTTTTGCGACTGTATTCTGATAGATCTGAACAGTTTATAACAGGTGCGTGGGGAAAACGTATTGATTCTTCTTAAATATGTTATTCTTGAGAGATATAAGACTCGAAACATTATAAAATCAGTTTATTTGGCAAATAATATCGTTACTTTCTAATTTCCGGAAACTTCTCATTCGCAACATCCCGATCATTTCTATGAAGTATGATTTCGAACGTAGACGGTATTATCCGAGTTTTCACGAACGAATGCCTTATAACACCTACAATTGCATAAAGTAGTGCCATTTTTATTTCTTATTTTTAGTATTTATAACGACATGGGTTCATTTTCCTCGTTTTCTTGTAACATTTATAACACAAATGATAAGAATATTGTTTAAAATGAAAAATACAATTTGTAATTATAAATTCGAAAATTCGATTCGGATTTCCCTAGTATGCATCGTTAAAAAATGATTGGCGTAGGAATCGTAATCGGTTAATCGGTCATATTTTGTTCAGCGAGGTGAAGCATTGAAAATACTACAAGAAAACGTAAAATCTTTAACTCGACATCCATGATTACCTGACAGGTGATTTGATTTGTCTTCAATGTTTTAGCAATCTACTTAGGGTAATATGCAAGATTCACATATATGTTCTGTTGCTGCATAGATGACTCTCACACCAATTTAGGCAATAATCCATGTTCCACTTTTGTTTACATATTTTTATGAATGAAAAATATGGCCGAAGAAAACTTCAACGTGTCAACGAGGTTATTTACTTTTTTCTGCAAAACTGGTTTGAATTTCGACTTAATACTCTAACATATTGTTAATCATTGTCTATACATTTAATCTAAACCAAAAAACAATTATTTTGTTCAGTAATTATGTTGTTTGCAGGGAAGTCCTTTACCCTATTGTTTTGGTTCACGCTAATTAAGTACCTACATATTGACATTTTTCATTATGACTAAAGTGAATTATACTCAAAGTTTAATATGAAAGGTTTGTTGCATATTTTCAAGACTGTCTAGTTATTTAGGTTTCAACACCTAATACCCCACCCACTGGAAAGTCAATTCAGAACATTGGCGAACCCTTAAGTGTTTGCATTAATGGCTGATGATATGTATTTCTAAAATGGTATGAAGATTTTTCGAATGTTGAGGAAGTTTGAATTAAGTAAAAAGAATATCAAAAAATAAGCTGATATGATCAGTGAAATGTGTACTATGACAAATGGCTGGGGTAGGTGGACATGTATTCGGAAGAAGTGGTTAGTAGTGGTAAGATATCGTACAGTTTTTTTGTTGAATTTTTGACACTGATTTTTGTCATAAGTGTGTGCCACGTAGGGCTGATCATGAGATTTTCCTGGGTGGAAACCAGTATTGCATGACCTGCGTCAGGAAATACATGCTCAAGCAAAGTTTCAAAGCTGTATTTGTTATAGTTACTGAAAGAAGTGCACCTTAACATAAAACTTAACCAAATACGCAGACACCGATCAAGGGATGACAATAAGTCGTATTTTTCCCCAAAAACATACTGGCTAAAAAGTGGACCTTAACGGAAAACTTAACCAATATACTAAGTTCAAAAAGGGCACAACTTTTGCAGAAAGCAGCACAGAGTTATGAAACTTGATATGCTGGGTCATGTTATGATGTTGAACATAGAGATTATTTAACTGCTCCGTGAGATTATTAGGAAATCCTTTACGAGATGGCAAGCGCATGTTTTTTCACGAGCGAACGGATGCGAGCGAGTGAAAAAAAACCGCTTGCCGTCGAGTGAAGGATTTCCTAATAATCTGACGGAGCAGTTACATTTTTAACATCCTATTTATTACATTTTTAACATAGTTATAAATCGGCCGAGATAGCTGGCACTATTTTTGTTTACATGTACATAAAACAGTAGTCCGGTCAAGGTAAAAACTCGGGCTTGTGCAATCGCAAAAAAAGAAAGAAGTGCAGAGTTAGTTATTTTTCGTTCTTACTATTTAGCGATACCGAATATTCTTTCACTGAGAAATCCCGATCTTTCATCGATAACAATGTAATAAAACTGTCTTTTGGCCAGTCGTTTACCCCGAACATTTTGGCCAGTCTTTTACCCAAACATTTTTAATCACGTGCTCCTCCATATGTCACGTGCTCCTCCATAATGCAGCATCAAAAAGCAAATACAAATATAGGCTGCGCGCTCAAGGCGCGCCGCCAATGACTAATCCATGTAAACTTAGTACTTGAAAAATAAACTTTAGAGGGACCAAAGTCCATACGAAATAGTGAAAAAAAAAAACAACATGTTTTGGAGCCAAACTTTTTTTTTTACCAACGACGCCCTATAAGGTCTCACACCTCTATTATCTCCCCTGAAAGAGACAAAAGGAAAACAGAAAATAATTCTATTTTTTCTCAATTTTAGGCAATTTTTAATTTGAAAAATAGGTTTTTCTTTGCTTTAGCATACATCTGCAGTGTAGAAGACAGATGATACAGAAAATCCCATGTTGAT
The DNA here is from genome assembly GCA_037043455.1 of Cyrtodaria siliqua. Classification (NCBI taxonomy): domain Eukaryota; kingdom Metazoa; phylum Mollusca; class Bivalvia; order Adapedonta; family Hiatellidae; genus Cyrtodaria; species Cyrtodaria siliqua. The sequence goes on along the minus strand of JAWPHD010003609.1, from coordinate 117,377 downwards.
ATGAGGTTTCATTCAAATTTCAGAATTGTTTGACCGAAGCACCACATATTCAGCTAGATAGTGTATGAATTTTGTATTTTCCATAGGGTTCACAAAACATGAGCGAGAAAAAAAACCAACCTGGCTAACTTATATATTTTATTGTTTTAAATTACTGGTCTTGGCTATACTGAAGATATTAAACCAACAACAATGTCTGCTGCCCTGCTTTGAAGCTCAGATGTTTGAAAAGGCTGTACAGTAACCCTATGGGAAAATTAATTGTGGTGTGAGACCATAATTTAAATGTGTTTGTTGTCGAGATTTAAAATAAACTTGTCAGAATTTAATTAGAAGTGCTTTTCAAATGGCTTGATATCAACAAGGCCTGATATCAACTGAGATCTTTGAATTTAAAAAAGGAGTCGCATGATTAGTAGTCACGTATTCTTTAAGGAGTCGGTTACGTAAATGTAAACACAGTGCGCTTCTTTTTTGCACACTGATCTCTGGATGAGTTCTATATTAGTATATTTTTTTTCGAAAAGAAACCATAAATCAAAACCTGCACAAGACTCCACAAGTAATTGACATAGTAAAAACAAAAAGAAGCTGTATTTTCACTACGGAATTAATCTAAAAGAAACCGTTTAAAAAGAGGTTACTAAGTCGTTTAACTAATGACTTGGTAAAAATGGAAGATAGTCAATCAAGTATTTTATAATGGGTGAGTGGGAGGTGATGGTTGGGGTGCGGGAGAGGGGTGGTGGACAAAGTTTGGGGTTTTATATGGAGCAAAATGTCTAGTAATGAGGTTAATGTTAACATGCTACAGGTGAGATCAATGACACGATTGTACAGCTGTAGTTTCATCACGGTCCTGTCATCTGTTCTGGAGTTGTTTTTCTTTGAATTGACCTAATGAATAATGTTTGACGAATTAACCCATATTGGTACAAACTTGAGAGAGATCAGTGCCAGGATGTTAGAGTTGAAGTTTTATTATGATCATCAAATGCAATAATAGCGAGGTTGTAAACACTTAAAATCGATTTAAGCTAACATGTAGCCTTACTGATTACTGACCGTTTTAAGTCGGCAACCCTGTCTTCACCACTATTGTGTTGTGTATTGTTCTTTTTCATTGTATAGTTATTTGCACTTTGTTTGTGGTACAGAGTGGATCAACGGTGACATACGTTTGGGTGCTATGATTTCTATAGGACTATTCTAACGACGACGTACGTAGAGCGATCGCAATAGCATACTTTGAGCCTTCGGGTCAGATGAGTAAAACATCTACAAAGCTCGTCCGTTTCTCTAGTTGGTTTGGACTGGAATACCGATTTCAAAGGTAATTTCTGCATCTGTACGGAGATTTTGACAATGTTATATTTCGCACCAGTCAAGCATATTTAGTGTAAGGAATTCAAATACAAATATTCTGCTTTTTGTATTTGAGAGTGTCTGTGTAACACACTATCTGAGATGTTACCTGGACAGGTCTTTGTGTTACACAACACCTTATCCTCGTCGTTCCCGTCACAGTCTTTCCCGAACTGTGAAGGAGGAGGGTTGGTACATGTACGCGATCTGGTGGTCTGTCCGCCACCACACGTGACTGAACATCTTCCCCAGTCGGCCCAATGCGACCATCCTCCATCTGAACAATTTAAGAATAATGTTAACAAGCTAAACAATTAAAATTTGTATTTTTAAATATTTATAATCAGTCAATTTTTGAACCGATATTTGACATTTTTTCTTCTTTTGATTTGTTTTGATGTTGCTTACTTTTCTTGAGTAACAGGCAAATTGTATTAAATATTACATACGACATTAAAAGTTTCTGTCCTTTGTCTAAGAATAAACTGTTATACAGAATAAACATACTATGAATTACAATACACCATTTTTCTATGTTCAGAATGTCCTTAATATTGTTGAACCCAAAGATACCTCAAAAAGATAAAAAAAAAAGAAAGAAAAAGAAAGAAAGGTATCTCGTATTTCTATATAGTGGATCTTAAACGAGTTCCCAATTCATATAAGATTTATGAAACGAGTTATGAATTATTTTAATTTTGACGAGCCTTTTGGCGAGTTAAAATTAAAAATAATTCATAACGAGTTTCATAAATCTTATATGGAATGGGAACGAGATTAAGATCCTTTTTATCACATAACATTGCAATCAAATTAGTAAAAATCAATTCAGATTGACATAGAACCGCCACGACGTCAGACCCACTTTAGCGCCAAAACGTCATAAAATGTGTGACGTCGTAAAGTCGCGTTTCACACATAACGTTGCGTATAGTGTTTTACCTCTTTACAAAATAGCAGTTTACGCCAACTTTTTAACAAACCAACAACGATGTTTTGTATAACGTGCATTATTTTTATAAGCTGTCACAAATAATAAGTTTATAACTCAGATCTGGGTGAATTTGTAATAAATAAAATAGTTTTAGTTAATAAACTTGCGTAGTGTCACAGGTTTAACTCAACCAATCAAAATCGTTCCAGGTTGTATTACACGTGTGTCATACAATAGAATATTAAATGGGTGTTCGATACTGCTAACAAGGGACGTTATGCGATAAATGCTGTTATTAGAATGATCTTACAAAACCCTTCTCCTCTAGACGGAAACTATGAAGCCTGCATATAATATGATTGGTTGAGGAGTCATGCATTACACGGTAACTTTTATAATAGCAGTTAAATAAAGCCCGCATAAGTCATACAAAGTGGTGGTTAAAAGTAGTGCAATCATGTACTCAAAAGAGAACACAATATTATTAAGACAATCATTATAACGGTATCCAGTGTAACAGTGAATAACATACTGGTAGGAACCAACATTCATACACTTGAATCATAATGCAAATATGGTATGTTTACATAGACAAATAAATGTTCACCTGCGCACGCCCTCTCAAAACAGGTCCGGTCATCTCTAGAATCGCCAAAACACGGACTGCCATTCGAATCCGGATAGGGATTGGAGCAGCTTCTGTCTCTCCTCTGGAGGCCAACACCACAGGTAACGGAGCAACTGCCCCAGACCGACCATGTGCTCCAGCCGCCATGTACTGCAACACAAATATATATAAGGATGAGTTGCCATACAAGTGGCGATAATGGTAGAGGTTATTCTGTCTCTCCTCCTTAGACCAACACCACAGATAACTGAGTGGCCATATGCTCCAGCCGCCATGTACTGCAACACAAATATATATAAGGATGAGTTGCCATACAAGACGCGATAATGGTAGAGGTTATTCTGTCTCTCCTCCTTAGACCAACACCACAGATAACTGAGTGGCCATATGCTCCAGCCGCCATGTACTGCAACACAAATATATATAAGGATGAGTTGCCATACAAGACGCGATAATGGTAGAGGTTATTCTGTCTCTCCTCCTTAGACCAACACCACAGATAACTGAGTGGCCATATGCTCCAGCCGCCATGTACTGCAACACAAATCAATATAAGGGTGAGTTGCCATTCAAGACGCGATAATGGTAGAGGTTATTCTGTCTCTCCTCCTTAGACCAGCACCACAGATAACTGAGTGGCCATATGCTCAAGCCGCCATGTACTGCAACACAAATATATATAAAAATGAGTTGCCATACAAGACGCGATAATGGTAGAGGTTATTCTGTCTCTCCTCCTTAGACCAACACCACAGATAACTGAGTGGCCATATGCTCCAGCCGCCATGTACTGCAACACAAATATATATAATGATGAGTTGCCATACAAGACGCGATAATGGTAGAGGTTATTCTGTCTCGCCTCCTTAGACCAACACCACAGATAACTGAGTGGCCATATGCTCCAGCCGCCATGTACTGCAACACAAATATATATAAGGATGAGTTGCCATACAAGACGCGATAATGGTAGAGGTTATTCTGTCTCGCCTCCTTAGACCAACACCACAGATAACTGAGTGGCCATATGCTCCAGCCGCCATGTACTGCAACACAAATATATATAAGGATGAGTTGCCATACAAGACGCGATAATGGTAGAGGTTATTCTGTCTCTCCTCCTTAGACCAACACCACAGATAACTGAGTGGCCATATGCTCCAGCCGCAATGTACTGCAACACAAATCAATATAAGGGTGAGTTGCCATTCAAGACGCGATAATGGTAGAGGTTATTCTGTCTCTCCTCCTTAGCCCAGCACCACAGATAACTGAATGGCCATATGCTCCAGCCGCCATGTACTGCAACACAAATATATATAAGAATGAGTTGCCATACAAGACGCGATAATGGTAGAGGTTATTCTGTCTCTCCTCCTTAGACCAACACCACAGCTAACTGAGTGGCCATATGCTCCAGCCGCCATGTACTGCAACACAAATATATATAAGGATGAGTTGCCATACAAGACGCGATAATGGTAGAGGTTATTCTGTCTCTCCTCCTTAGACCAACACCACAGATAACTGAGTGGCCATATGCTCCAGCCGCCATGTACTGCAACACAAATCAATATAAGGGTGAGTTGCCATTCAAGACGCGATAATGGTAGAGGTTATTTTGTCTCTCCTCCTTAGACCAGCACCACAGATAACTGAGTGGCCATATGCTCCAGCCGCCATGTACTGCAACACAAATATATATAAGAATGAGTTGCCATACAAGACGCGATAATGGTAGAGGTTATTCTGTCTCTCCTCCTTAGACCAACACCACAGATAACTGAGTGGCCATATGCTCCAGCCGCCATGTACTGCAACACAAATATATATAAGGATGAGTTGCCATACAAGACGCGATAATCGTAGAGGTTACTCTGTCTCTCCTATTTAGACCAACACCACAGATAACTGAGTGGCCATGTGCCCCAGCCGCCATGTACTGCAACACAAATATATATAAGGATGAGTTGCCATACAAGACGCGATAATGGTAGAGGTTATTCTGTTTCTCCTCCTTAGACCAACACCACAGATAACTGAGTGGCCATGTGCCCCAGCCGCCATGTACTGCAACACAAATATATATATAAGGATGAGTTGCCATACAAGACGCGATAATGGTAGAGGTTATTCTGTCTCTCCTCCTTAGACCAACACCACAGATAGTGTGGCCATATGCTCTAGCCGCCATGTACTGCAACACAAATATATATATAAGAATGAGTTGCCATACAAGTCGCGATAATGGTAGAGGTTATTCTGTCTCTCCTCCTTAGCCCAGCATCACAGATAGTGAGTGGCCATATGCTCCAGCCGCCATGTACTGCAACACAAATATATATAAGAATGAGTTGCCATACAAGTCGCGATAATGGTAGAGGCTTTTCTGTCTCTTCCTTAGACCAACACCACAGATAACTGAGTGGCCATATGCTCCAGCAGCCATGTACTGCAACACAAATATAAATAAGGATCAGTTGCCATACAAGTGGCGATAATCGTAGAGGTTATTCTGTCTCTCCTCCTTAGACCAACACCACAGATAAATGAGTGGCCATATGCTCCAGCCACCATGTACTGCAACACACATATATATAAGGAGGAGTTGCCATACATACAAGTGGCGATAATGGTAGAGGTTATTCTGTCTCTCCTCCTTAGACCAACACCACAGATAACTGAGTGGCCATGTGCTCCAACCACCATGTACTGCAACACAAATATATATAAGGAGGAGTTGCCATACATACAAGTCGCGATAATTGTAGAGGTTATTCTGTCTCTTCCTTAGACCAACACCACAGATAACTGAGTGGCCATGTGCCCCAGCCGCCATGTACTGCAGCACAAATATATATAAGGATCAGTTGCCATACAAGACGCGATAATGGTAGAGGTTATTCTGTCTCTTCCTTAGACCAACACCACAGATAACTGAGTGGCCATGTGCCCCAGCCGCCATGTACTGAAACACAAATATATATATAAGGATGAGCTGCCATACAAGACGCGATAATGGTAGAGGTTATTCTGTCTCTTCCTTAGACCAACACCACAGATAACTGAGTGGCCATGTGCTCCAACCACCATGTACTGCAACACAAATATATATAAGGAGGAGTTGCCATACATACAAGTGGCGATAATGGTAGAGGTTATTCTGTCTCTTCCTTAGACCAACACCACAGATAACTGAGTGGCCATGTGCCCCAGCCGCCATGTACTGCAACACAAATATATATAAGGATCAGTTGCCATACAAGACGCGATAATGGTAGAGGTTAATCTGTCTCTTCCTTAGACCAACACCACAGATAACTGAGTGGCCATGTGCCCCAGCCGCCATGTACTGAAACACAAATATATATATAAGGATGAGTTGCCATACAAGACGCGATAATGGTAGAGGTTATTCTGTCTCTTCCTTAGACCAACACCACAGATAACTGAGTGGCCATGTGCTCCAACCACCATGTACTGCAACACAAATATATATAAGGAGGAGTTGCCATACATACAAGTGGCGATAATGGTAGAGGTTATTCTGTCTCTCCTCCTTAGACCAGCACCACAGATAACTGAGTGGCCATGTGCTCCAACCACCATGTACTGCAACACAAATATATACATGTATAAGGAGGAGTTGCCATACATACAAGTGGCGATAATGGTAGAGGTTATTCTTTCTCTCCTCCTTAGACCAACACCACAGATATGTGAGTGGTCATATGCTCCAGCCGCCATGTACTGCAACACAAATATATATAAGGATGAGTTGCCATACAAGTCGCGATAATGGTAGAGGTTATTCTGTTTCTCCTCCTTAGACCAACACCACAGCTAACTGAGTGGCTATATGCTCCAACCACCATGTACTAAAAACACAAGTAGATATAAAGGTCGAATAGAAAATGTAGCATTCAAGAATCACAGTTAACTAAAACACGCATGTAAACAAACAACAATTACAAGGATAAATACAAGGCAAGTTATTTGACATCACAAACATAAAATGGTTGAAAATAGGGCTAACACCTTGGAAGGGTCAATGTCCAAATAGGCCGACATTATACAGCTATACGTGGACATTCATGTCCGGATATGTATTGGGATTGTAGATCTCTCTCTCTCCTCTTGAGATCGATATCTGCACCAACCAATCCACCATTTAAGGAACACAAGCATTATGGTAACTAAGTACTATTTAATGAGAGGCCATATATGTATTAATTATGTTTTGAGAAGCTTCTGTCTCTCCTCCGGTCTCTCCTCCTGATCTTAAGACCTCGAGTAATTAAGCAACTCGTTAGTCGTCCGTCTATCCGCTGAGATTAGAAAGAGGATAGACAATGTTAGTTTTATCAATAAATGCTGAAAAGGGGAACTCTTGAAAGCAACGAAAACAAACCAGATAGAAAAGTAGCAGATAGGTTTTATTAAGTATGTTCATGAGCGGTAATGTATTGTGAGACATATATCATGCCTTCTAGTAACGGCTTAAAGGTATTGTAATGTTAAGCCACACCACCAGAGGATAACTCTTACATCCAATCAGCTTGTTTGAAATGTGTTTTACGTGATGTTTAGCAAATGTCATTTTCATATACTACGGTCGATATATTTGTGGTAGAGGCAGACCAACCCATTATCCCGGAGTAGAACCAGTACTGTATACCTCCCGCCATCCGTAAAAATCGACGCTTTATCACTTCACAAGTCGAGCTCCCTGTGGGATTCGAACCCGCAGCGGTAAGAGGCGAGACAGTTTTAGATGCCGCGTCTTCACTGTACCGGCCAAGTTCGTGAGTTTTGAATTTATTATATATGTACTTATTATTATAATACAAACCTCGCATATTAAAAAAATACATTTATAATTCCCAATGTATGTTTTCCCCAAATTAATGACCAGTGAAGTGTTCAACGTATCACTTGTCTCACTTGAATACTTGAATTCATCTTCCTTACTTAAAAGGAAAATAGAGGCAGTGTGCAGTGAGACCGACTTACTGGGGCAACGCTCAATGGTACAGTTGCCATTCTCCGTAGTTGCTCCGACACAGTCCAAGCCGCCGTGTGAAGGACTTGGTTCCGTACACGTCCGAATTCTAGAGCGATGTCCGTGTCCACAGGACACATCACACTTAGACCAGGAAACCCACGATGACCATTTGCCGTCAACTAGTAGAAAGAAAGTGTCACTTTTTTGTAGTAGATAATGACTCATGAAAACGAAAATAAGATTTCCCTTCAAAACTCAATGCAAATGGTGTATGATCAAATGAAGAAAGCATAACTCGGGTAAAAACTTGTATGTTGAAGGTGACACTATGCAATACTCTTGTGTATGGATTGAGAGCAATACATTATGTTGTCATTTTTATGAAAAACTATGTGTATCAGCTTGCATGTGTTACAGAAAACACAAAGAATTTCATTTATTGTTCGCTATTGTTTTTTTATATTCTAAGGTCACACAAACCGCGCCATATTCGGCATACATACTATAAGGACTCGCAGATCGTAACTTTTGCGGCATGCGTACCAAGGACGACGCACAGACCGTACATTTACGGCACCCATACCAAGATCGCACAGACCACACCAATTGCGACATGCATACCAAAATCGCACAGACCGGATCATTTGCGGCAAACCATTTGTGGCATACATACCAAGGACACACACACCGCACCATTTGTGGCATACATACCAAGGTCACACAGACCGCACCATTTGCGGCATACGGTTTTCGCATTCTGCACGTCGGCACAGATGTTAAATGTTGAGCTGATAAGTTCACAATTATATACGTCATCATCGGCGCAATTACTGTCCGTGCTTGTGCTCACTGAAAAAAACAAATAACTGATTATAAATTAGCAGAAATAAATCATTTGATCAGATATAAATACTTATAACACAAATAAATTTAAAAAATAATTAACAAAAATGGGGATTACACACTAATATTACACGAGGTCCGCTATTGTAGAACTGTTTACAAGTTCATTTGTATCTACTTGGTTGCTTTTACATATTAATCCAAGCAGAGTACATGCCAGTACCAATTTGGTTGTTTAATACATTGTCTCGCGTCATTAAGGACTTTAGCGTACATACCATTTACAACTTGGTTGCAAAGCTTTTTATTACAAAAGTCTACGGAGCAGCATTGTTCACACTCTGTTGTTGTCGACCTATCATGTATGTCTCTTCCAATTATGCTTACAATGGACGGCTGTGTTGTTGCTTCCATGCAGTGCTTAAATGAGGCATACATAAATAATTATGCCCATCGAATGATAATTCATGGATAATGTAACTTAAAAAATATTGTCTGAATAGCTTTGATTGAAACATAACATTTGAATTGCATACATGTATCCGCTCAATTTTAACCTTTAAACATGAACACAAACTTGACATTTGTATATGGGATAAACAAAGGAGTAACATTATAAAAGAGTATGATAGTGGACCTTTGGAAACGGCCGAACACAATAAATACGAAATATTGCAGTCTCGGTTTGATTGAGATTGTTCATGAACGGTAGTGAAATATGCTTACTACCGTTCACGCCCCCTAGCCCCGGGTTGAGCAGAACTAAATAATCATAAAATCAATAGTACAGAATGTTAACCATCCCGAAGATGGCATGCATATGACGGTGGACATGCCTATATTTACTGCCATTATTCCATGTCCATCGGCGCATGGTCCCAATTTTGAGATTTTTTTCTTATCCTCTAATAAGCTTTGTTCAGTATATATATGAAATGTATATGAAATGTTGCAAACTTTTCAAACAAATAAAATTAGCTTACAGATGCAGATCTACAGCCAAGGTTAAATATTGATTGACGTCCCAACTCCGTTTTCTTGGTAAAACATTGCTGAAAAATGTTCCACGAGTATGGTGAAAATGATAAATGTATTTTGATCTAGTCAATATAATATGGACTATATTATATTATATTAAGAAAACAATTAATTAATACCGAACAGGGGATCCATTGGAAGCAACACACACAAACAAGAGTCGCAGACTCGGTTTTATTGAGACTGTTCATGAGAGGTAATATATGATGCAACACCTCTCACACCCCCTTGCACCGGCTTAAGCGATATTCTACTTAAAAGATACAATGATTTGTGTAGAGTCCTTCTTCTTATAGATTGTATTTCTATTTAAATGTTTCATGTATCAATCAAGTTGAGGAAAATATGTCAAAAGACATCTGATCTGCTAGTTGACAGAGGCTCAATCTATCTATTATCATATAAGTATATATACACACAATTTACATTGTTTTCCAATTAAAAGTACGATACATAAGTAAACTGACCTTAGACCAAAATAAAGACTTGAACCGTTTCGGTCGCGAATCAAACATTGAACGTGACATACTAAAACTAATATAACTTGACAGCTACGGAGTTACAACATTCGAAAAGTTCACGTTCCATACATTGAAATTCTAAATAAATAATAAATTGCAAAACAATATACTACCGTAAAATTAAAATCGATTAAAAAAGAAACCCTCATGCTGTTTGAATACTATTACATCGCCTTGACTGATATAACTCATGTCAGAACAAAATAATTTACTGCAGCAGTATTCTTGGCAAGTACACAGACAACGCAAGTAATTAATGTGAAATAAAGTGCCTGTGGCGGATGTATATTTGTATAATCTGATCATCTACATAATATCTGTCAGTTTTGAACTTTTGAAAATTGCATTCAGAAATAATAAAGGTATGTGCTGTATTTTAAGTGAATTCATTAACGTGTTTACGTTGTGAGTACGCTATTTAATATTTAGAAACTCAGTAACCAATCCTTTTCACTGCGCAAACATGCTGCCTTTTTTATTTGTGTATTATTTTGCGAAACTAGACTTGTGCAATTGTCTTAGTAAAACATGTCATCTCGCCCGAACACCTACCCATCCTGTCTTTTCGGTTCGTATTTAAAACACCAATTCCTTGTTTTTAGTCAACTAAAGACTTTTCTTTACAGATCTTGGTAAATACATGATCAATCCATTCATAATACGAGGTTTTAACCATTATACTGATTTTAAAAGAGAGTTATCATATGTTCGCGATACTGATTACGAGTTTGTTTGCATCTAGCACACCTTTAAATTTGTTGTTGATTAATAGCAATTATCAAAAGTGTGACAAAAGGTAATCTTACCTCGCCTGGTGGACATGTGGAGAAAGTTCGACATTCGGATATGCTGTGGATATTTGTACACGTGAGGCAGTCTAAGCCTTCTGAAAAGTTGAACAGTAACTTTTATGGGCTTCCTATGCATTTTTATATGCATATATACATACTCATTTTTGTGTTATAGGTATATTGCATAGTTATGCTACCTAGTTTGTTAGAGGATATAGCCTGGATGGGTTTTCTTTATTTACACTGTATGGTTTTATTGGTATGACGATAGTGTACGATTGAGGCATAGGCGTAGGAAAGCTTCAAATATCGGGGAGCACATTTTTGAGAGAAAAAAATGACAAGCCCAAAAAGCCCAAAACGGTATGTTTCATATTGGGGTGGGGTGGGGTGGGGTGGGGGTTGGTGTTGGGGTTGGGGTTGGGGTTGGGGTTGGGGTTGGAGGGCAAACTGTTTGGCAACATATTTGACAAGCAACAAAAACATTTTTTTTTATTCAAGCTCATTTACACCAAAACATATACCATTATTCCCCCAAGCCCCCCACCCCCGCCCCCGGCTCCTACGCATGTGTGAGGCCCACTAGAACCTGGTTAAATCACAAATGGCGTTTTTGCCACTGAGCGTTCCAAGGCGGTACCCCCTTATGTTGTGGTGTCGCATACTTTGTTTCTAATTCTTAGTAAATATGTATTGTTTGTTTTGTATGCGTGTTTTTGTTTGACTATGTTCTGTGAATGCTACATTTCCTGTTAGACTCGTATCTACTTTTCCAATCACTCAATATATCAAATTAAAACTTCCCTGACGTATTCTTCATAACAAAACAGCATGAGAGAGAGAGCCGGATTTCATAGGCGTAGTTTAATTTGACAAAGGTATTCCACTTTCTAAACGTAGACAAGTACATTAAAGCTGTTGTTCAAGTCGGCCGTAACTTTCCAATACAGCAAAGCATATGGATGAGACTTAATATATCTGTACCCTATAACAAAACAACACGAAAGAGACACGTTCCATAAATGTTGATTTTAATTTGAAAAAGATACTAAGAAAAGTACATTAAATAGTTTGTGCAAGCGATTTTAATCTATCAGTTTGTCACCGCGTAGTCAAGATAGACTTGAATAAAACTGTGCACACGTTTTCGCCATACACAACATGAGTGGCAAGTTTTATAACTCGTGTGTTTACTTCAATAAACAAACAATATCTCCCATTACATTCTTCGACAAGTAGATTAAAGTGTCCGTGCAAGTCGGTAGAACTTATGAAATAGGAAGAAACGTTCGCATAAGTGCTCCCCAGCACTACAGGTATAACACGTCAGATTGACATGTTTCATAAGTCTACCTAATATTCCTATCTGTATTATCTCATGTCAAATGCAAACTATTTCTCTTTTCAGAACTTTATTTCTTCTTTCTTATACATGGAGTTGTGTCTATTATTCTGCAGTGTTGATAGGTGGTACCTGTGATGTTTTTGAGTATACCTCAATGTCGCCGTTTAATTTGTCTAATGTAAAACGTAAAAATAAAAATGAATTTAAAAATATGTACTTTCAACGTTAAAGGATTAGGCGAAACGAAAAAACGAAGACAAATATTTGAGTGGCTTAAACTAAACAATTATTCAATATGTCTTCTACAGGAATTACATTGCGAACCGAATTGTTTTGAAAAATGGAAACATGAATGGGGGCACGAAGCTTATTTTAGCGGTGACAGTAGTAATAGCAAAGGCGTGGGCATCCTTGTAAACCCAAACGTTCAATGTAAAATTACAGAACATACCGAGATAATCACCGGTAGATTACATTACTTAAAAATTAACATTGAAGAAAAAGATGTACTGATTTTAAATGTATATGGACCGAACAATGACGATATACAATTTTTCATGAAAATAGAGAATTTTGTAAATGATCACGATGACGAAACAATCATTATAGGGGGGGATTTTAACACAGTAATAGATATTGAAAAAGATAAGAAAAACGGTACAATGGGTGGAAATAAAAAGACCAGAGACAAGATAAATTCCATAATTTCAAACTATGATGTAAACGATATATATGGCGAATATTGAATCCCGATACTAAACATTTTACATGGCATTCGAATCATAAACCTCCGATATTTTGTAGGCTTGATTACTTTTTAATATCCTCAAATATAGTAAATAATATTACAAGGTGTAAAATATCTGCAGGTCTACGTTCGGATCATTCATTAGTATATTTTAACATTAACCTGTCAAAACAAAATCACGGTCCCGGTTATTTTAAACTCAATAACAGTGTACTTTTAAATGAGGATTATCAAATAAATATTCGAAATGCCATACAAGAAATATCCGATATAAATAAGAACGCTAACCATAATACATTATGGGAATTAATTAAAGGCGCAATAAGGAATGAAACAATAAAATATTGCTCTACTAAAAAGAAAAGGGAAATAAATGAAGAAAGCACAGTAACTAGGGAAATAGATATATTAGAACAGGATTTATCAAACGACCCAAACAATGGGCAATTACATGAAACACTAAAAATAAAGAAAGATAAACTGGCAGAAATAATTGAAAAGAAAACAAATGGAATAATCTTGAGAGCAAAAGCACAATATATCGAAGGAGCAGAGAAAAATACTAAATATTTCTCAAATTTAGAAAAGAAAAGATCGGAGAGAAAAACTATTACACGATTATTAATAAATGGTAACGAAATCAAACATCAAAAAGATATAATTGCAGAAACAAAATTATATTACGAAAAACTATACAAAAAAGTTAACCCAATGGATTCTAATCACGATTTTTTTCCTAATATAAATTTTCCGAAACTAAACGAAGAACAGAAGCATAATCTTGAAGGAAACCTTAATGAATACGAATGTACAATGGCACTTAAAGATATGAAAAACAATAAAAGTCCTGGCTCAGATGGTTTAACCACTGAATTCTATAAAATATTTTGGAATGATTTAAAACTCTTCTACTTGAATTCGATAAACTATTCATTTGACAACGGTAACTTAACTACGCTACAAAAACAAGGTATAATAACGCTCTTACCAAAAAAGGATAAGGAACTTACAACACTTAATAACAGGAGACCAATAACTTTATTAAATATTGACTATAAAATCGCTACAAAAACAATCGCAAATAGAATTAAAAGTGTTATTCCACATATAATTAATGCATCACAGACCGGTTTTATAAAGGGGAGATATTTAGGGGAAAATGTAAGACTTTTATTTGATGTCATGGATTATCTTAACGACAACGAAAGTCCAGGTTTACTTTTTTTCGCAGACTTTGAAAAGGCATTTGATAGTATAGATCATGATTTTATTTTTACATGTTTGAAATATTTTAACTTTGGTGATTCAATAATAAATTGGATAAAACTATTTTATCATGATATACAAAGTTCTGTATCAAATAATGGACATATATCTGAATTCTTTAATGTACAAAGAGGAGTTAGACAAGGATGCCCACTGTCACCAATTTTGTTTATTATTGCTATTGAAATTTTATCGAAAGCTGTAAAACTTGAGAAAAACATTAAGGGGATAGTTATAGCCGAAGAAGAAATTAAAAAATCATTTTTCGCCGACGATGCAACGTTTATGATAGATGGTTCACAAAAATCATTTGAAACGCTTGTTAACATTATTGAACAATTTCGAAATATATCTGGGTTAAAATTAAATACAGATAAAACAACTATTTTAAGAACTGGAAGCCTTAAAGATACAAAAATTGAATACTGTAAAAACAAAAAATTTCGATGGACATCAGATAAAGCAGTTACCTTAGGGATGGTTTTCACAAATAATAGAAATAAATTACATGAACTCAACTTAAATACACAAATTGATGAATTTTATACCTGTTTAAATAAATGGAAAAAACATGATTTATCATTGATAGGTAAGATCACAGTGATCAAAAGTTTTGCGCTTCCAAAACTTATATACCCGTTAACAGTACTAGAAAACCCTAAAAAGGAGATTATCAAACAAATAACAAAACATATGTATGAATTCCTATGGAATGAGAAACCTGATAAAATAGGAAGAAAAACTTTAATACAGGAATACGAAAAAGGAGGGCTTAAAATGATAAACTTGGAAGTGTATATAAATTCTTTAAAGTGTAGCTGGATTAGGCGAATATAAGACCAAAATAATAACGGATTATGGAAACGTCCCTACGCAAAAGAACTAAATAAAATAGGTGGAAGTGCGTTTTTCGAATGCAATCTTAATAGTAAAGACGTAAATACCATTGGCATAAAAAATGTGTTTTTGAAAGAAATTATTGAAAGTTGGTCAAAAGTAAATTTTACGAAGGATATAGAATATATTTCCAAACAGATTATCTGGAACAACTCTTCATTAAAACACAAGAAAAAAGTAATCTATATTAAAGAATGGGATAATTTAGGATTGAAATATATTGAACAACTATACGATTATCGAGTCAAGAGATTTTTTACATTTACAGAGTTTAAACAAATATTCGGAGTCAGAAATAGTGCCTTTCTACAATACCATACGTTAATTAACAGCATTCCAAACGAATGGAAAACGTTACTCCAAGAAGAACAAATAAATGTAACAAATAGCAAAAATGTTCTGATAAAGAGTTTTCTAAAGAGTAAAATGCCAAATAAACTCCTAACTAAATTACTGATAGAAAAAGAGACACATAACAATACTGTGAAACCACAAGTAAAGTGGGAAGGTATTCTCGGAGATCTAGATTGGAAAAACATTTATGTTTCATCATTCAAAAGTACAATTGACACAAAACTACGTACATTCCAATATAAATATATCATGAGAATCATACCATGTAATAAGTTACTGTATAAATGTAAACTAGTTAGTTCTAGTTTATGTGATTTTTGTGAAATGCATGTAGAATCTCTCATACACTTATTTTGGGAATGTCCAATTATTCAACAATTTTGGACGAGTTTACAAATATTTCTCCATGGTAAAAGTTCGGATGTAAATTTTGATCTAAAAACAATATCATTTTGTATAAGTAAAAACACAAATAATAGCAGTATTGTCAACTTTATTATACTTATAGCAAAATATTTTATTTTTATAAACAAATGCAGGAAAGCCATCCCGGAGTTTAATTGTTTTATACAATATTTAAAAAAAAGAAAGGACATAGAACAGAACATTGCAGCATTTAAAGATAAAATTGAACAACACAACAAGAAATGGGAAAAGTTTAACGCATAAGGGAAACTAGATGGTGACCGAGATATACAATAAAATAATCAACGTATATAATTAAAACTGTATACAACAATACAACGACATCATTGACTCTAACACTCCAATACTCCTGTTCCTACTATCTGTCAAATCTTTCTATGTCTGCTAATTCTAAATTCTTCTAAAAGTTTCTTTTAGGGCATACATGTATTATACGATGTTACATCAATGTAACACATTGCTATACAACTGTACGTTAAAGTTCATATATGCTTGTAACATTTTGTAATATATTATGCATTGAGAGAAATAAAATATTAAAAACGATTATCTCCCTGATAACTGAACAAGAACATTAATGTTTTTTATGTAATTACAATAACTTTAACAAATGAATGAATGGTGCTTTACGGCACGTCGACACATACATAGGTCATATTGTGCGCAACAAACTGATGAAAGATGAGAAATGAAGTAGTAATTAAAAATTAATGTAAATATATAAAGATAAAACTATTTACAAATAAAGGATGATATGGTAGTAATATAAACTAAATATGTAAATCAACAAATGCCCGTCAACGGGTATATAAACAAGTAAATATATATAAGAACATATTATAATGATTTATATAGTCTGATTTCTTTCAGGAAACATTAACTTAAATTAACTTAACAACCACTGAAAACAAATGAATACATCTTAGCACGAGCGGACGCCATCGAAAATAATTCGAGATTAGTAAGTTTCATGAGTTTAAGTAAATTATCCATCTAATGATTATTATTTTTTATTTTAAACTATTCTACGAATACTTAGGCATGCTCTTCTGCGGCAGCTCTGTGTTACTTGTCGTTATGCCATTTGTCTGTGGGAATCCATACGTATTCGTGTACTCGTACCTGCAGACCTTGTAAGGCACAACCATAGGGCGACACCGAGCACAAACAAGACACCTGAAATATTTACGGCTCTATGTCCTATATTGTATAATTGATGCTTAACAGTTAGTGGTAATCAATTAATTTCAAATTTAATTTTATGTGAAAAAGATATTTAAGGTTCTTTTTTAATCTACATTTTTTTGTCACCTACTTTCTATGCTCCCCGAAATTTTCGGGGGAGCATATAGTCGCCCGCTTTATCCGTTCTTCCGTCCGTCCCAGTTTTGTCCGGAGCATAACTTCAAAACAGAGATCTACAATCAATCTTCATTCTAATAGAGTTATTGCCCTGTGTACTTTTATGCTTGTAATTCTTGTCCAAAGCAGAAGTCAAAAACTACTAATGGAACTGCAAATTGAAACTGTTGGGTGATGCAAGACCATATGATAAGATGAGGATATATTTCGGGGAGCATCTATTGGTTTTACCGATTTTCTTGTTTCATTTAGTTGTTTTAATATTGTATTTTCATCAGTTATATAAATTACCACTGGATGCTTATATATGTATGTGTCAACTAAAAAATGTCATTTAGCGTAATAAAATGATTACGAATAGTTAATTAAGGAAAAAGAAAATTATTTCATGCTCTTTCTACGTATTTAAAATGTTATATGTACCAAGTCTCTCACAGGCTGAATTGACAACCGAATATAGTAGTTGAATATTATTGAATTTGAGATTGATGTAAATTCTTCCAACGATTATATGCGACACAAAAATAACATATTCAAGTTTAACTAGTAAAGTCTAAATCTTGCTAACACAGTAAATATACTGAACCAAACAGCTAACGCATCAGTAGACAATACCTTTAATATCTCAATAATAATACGGGCTATTACTCCAATAATAGCAAGAGTTATTGGGAGGCAGCATCCACGGTTTTGTTAGCTATCTCTGCAATCGTAAGGTTCGTTTAATTGCGCATGCGCATTATTTTTTCTGCCTTTCCTGGCCAAAACTTAATGACAGCGGTATGTAGCGTTACATGTTGTGTAAAATAATATTTTTTTCTCCCTTTCCTTGAGGTCAATTGTTTTATTTGTTTTCAATAGCATAATGTGAGCTTCTGTTAATAAGTATTCCGCCATACTTTCTATTCAAGATGCTTTCAAATTAATCAGATTTTTGAAGATTTGTGTTTTGTCTGGATGCTTTGTCTCGTAACGTCAGCATATACAGTTTATATTGCCGTTAATTAGGATAATTTTTTAATCTAAACTGGCGTAACCAGAGTTATTGGGAGGTAGCACCCACGGTTTTGTTAGCTAGCTCTGCAATTTTAAGGTTCGTTTAATTGTGCATGCGCATTCTTTTTTCTGCCTTTCCCGGCCAAAACTTAATGACAGCGGTATGTAGCATTTCATGTTGTGTAAAATAATTGTTCCCCCACCCTCCTCACCCTTTCTTTTCCTCGTGATGTAGTTCTTTGTCATACTCGTTAATAAGTTGATACATTACTTTTCGACTTATTTCATCTGTTTCGTTTTTGTTTAGGCTAAAATAGTAAATCCTCCGTTAAGAAAAAGATCCTGCTGTTGTCTGCATATCATTTCAGGCAAATTCTTGTTACAGAACTAGTGTGACTTCGAAAGTAGAACGATATACCAGAGGATCCGTAATCGGTGCAGCTCCAGAAGCGGAACGATACTGACGACGGTGCCGGTGCGGGTCGACAGCATAATGATATACCAGATGATCGACGATCGGTGCGGCTCCATAAACAAAACGATATACCAGAAGATCGGTGCGGCTCCAGACGAATAGCCGTCTGCGAAGCTTTCAATTCAGTGAAATCAAGTCTAATGACAATTAACAATTTCCAATTAGTTCAATGTAAATACTGACCTCTGTTTCCCAGGGCCGGGATTACAGCACGAACTATTAAGCCGTCAGCGAATCCTTCAATTCAGTGAAATCAAAGTTAATGACAATTAACAATTTTATAATTAGTAAATTTCAATGTAATACTGACCACTGTTCCTCAGGGTCGGGATTACAGCATGAAATATTAAGCCTTTTCGGGCTTATTGTTGGTGCATCATGCCTAGTTCGGTCGTGCACATTATTGTAATCTTTAGAAAAGAAATAACTTTTGAGTGATTAAACGAAGAGTGTTGCCGGCAGCCCGTTATTTGGAGCCGCGTCCAATATTTGCCAAAACTATGTAATATACGATCAAATTTAATAAAGGATAATATTTTCTTGTGTGTTTGTCAAGTTGGTGCCTTTCTAATAACAATCAATAAATCAAAACAAATTTCATTCTGAAGGAGACAAATATCTTGTCAATAACGACTGTAAATTTAAAAAAATCGTTCAAATAACCTGTCTCCAACGGTACCAGTCTGCATATAATAAGTTCATACATTAAAGGTATTGTCTACTGGTGCGTTAGCTGTTTGGTTAGTATACTTGTTTTAAAAGTTGTGTTATCTTGGTATAATACTGTTTAACCCGATAACCAACAAGGGTATTGGAAAACATTACAGTGTAAAACAACACCATTAGGTACTGAAGCAATTATAAATAGTTTACCGTGTATGTCCATTTTTAAAAAAATAATAAAAATGATGAATTTGAACAAAATAATGATTGTATATATAATCGTCACGACTGCCTTATCTTCAGTTACATTATCGACACTTGTCATTTTCTCAAGACTTTTTTATTTAGGCTATAATATGGAACTTAGAAGTCGGTGATAACTTCCTCATTTCAAATTATCCTTAAACACCGTATACGGTGTCAGACCAGTCAGGAAATACTTCCGGGTCGTAGGGTGCTGAAATAGTTCCTTGAAAGAATCCAAAGTTTCTAGTTTGCATGTGTTTTTCCCAAGATTAGTTTCTATTTCATTGTTAAATCTAACCTGAGGTTAAAGTAGTATGTCTGTTGTCATGAATAGTAAGTATTTTACTGTGTTTGTCAGGATTATTTCTTTGGAGAGTATGAGCACAGAGGTTAGGTAGAGATATGGTTTTGACAGATGTTTATTTCAAAATACGCATAGTGTGAATGAATGACGCGAAATGTTGAAAAACTGAATCGGTGTTTTATTCTAGATATGGGACCGTTTGCTAGCCACATGTGTTTAATACACAGAATAAAAGTGTATTTAAGCGAACGAATGTTGTGGAACTTGTGACTGATCTCCAAATATAACCTATATTGCATTGTGTTCAATGGGCTGATTTTCACCGGACTGTCACCTAGATGGACAAAATGCATTTTTCTTATTAATGACCAAATCCAGTTGATTTTTTCTGTGGAAGCTTGCAGCTGAGTGAGAAAAAAAAAGCTGATGTTACATTTTTGAATTTTATAACAGAACATGTTTTTTTTGCAATTGAAATAGAATGTGTGTGTTTAAGGGTGGAATTTGAGGGTCCTAGTGATTTGGAGTGGTCCTAAAGCACTTTAAGTAGGCTCTCAAGTGTCTTTAAGTGGATTAGTGGCAGAAGGTAATAGATCTGTCACAATTCCTACAACAAATGGCAATTTCATTATTTTAAGGTACCGTATGAGGCTAAAATCTGAAAATGTATCGGTACTGACATTTTGACATGACGCGACTCTAGGAGGAGTCATACTTTGTATCGAAAGCCTGAGAACCTGTAAATTTTGTACGCGATGATGGGTTTTACAATCTGAAAGTGAAATTTACAGAAATTTGTGGAATTCAGCATTTATTTTAGTTTTTTGCTAAACATGGTGTAAATCCCACCCATTTTTTTGTCATTAATTCAGATGAAATCACTATGCAATGGCATACAATTGTAATTTAACACATTAATTTGGTATTTTGTTAGAGATAATGATATAATCCACTGAAATATATACTATTCTGGTGTGTGATTCAGTTTGTCTTGCTGTTGCCCAAGACTTGAATGTATTAGTTGCCTTTAAAACTGCTAATGGCAAATGGGGTAGGCTTAGCTTTTGAGTCATTACTTCAATTTTGTCCCTTTTTTTCTGGCATTTTACAGCCAAACTGTATATTTTATTGGACATTGTGCATGTAAATGTGCTCCAAATCAGCCTTATGGCCTATCCTTGATTTGTATTAGCCGAATGGTTCTTCGCATGCAGGAATTGAACCGAAAAGATAATAGGTCCTTGCAAAAGCATCTGATTTTCCATTCGGTCAACCTTATTGGTCAGTTAGATGTATTCGATAACTATTTTTGACAAATGTCGCGACTCATTTATAAATGGTGTCAGACCAGTCAGGAAATACTTCCGGGTCGTAGGGTGCTGAAATAGTTCCTTGAAAGAATCCAAAGTTTCTAGTTTGCATGTGTTTTTCCCAAGATTAGTTTCTATTTCATTGTTAAATCTAACCTGAGGTTAAAGTAGTATGTCTGTTGTCATGAATAGTAAGTATTTTACTGTGTTTGTCAGGATTATTTCTTTGGAGAGTATGAGCACAGAGGTTAGGTAGAGATATGGTTTTGACAGATGTTTATTTCAAAATACGCATAGTGTGAATGAATGACGCGAAATGTTGAAAAACTGAATCGGTGTTTTATTCTAGATATGGGACCGTTTGCTAGCCACATGTGTTTAATACACAGAATAAAAGTGTATTTAAGCGAACGAATGTTGTGGAACTTGTGACTGATCTCCAAATATAACCTATATTGCATTGTGTTCAATGGGCTGATTTTCACCGGACTGTCACCTAGATGGACAAAATGCATTTTTCTTATTAATGACCAAATCCAGTTGATTTTTTCTGTGGAAGCTTGCAGCTGAGTGAGAAAAAAAAAGCTGATGTTACATTTTTGAATTTTATAACAGAACATGTTTTTTTTGCAATTGAAATAGAATGTGTGTGTTTAAGGGTGGAATTTGAGGGTCCTAGTGATTTGGAGTGGTCCTAAAGCACTTTAAGTAGGCTCTCAAGTGTCTTTAAGTGGATTAGTGGCAGAAGGTAATAGATCTGTCACAATTCCTACAACAAATGGCAATTTCATTATTTTAAGGTACCGTATGAGGCTAAAATCTGAAAATGTATCGGTACTGACATTTTGACATGACGCGACTCTAGGAGGAGTCATACTTTGTATCGAAAGCCTGAGAACCTGTAAATTTTGTACGCGATGATGGGTTTTACAATCTGAAAGTGAAATTTACAGAAATTTGTGGAATTCAGCATTTATTTTAGTTTTTTGCTAAACATGGTGTAAATCCCACCCATTTTTTTGTCATTAATTCAGATGAAATCACTATGCAATGGCATACAATTGTAATTTAACACATTAATTTGGTATTTTGTTAGAGATAATGATATAATCCACTGAAATATATACTATTCTGGTGTGTGATTCAGTTTGTCTTGCTGTTGCCCAAGACTTGATTGTATTAGTTGCCTTTAAAACTGCTAATGGCAAATGGGGTAGGCTTAGCTTTTGAGTCATTACTTCAATTTTGTCCCTTTTTTTCTGGCATTTTACAGCCAAACTGTATATTTTATTGGACATTGTGCATGTAAATGTGCTCCAAATCAGCCTTATGGCCTATCCTTGATTTGTATTAGCCGAATGGTTCTTCGCATGCAGGAATTGAACCGAAAAGATAATAGGTCCTTGCAAAAGCATCTGATTTTCCATTCGGTCAACCTTATTGGTCAGTTAGATGTATTCGATAACTATTTTTGACAAATGTCGCGACTCATTTATAAATGGTGTCAGACCAGTCAGGAAATACTTCCGGGTCGTAGGGTGCTGAAATAGTTCCTTGAAAGAATCCAAAGTTTCTAGTTTGCATGTGTTTTTCCCAAGATTAGTTTCTATTTCATTGTTAAATCTAACCTGAGGTTAAAGTAGTATGTCTGTTGTCATGAATAGTAAGTATTTTACTGTGTTTGTCAGGATTATTTCTTTGGAGAGTATGAGCACAGAGGTTAGGTAGAGATATGGTTTTGACAGATGTTTATTTCAAAATACGCATAGTGTGAATGAATGACGCGAAATGTTGAAAAACTGAATCGGTGTTTTATTCTAGATATGGGACCGTTTGCTAGCCACATGTGTTTAATACACAGAATAAAAGTGTATTTAAGCGAACGAATGTTGTGGAACTTGTGACTGATCTCCAAATATAACCTATATTGCAGTGTGTTCAATGGGCTGATTTTCACCGGTCTGTCACCTAGATGGACAAAATGCATTTTTCTTATTAATGACCAAATCCAGTTGATTTTTTCTGTGGAAGCTTGCAGCTGAGTGAGAAAAAAAAAGCTGATGTTAAATTTTTGAATTTTATAACAGAACATGTTTTTTTTGCAATTGAAATAGAATGTGTGTGTTTAAGGGTGGAATTTGAGGGTCCTAGTGATTTGGAGTGGTCCTAAAGCACTTTAAGTAGGCTCTCAAGTGTCTTTAAGTGGATTAGTGGCAGAAGGTAATAGATCTGTCACAATTCCTACAACAAATGGCAATTTCATTATTTTAAGGTACCGTATGAGGCTAAAATCTGAAAATGTATCGGTACTGACATTTTGACATGACGCGACTCTAGGAGGAGTCATACTTTGTATCGAAAGCCTGAGAACCTGTAAATTTTGTACGCGATGATGGGTTTTGCAATCTGAAAGTGAAATTTACAGAAATTTGTGGAATTCAGCATTTATTTTAGTTTTTTGCTAAACATGGTGTAAATCCCACCCATTTTTTTGTCATTACTTCAGATGAAATCACTATGCAATGGCATACAATTGTAATTTAACACATTAATTTGGTATTTTGTTAGAGATAATGATATAATCCACTGAAATATATACTATTCTGGTGTGTGATTCAGTTTGTCTTGCTGTTGCCCAAGACTTGATTTTTTTAGTTGCCTTTAAAACTGCTAATGGCAAATGGGGTAGGCTTAGCTTTTGAGTCATTACTTCAATTTTGTCCCTTTTTTTCTGGCATTTTACAGCCAAACTGTATATTTTATTGGACATTGTGTATGTAAATGTGCTCCAAATCAGCCTTATGGCCTATCCTTGATTTGTATTAGCCGAATGGTTCTTCGCATGCAGGAATTGAACCGAAAAGATAATAGGTCCTTGCAAAAGCATCTGATTTTCCATTCGGTCAACCTTATTGGTCAGTTAGATGTATTCGATAACTATTTTTGACAAATGTCGCGACTCATTTATAAATGGTGTCAGACCAGTCAGGAAATACTTCCGGGTCGTAGGGTGCTGAAATAGTTCCGTGAAAGAATCCAAAGTTTCTAGTTTGCATGTGTTTTTCCCAAGATTAGTTTCTATTTCATTGTTAAATCTAACCTGAGGTTAAAGTAGTACGTCTGTTGTCATGAATAGTAAGTATTTTACTGTGTTTGTCAGGATTATTTCTTTGGAGAGTATGAGCACAGAGGTTAGGTAGAGATGTGGTTTTGACAGATGTTTATTTCAAAATACGCATAGTGTGAATGAATGACGCGAAATGTTGAAAAACTGAATCGGTGTTTTATTCCAGATATGGGACCGTTTGCTAGCCAAATGTGTTTAATACACAGAATATAAGTGTATTTAAGCGAACGAATGTTATGGAACTTGTGACTGATCTCCAAATATAGCCTATATTGCATTGTGTTCAATGGGCTGATTTTCACCGGTCTGACACCATACGATAAAGTCTGAGTCAGATCGTACATTTTGTAATAGGCTAAAAGCGTAAATGCTGAATCGCTGTCGTCTACTTGCATATAGCTAAAGTTTACCAACTACGCAAAAACTGTCCGAATTTACCCGGATTGTCCCTAAACGACAAGAGGCCAAATATAACAGCACTGGAATAAGATAATACAAAAACAAAAAAGTAATGTAAGAGGGCTAACGAAAGGCTAATCGGGTCACATAAAAACTATCAACAATCAAGATGAGCTTGAAAGAAAAAAGCTGTATATAACTTTTATCGGAAACGAGTAACATTCTTACCTTCCAACCCAGCTGTAGCTTTAATAGAGATATATCTTAAAAGTAAAGACTGTACCACCGCGACTTTTATAGCACTACTTAAAGATCTCCGGCCATGTTTTGTTTCATGAACATGTTTATGTCTATTTAAACCGAAATCAATAAACAACAATAGATATTTACAATTCACACATTGCAATATCTGTGAAAAGCGAGAATAAGATCTTATTTGATGACGTAGAAAACTTTGAATAGGTAAATTAATCCACAGGTAAATGTATTTATCAATTATCTGGCAACAGTTGTGCAGCTATACAATTCAGATTTACCTCATTTTCCCGTGCAGTCACGCAGTGGAAAATGTAGTATCTACGTCATGCAAATAATACTTATTGTTCGTAACATACAACTTAGTAGCGGATTTAAATATATGTTTCTCTCCGGGACTGTGAAGAAATGTTTATATGGTGCTTAAGAGTTAAACTTGTTAATTGATAATACTACAAAAAAGGGTGGCCATTCATAAATATTAGCAGAATACAGAAGGCTACTCCCCAGGTTGTTATGACCATTCTAAGGTATTTTGATGTATGGTTATGTCAGATGTCTGTTGGAAATTTAAAGGGACACGTGATAATCTTGATTTTTCAAAAACTCACGGCTTCCCGTTAGTTTTTTTTTCTTAACTTGAATTACATTTCGTTGAATCATTAATATTAAGCGTTAGAATAGTTCAAATCAAATTATTTTTTTTACATATTACTAACTTTTTATAATATTGCACCAATGATATATTTAACATCTGGTGTAATAGTGAAGAAAACTGAAATCTTATTTTTCTGTATTTCATTATATGCAAGCAGTTTTTCATTATATGCAAGCAGTTTTTCATTATATGCAAGCAGTTTTTCATTATATGCAAGCAGTTTTAAAGTCAAAATGATATAGGATATTTAAAGTAAATCGAGGAGCAAATTTTAATGTTTGAATAAAACTCAAGATTGTTGTGTGTCCCTTTAAGACCATAATAACAGAATATCAGTGAAATATGGAGTGCTAAAAGCAGATATAGAAGGTGTCAGACCAGTCAGGAAGTACTTCCGGGTCGTAGGGTGCTAAAATAGTTCCTTGAAAAAATTCAAAAATTCTAGTTTACATGTGTTTGTTCCAAGATTATTTTTTATTTCTTTGTTAAATCTAACCTGAGGTTAAAGTAGTAGGTCTGTTGTCATGAAAAGTAAGTATTTTACTGTGTTTGTCGGGATTATTTCTTTGGAGAGTAAGAGAACAGAGGTTAGTTAGAGATGTGGTTTTGACATACGTTTATTTTAAAAATACGCATAGTGTGAATGAATGGCACGATATGTTGAAAAACTGAATCGGTGTTTTATTCCAGATAAGGGAACGTTTGCTAGCCAAATGTGTTTAATTCACAGAATAAAAGTGCATTTAAGCGAACGAATGTTGTGGAACTTGTGACTGATCTCCAAATATAGACTATATTGCATTGTGTTCAATGGGCTGATTTTCTCCGGTCTAACACCAAAAGTCGAACAGGAAATGTAGCATTCAAGGACCACAGTCAACCAGAAGCACGCATAGAAAAAACAACAATTTTAAAGATGACTAAAGGCAAGACACGACATCACAAACATAAAAGGGCTGACAATAGGCCTACCGTATTGGAAAGGTCAGTGGCAAAACGGGCCGCTGGGGGTTTAATCCAGGTTCTAGGGTGCACCAAACCTCACTCTTACCCCAGGCTTGCCAAAACTTGTTAACACAAACTCCTGAGATTTTTAAAATTTAAGATTTAAAGCGCGCGAAGAACATTTTTAAATGAAAATTTGGAGAGCGCGACTTGATTTTCGACTACATTTTTTAAAGCGCAAATTGTCACTGAAGGAACTTATTATGCCCTTAGGTGTTAATTGTATATTCAGTCAGTGCATTACACAGATGACCCCCGTTGAATTGGCACTTGTAAATAATCCTCTGACTTGGGAGCGTAACAGGACAATTCGGGAAATTGCTGATAAACTGTGAAAATATAGCTGTTAAATCATGAACATTTTGTTTTGATGAAAAATCCGGAGATTTTACACTTAAATCCGGAGAGCGACTGAAAAATCCGGAGAATCCGGATTTTATTCGGAGATTTGGCAGGCCTGTTACCCTAAGAGAATATTGATTGATTGAGAAGCAATACTTCGATAATTCATGCTTTGCACATATTACAAACAAACTGTGTGTGAATTGAAAAGCTTGACGCTGACCCCCAAGCTATACAACAAACGTAGGAGTAAAACAATGCAACACATTCTGACATACCATGATGTAATGTAAAGCTCTGCAAACTAACTGAGTAGCAGTACTTCGATAATTCGTGTTTGTGCTGTGGTACCTGCTGCTGCTTAATAACAAACACAATACAATATCGCTGTAGTGCATCACATGCGCCAGAAATGATACAGCATATGTGCACGATGTGATCGTTCAATTGCAAAGAATGATATAAAACAGTCTAGTGTCTGTTCATAACCAAAGTATAAACAAACTGCATAAACATAACGTGTCTGCATATAACGCGATATAAATGAGAACTAATGTCTTGTATGATTAATTAATTGCTACTCGTTTTGCAAGAGTTGTACTGCCTACTGAAGGTTTTGGCCACACAAGACAAAATAACGCACACGAAGAGTAATCAGCAGTTTGTAATCTATTCAATGCATTTTCATCGCATGTATATACGTCCCAAAGAGCAGTTTCTAAATTAGGAATATCATCCAAATATATCATATATCTTACATTTGTTTAATAAATCTTCTCATATTGTCGTGTGTTTTTCCACAGTAAACTTGTTGCATGATTTGGTAAACGTTAAATAGCAATCAATTACAACAAATAAGAACTAAATCACGAACATATCATAACAATATTAGCTGGCAGACTTCCCAAATACGCTTCTCTTATCCCCTGTACATCATTTGAAACGGCAGAATCGATAATAACATGACATAAAGACGATTGTGCACGGGTGTGCAGGTGAGATACAAATATTCAAACATTTGTTGGGAGGGGTGGCACAGGGTTAACAGGGATTTCCGGGGCGCAACTGGGGGCCGAGTATTCCACTTCCCGAAATAGTTTAGCTTCCAAATTCACCACACACATTGTTGGTTTTGTACGCGTGTTTTGGACATTGTTGGTTCTGTACGCGTGTTTTGGACATTGTTGGTTCTGTACGCGTGTTTTGGACATTGTTGGTTCTGTACGCGTGTTTTGGACGCCTGAGTTTTTTGGACTGCTACATTTCACTTTCGACTGTTTGCAGCCACTTAAACTCCCTCGAATGATTTCGACCAATTTTCTCAATTTCCAATTTCTATTTCACCCGTTTCCTTACTTCTTGAACCATACCCCCACATCGTATGTGATATATACCGACTACAGTCTAGCCCCGTATTCCAGTTACATAATGCCTGTACATTAATTTGATATTTTTTTTTTTTTTTTTTTTTTACAAAGATTTACGTTGTACAATCATTAATATTAATAATTACAATAGTGCAAAGCAAATTGTTTTTTTTATAAGACTAACTGTGATATATTGTACCAATACTATATTCAAGCATATGGTAGAATGTCGAAGAAAAATTGAAAAGTCAAAATAATACCGGATAAAAAACCGAGATGCTAATTTTAATGCTTGATAACAACTCCGAGATTTCCATGTGTCCATGAGATCAACATTATTTTATCGTTTTGGGACAATGATGGGAAGTTGCATTTTCATGAGCCCGAAAGGTTAGCAAGATTATTAATCCCATTATCTGTATGTCAGGTGTAATACCTTTGATATTGCCATGGATGCATACATAGAGAATATTGTGTCAGTGCCTTTTACTATCACGTTTATTAGGCGAGGCTTAGAAAACGTGCCGAGCCTAATAAACTTGATAGTAAAAGGCACTGCCATAATATTCTATTTATCATGTAGATTATCCACATTTTTTTTGTATGAATTACTATTATTACCTATTTCTCAGAAAGTTACGCTTATCGAGGACGCCGCCATGTTGTTGTTTTTTGTTTGTTTTATGACGTCAGGCAACGTAACATGCATGACGTCAGATAACGTTACGTACAATAAACGCCGAGGGATTCCGCATTGATTTGCTCTATTGGTCAGTGCCTTATAAAACAAAAACGTATTAGGTCACCCCTTTATTAGGCAGAAAAGTGCATATCTGCATGATAATACACTATCTTGGTAAATTGTTAAATTGTCTTTATTTCATTCAATACATTAGGAGAAAGACCTTTATCATGGATGCATATACTGAACTATTTAAGCACATAGGTGAATTATTTGTTCATTCATTCTATACATCTGGTGTAAAACCTTTAATATTCATATGGATGCATACTGCACTATTGTGCTGGAGTAAAGCAATATGCATCCATGTGAATTATCTTCATATTCACGCCGTACAACGTGTGGAATATCGTTAATATTATCTTGTAATTCTATGCATATTGAACTATTCCGGCAAGCAGAAAAGTATCTGTATTCATTACATCAGATGTAATGCCTGTATATTCATTCAATACATCAGGTGTAATGCCTGTATATTCATTCAATACATCAGGTGTAATGCCTGTATATTCATTCAATACATCAGATGTAATGCCTGTATATTCATTCAATACAATAGGTGTAATGCCTGTATATTCATTCAATACATAAGGTGTAATGCCTGTATATTCATTCAATACATCAAGTGTAATGCCTGTATATTCATTCAATACATCAAGTGTAATGCCTGTATATTCATTCAATACATCTTCATATTATCATGGATGCATACTGCAGCTTTCTAGCACAAAGTTAATTTGTCTGTATATCAATTGTATATCTTTAATAGTATCATGGATGCATACTGCACTATTCCAGCACACACTTAATTTGTCTGTATATCAATTGTAAACATCAGGCGTAATATCTTTAATATTATCATGGATGCATACTGCACTATTACAGCACACAAGTAATTTATCAGTATATCAATTGTAAACATCAGGTATACTATCTTTAATATTATCATGGTTGCATACTGCACTATTCCAGCAAACAAATAATTTATCAGTATATCGATTGTAAACATCAGGTGTAATATATTTAATAGTATCATGGATATATACTGCACTATTCCAGCAAACAATTAATTTATCTGTATATCGATTGTAAACATCAGGTGTAATATATTTAATAGTATCATGGATGCATCCTGCACTATTCCAGCAAACAAATAATTTATCTGTATATCGACTGTAAACATCAGGTGTAATTTATTTAATAGTATCATGGATATATACTGCACTATTCCAGCAAACAAATAATTTATCTGTATATCGACTGTAAACATCAGGTGTAATATATTTAATAGTATCATGGATGCATACTGCACTATTCCAGCAAACAAATAATGTATCTGTATATCGACTGTAAACATCAGGTGTAATTTATTTAATAGTATCATGGATATATACTGCACTATTCCAGCAAACAAATAATTTATCTGTATATCGACTGTAAACATCAGGTGTAATATATTTAATAGTATCATGGATGCATACTGCACTATTCCAGCAAACAATTAATTTATTTGTATATCAATTGTAAACATCAGGCTTGGAATTCACCAACTATTCTTCAGAATAACTTAGGCTTGAGCTCAAGTACTAAAATATCATTCACAAATATTCCGATCACCTTCATAGATAAACAATCGCATGAAGTTGATATTTATTACAGTTATACATAGCAGCTTCTTATGAACGGTTACACTTTAAACTTATAGAAACCTGTGTGATTGAAATTTGCAAACATAATTGGGCTTAAGTCTAAGAATATTCTCAAGAATGGTTGGTGAATTCAAGGCCAGGTGTAATATCTTTAATATTATCATGGATGCATACTGCACTATTCCAGCACACAATTAATTTATCTGTATATCAATTGTAAACATCAGGTATACTATCTTTAATATTATCATGGTTGCATACTGCACTATTCCAGCAAACAAATAATTTATCTGTATATCAATTGTAAACATCAGGTATACTATCTTTAATATTATCATGGTTGCATACTGCACTATTCCAGCACACAATTACTTTATCTGTATATCAATTGTAAACATCAGGCGTAATATCTTTAACATTACCATGGATGCATACTGCACTATTCCAGCACACAATTAATTTATCTGTATATCAATTGTAAACATCAGGTATACTATCTTTAATATTATCATGGTTGCATACTGCACTATTCCAGCACAAAATTACTTTATCTGTATATCAATTGTAAACATCAGGCGTAATATCTTTAACATTACCATGGATGCATACTGCACTATTCCAGCAAACAAATAATTTATCTGTATATCAATTGTAAACATCAGGCGTAATATCTTTAATAGTACCGTGGATGCATACTGCACTATTCCAGCACACAATTAATTTATCTGTATATCAATTGTAAACATCAGGTATACTATCTTTAATATTATCATGGTTGCATACTGCACTATTCCAGCAAACAAATAATTTATCTGTATATCAATTGTAAACATCAGGCGTAATATCTTTAATAGTACCGTGGATGCATACTGCACTATTCCAGCAAACAATTAATTTATCTGTATATCAATTGTAAACATCAGGTATTCTATCTTTAATATTATCATGGTTGCATACTGCACTATTCCAGCACACAATTACTTTATCTGTATATCAATTGTAAACATCAGGCGTAATATCTTTAACATTACCATGGATGCATACTGCACTATTCCAGCAAACAAATAATTTATCTGTATATCAATTGTAAACATCAGGCGTAATATCTTTAATAGTACCGTGGATGCATACTGCACTATTCCAGCACACAATTACTTTATCTGTATATCAATTGTAAACATCAGGTATACTATCTTTAACATTACCATGGATGCATACATCATTATTCCATCACACAATTTATCTGTATATCAACTGTAAACATCAGGTGTAATATCTATAATAGTACCGTGGATGCATACTGCAATATTGCAGCAAACAGATAAGTTATCTGTATATTCATTATATACCTCAATTGTAAATATCCTTAATATTATCATGGATGCACTCTGAAATATTCCAGTATACAGGTAAGTTATATGTACAGTCTCTCCATATATCACGTGGACGATCTAACTTCCTGTGCTCTATAACTCAGAAAGCTTATGCCAAGGAAAACACATTTTCTTGAAGGTTACCAGTAATTAGATCATCTGAAAGAAAACTAACGTTTGTTGTTTATGCAGACGCACATAGAAAGTGTGTATATATTTAACAGGCGTGATTGACTTAAAGATAATCTTGATTGACTTTGATACTGACGTGATGTGCTAACATTGTACCCATAGTTGTACAAAGGAATAAAGTTCTGATTCTTAGCGATGAGTAAGAAGGAAAAGTACGATATTCAAGCAGAGAACAGGTGAGACTTTTAGTTTTATACCCTGTAGTACTACAGTTTATACCATTTAGTGCTAAGAAAGAAAACGTTAAAACACAGACTATCACATATTGAATATATGCCATTTGTTTTAAACCGTGCATGCTTGCAGATTGACCATGCGATCGGTTACGAATATACCATATAATGGTAAACCGTCTTACATGCGAACTAATTGTTGTTTTTAATTTACTCTTTTATTTTGAGGGCCTATATTAAAATACCTTACCTCATCTGGTAATTTGTGTTAACAGTACACTTTTTGTATATTGTTCTACACGTATGCACTTTACACGTATGCACAATGGGCATGTAGTGCATACATGCCCATTGTGACGCCACTCTCATATGGCACTGTTTCCTCAAGTTCATGGTCATCACATATCCTTCCATCATCACGATCTTATATCTTGTGTCCAGTTTTAAACGATATATTCACAAATGCAGACTTAATTCGTGTATGTGCCAAATCCTGCTACTTAATTCTTCTACGTCGATCTAGCTTTTTGTATCGCTAGTCTTTTTTCCTTCTTAAATATGCCAAACAATGTCAATTTTATATATGTAAATAATGTCAATTGTTTTAATCATATCGTGATTCTGTTTTATTTTCTTCTATGAAAATGATGCTAATCAGTTCCTTTTTGATCTGATCAAAGGGGATAAATGATTTTTTAATTTTGTTTTAACTAATGCGCAATAGTGCTTTGTTTATTTTGTCAAATCTTACAATACTCATTCTTAGTACATATTTTATAGATAGATTAGCATCATTTACATAGTCTTAATGTGTAATATATATGCTAATATCGTTTGAGTTTGATGTTATTAGCTACTTTTAAAATATGTTGATGGTTTTATAACTATAGTCTCTTATAATTCTAATTAGAATGGCATGGCTATCTTATAATGTTTACGATGTTTTATTTATGTTTGTATTTATTGTAAACGATGATGAGACTTTAATAAAGAAATTAATAAATTTAATACAGGTAAGAAAAAATAATTGTTTGTACAGGTATAGACTGGAGATGCAAAAAATGAATGAACTATTATAGCAATATAACTTTTTATATGCATGACATTGTTTTAAAAAAGTAATAACTCCGTCTTTATGTATCACTAGCTGATTTTAGCAGGTTATCTTAGCAGGAAATCAAAGCAATATATATGCATTGCACTATTTTAAGAAATAACGACTCTAACAGCATGTATCTCCAGTTTATTTTAGCCGGTTATCTTAGCAAGTAAACACAGCAATACATATACATTGTATTATTTTAAGAAGTAACAACTACAACAGTACGTATCACTAGCTTACTTTAGCAGGTTATTTTAGCAGGAAATCAAAGCAATATATATGCATTGCACTATTTTAAGAAATAACGACTCTCATGTATCTCCAGTTTATTTTAGCGTTAGCAAGTAAACAAAGCAATACATATGCACTGTATTGTTTTAAGAAGTAACAACTACAACATTATGTATCACTAGCTTATATTAGGAGGTTATCTTAGCAGGTAAACAGAGCAATATATATGCACTGCATTATTTTAAGAGTAACAACTCCAACATTATGTATCCCAAGTGTTATCGTAGCACGTTATCTTAGAAGGTAAAACATGTTCAACAAAGACATTTCTTCATATTTGTGAATAAAACACAACTGAATAAGTGGTAATAACTATTTCACTACGGCGCAACCCACGGAAACCAAGTGTATATTGTGAAATTTCTGTTAATATATCATTTTTAATCATTTAGTGTGGATTTGAAAAAAATATTTATTTTAATATATTTTAATAATACTCATCTATTCCTCATTTGGCCTTTATCCCGTTGTTTACGTCATTTTGTATACGTTCTATTTTTTATTGATTGATATTCGGTTCCCTCTTTCCGACTTTTGTTTCGAATATTTTCTTCAGTGTTGAGAGATGGAAACCAAATAGAGGTAAGAACTAGAAAATGACAATGATGAAGATAATAGGATTATTGGAAAATCTAATTTTCATATTCTTGTAAGTTGCAGACATCAAACTTCGGGATGTTGAACATAAATCGTGTATTATAAAACGTGCATATTTCATAATGTTACGATAATACATTTCGGCTTATTCAGTTGGTTGGTGTTTCCCATTAGACGTTTTTCCTTCGTATTTTCAAACGCTCTGATCAGAAATATAAACCAATTCCGTATGTAGACTAGATCATCTGCGACGCTTGCTTGTTTTCAAGACAAACGTCTAGAACAGTTCTTCTAAAAAAAGTTTGAAGTTTGCCGAGATTCTGGTATTGTTTCTGATAGGCATATACAGACGCACATTCTTTCAGAGATATACAGAATGGCAGAAATACACTATATCAATAAATAAACAAAGAGGGAAACTTCATCATTATATCGACGAACTAAATGCGGATAATCAAAATACTATAATAAAACAATTTATTTACAGAGACGTGTTTCCGGTTTCATTTTTTTTGCACAAAGGGCCAAGACGGTTGTATTTAAGAACAAGCGTCGAAGATGATCAAGACTATTCCGTATGTGGGTAATCATTTGTGTTAGGTAATATTATCATAACTTTGTTCTTAACACGGAGTTGCGTGTGTACCACGGAGTTGACATACTCAACTCCAAATCTGACCTCATGCAGTATTTTACCCACGCAGTTCCGATACTTACCCATGTTACCATGATGAACTTGTGTTTATAGAAGCAAGATAATTATAGTTGGCATGCCACAGGATTGCTCCTCGCAGACATAATGTCTAAACCTGTTGTCTAGTTTCCACAGGTGTGAATTGGGAATGGATCGTCCCAGTTAACCGTTGTTTGCCTGAGTAGACGTTTTCGAACAAACATATATCACCGCATACAAGCGTCAACAATGTAAGAAAAATGGCATGTGCACGTAAACATAATTTATACGTTTAACATATATTTGGATCAGTTATCTAACATATAAACTTTATTTAACTTAATTTAAGTATGCCGAATAGATTCCTTGTAAACATCTATGTTTAATTAAGGACGATATCGTAAATCGGCAGATTGTTAATTAGGCTATTCCCAGTGGGAACTTGCCTCCATCAAATTGTTTAGTAATTTAGTGAATATGGTCGATTACTTTGAAATTTGCACAACAGAATAGCACATTTTTAGGTCAATCTAAACATTCCAAATTGTCATTTGAAATAAACGTATTTTAATATTTAAGTTACATTTTGATAAATATTTGTCTATTATTACACTTTATCACATAACGTCCCTTGTTAGCAGTGTCGAACACCCATTTACTATTTTATTGTATGACACACGTGTAATACAACCTGGAACGATTTTGATTGGTTGAGTTAACCTGTAACACTACGCAAGTTTATTGACTGAAACTATTTTATTTATTACAAATTCACCCAGATCTGAGTCATAAACTTATTATTTGTGACAGCTTATAAAAATAATGCACGTTATACAAAACATTGTAGTTGGTTTGTTAAAAAGTTGGCGTAAACTGCTATTTGTAAAGAGGTAAAACACGAACTCTTTTATACGCAACGTTATGTGTGAGACGCGACGTTACGACGTCACATATTTGATGACGTTTTGGCGCTAAAGTGTGTCTGACGTCGGTGGCGGTTCTATGTCCATCTGAATTATTTTTTACTAATTTGATTGCATTGCTATGTGATAAAAAGGATCTTAAACTCGTTCCCATTCCATATAAGATTTATGAAACTCGTTATGAATTATTTTTTAATTTTAACTCGCCAAAAGGCTCGTTAAAATTAAATAATTCATACTCGTTTCATAAATCTTATATGAAATGGGAACTCGTTTAAGATCCTCTATGTATAACTGTAGTTGTTTTTACTTCACTATATTTAGTATGACGTAATTAACATGACGCCAGTACTTAGATATCTCCGCCCTATTGTTGATGTCGGAGTATATTTATTATAATACGGTTGCACGGGCTATTGTTTGTCGGAGGTTTTGTATTGGTTTGTATGGTTTAAATGGATACATGATTGACAAATGGCGTCACGTTAATTAGAGTGAATTTGATAATCAAATGATATGTCTAAAGATAGACACTTTAGAACAGCATATAATATTGTTTGCGTCGACTGTAAGACATAGCAAGTTGAAAAGTGAAACATCGACATCCCAGCTCAACAACTTCAAGAAACCTTCTGACATCATTATACGATCATTCAGGAAGGCTCATAACATGAATGACATGAATAATGTTGATATCAACTCGATATGTGTGAAGCTGATTGAAACGATTACTTTTATTCTGAGCCCCACAGATATATAACTGGTAATTAGCAGTTGTTTAGTGCGTTTTAAGTATTAAACAGGTTTAACGCGGAACTGACTGATGGACTTATCCCAACATGAGTTACATTCTTGTTCTGCTGAAAATACAGCCTAATATTTACAATATCTAGTTTGATGTAATATGCTGTATTTTAAAATGAAACGGACGTAGAGCGAAGAATCATCACGATATAAAGAAAGAGCGGAACAATTAAGAAAACGCAACAACAAAGTCACATGTTCCAGTTAGCAATTAATACAGGAAGTGTTCTGTAACTGAGACAAATTACACGTAATTATAGCAAGATGTAACTTGAAATGCCATTTAGAGGTAATTTGATAGCAAGTAGTTGCGTTCTACACAATCAATTCAGTTGATCTCTCTCTCTCTCTCTCTCTCTCTCTCTCTCTCTCTCTCTCTCTCTCATTAATTCAGTTCTTAACCAAGAAGAACTGTTTGTTTACATACAATTTGATGACGAACACATGATCACTTTCATTATTAAATAAACAAAGAACTATTGTTGGGAATGTTACTTTTCTATACATGGAAGTGTAGAAGTTCTCACATTTTGTGTATTCATGAATCATCCGTCATTCTTAGAAAACAACAACAACCTTAAAAAGAAACAAATAATTGATTATATAAATAAGACGTTTTTAAAGGATTTTTGCATTTGTAAAGATTTAAAATATTTTTTATTGCATAAGAAAATAACGGGAATTCCCTAATCAAATACATAGCTTTACATAATGCCCGGGCAGTATTTACTATGCGATTAAGCAATTGCAGTTATTTTCCAATGAAAGCAGATAAAAACAAATGAAACCGGTTAAAGCGGTATTCTACTTTAAAGTCACGAAGAATATGTTTTATGATCCCAAAGGACCTGGCAGTAATATTACTACTGATTTGTAGCCGGGGCAACATTTACAACCCAATCCTGTAATAAAATGACAAGGCGCTATCACCATAACAATATAAATGGACACAATGTTGAGTATTACTACTAAGCGTTACAAATGAAATATCGGAATGAATGAACAGCTTAAGACAAGACACAATCAGATAAAAAGCGGCATAAAATAAGCAAGAACATTATATTTTTTTAATGTAAAACGTTCAAAGCCCCATCCCATGAAATTTCAGATCGGCATGCTTCCGGATCTGTTTACATATCTGCATATACCACTTCGAATAAAGGAAGCAATTATTTGTTCCAGACTCGTTAGCCAAAGGCAAGTGGAGACGTTTAACCGCCGCCGCCACAGAACAGGCAACGCTATACTGTGATATATAAAACGAGTATGAAAGTCTCGTTTTGATTGAGACTGTTCATGAACGGTAGTGAACAATGCTTGCTACCGTTCACGCCCTCTAGGCTATATATGACTGGATTCACTTTCAGTCACCAATGTAGTAATCCATCTATTCACCAAATTAGAGGTGTACATGGGACGGCGTGAACCACCTCTAAATAAACCATACACACATAAACAAATGTTTGTTTATTTTTTTGTTTATGTCATTTTCAACACATGTAGGTTTATATATGACTGTCGATTTGTTTGTGGTGGAGGCAGACCACCATTTTTTCCTGGGTAGAACCAGTACTGTATAAACAAATGTAAAATGCATCCATTTATATTATAAACAAAGTAAATGGACATATAATTAAGTCAACATGTGCATATTTTAATAAAACGCTGTATACATGGGAAGTTTTTTTATTTTATTTTACTTTTGCAATTACAGAAAATGACTGAAACTATATTGTACTGGAAAGTTAAAACTTGAATAAACATTTTACAATTATTTATTAAACCACAGATCTAACAACAAATATTTCTGTGATTAAACATATTACGTTGAATGACTGTGACAATGAATCAATTATTAAAAGTTTATACCTGATACGTTGCATACCTTTTTTTGTAATTGCTGTGGAAATAGAAATAGAGATGAGAAAACATATTATAAAATAGTATGAAAAGAGACATTTGGAAATCGTCAAACACGATAAATATGAAACAATATTGCAGTCTCGGTTTGAATGAGATTGTTCATGAACGGTAGTGAAAAGTGCTTGATAATATCCAAATAATGGAAGGCGGGGGAGGCGTGGTGTTGGGGGGTGGGGGGGGTGGGGGAGGGGAGGGGAGGGAGGTGCGGAGGGCAACATAGCTATATGTGTATGAATTGACCAAAACAAAACAGAAATATGTTAAAAAAAAAAATATTGAGTTTCGTGTGTGTGTGTGTGTGTGTATGTGTGTGAGTGGGGGGTGGAGGGGGTGGGGGCGAGGGGATGGGAAGGCGGGGCAGATGTGTGTGTGTGTGTGTGTGTGTGTGTGTGTGTGTGTGTGATGGGGTGTGTCAATACAGCTATATGTGTAAGAACTGACAAAACAACACAGAAATATGTAAAAAAAGAAGAGTTTTAAGTGTGGGGAGTGAGGGGGAGGGCGGGTGTGTGTGGGGTGGGGGAAGGGGGACAACATAGCTATATGCGTAAGAATTGACCAAAACAAAACAGAAATAGGTAAAAAAGGCGGGCGGATTGGGGGGGGGGGGGGGGGGGGGGGGGCAACACAGCTATATGTTAGAACTGACCAAAACAACACAGAAATATATAGAAAAAAAGGTGGGGGTGGGTGGGTGTGAGGGAGGGGGCCTGGGTGTAGCAATACCGCTATATGTGTAAAATTGACCAAAACAACACAGACATATGTATATAAAAAAAATGGTGTGTGAGTTGGGGGGGGGGGGTGAGGGGATGAGTGGGTGGGCCCGGGGCGAGGAGGTGGGAGCCCATGCCCCAATATGGGTGAAGTATGAATAAGATGCATAATCCTATAAGAAATCCCAAACAATTTTTTTTAGATATATACCTATACAACAACTTACACGCAAACATAGATCTGCCTTTATTGCACATTTTATTGGCCATCACAATTTGTGTTCCATGGAGCCCAGAATTTGCAGAAGAAAAAATTACTCATGCAACCCTTAACAACATACTATAAGGAAACTAATTCCCAAATTTAGTTGAGCTAGAACAAGAATTATAAGAGATATAGACCTGTAAACACAGCTTACACGTAATATTTGATGTGAGATATACACATTTTAAGGGCTATCAGAAGTTGGGTTCCATGGGGGCCAGGGGTTACAGGAACCAAAATTACTTAAGCAGCCATTAAGATAATGCTATAAAGAAGCTTATGGCCAAATTTGGTTGTGCTAGGATAAGAAATGGAAGAGATATAGACTTGTAAACAAAGCTTACACGCAAAATTTGATGTGGGACGCCGGCGCCGACGCCGGGGTGATTACATAAGCTCTCTTAAATATAAGAAATATCGGAATGAATATCAGTTCTGATTGCAAGCACGGGGAGACGTTCTACCTTTTGAGTACAAGCACGTGGAGACGTGTAACTGCCGCCACCACACAGAGCAGGCAACGCTACTGAGATTTATAAAACGAGTATGCAAGTCTCGTTTTGATTGAGACTGTTGATGAACGGTAGTGAACA
Organism: Cyrtodaria siliqua; assembly: GCA_037043455.1. Lineage (NCBI taxonomy): Eukaryota > Metazoa > Mollusca > Bivalvia > Adapedonta > Hiatellidae > Cyrtodaria > Cyrtodaria siliqua. The sequence continues at coordinate 76,691 of JAWPHD010003609.1, read as the reverse complement.
ATGCTTGCTACCGTTCACGCCCTTGAGCCCCTAGTTGATCAGAACTCAATATTTAAAATGTCAACAGTATAACAATTTGAACCATCCGAGAGATGGTATGCATATGACGGTGAACATGGAAAGCCTCACGTAAAGAGAGAGAGAGAGAGAGAGAGAGAGAGAGAGAGAGAGAGTCATATGTTTGTCACGTGGTGTATCAGCTAGGTAAATAGTGTCCTGCGATGCAATAACTAGGTAAGTAGTGTCTTGTAAAGTGATAACTAGGTAAATATTGAACCGCAATGCAATAGCTAGGTAAATATTGTCCTTTGATGTAATAAGTAGGCCAATAGTATCCGCGTTGTAATAACTAGGTCAACTATGACACGATGCAATAACTATATAAATATTGTTCCCTGATGTAATAACAAGGTTAATATTGTCCCGTGATGCAAAATGCAAAAGATCTAACATTCAGTTCAAAGTTGTTTTATTTTATGCATCTAAATTGGTTATTGCTGAAAAGAATATAATATTGCGTATATACACGAAGCCAACGCAACACCTTTCACAAACATAATCAACATTGGACGTCATGCCGAAGATGTATGTATATACTAGAAAAAGAAATACTTTGGCAACCAGAATTTCTTTGTCAGCTTGATCATAGTAGCTATTGAGCAGTCTTATCTCTATGAATTCCTCGCAACTTTATCATGTAAATTGAGAAAACATAATCTGTATGTTGTAATTGCATGTGTTGCATATACATGGTTCGAGATATTAAGTTTCCAGGTAGTATTATAGTGTTATGAATTAAGTGTTTTCATATTGGTCCAGTTATTGGTCCAAGGACAGTCATATTGGCCAAAGGCCGAAGGCCGCGGGCCAATATGACAGTCCGATGACTAATAACTGGGCCAATATGAAAACACTTACTTATGACATTTTTATTAATTAACTACTTAATATCTCTCTTTATTCCTATGTTTTAAATATCATTTGTAGGGAAAGAAAAACAAGAGGTATATGTTCAATATAACATTTAATAACAAGTATCCGATTCAAATAAATCGTCCCCTGTTACCGCTCGACGGCGCGTGGTAAAATCACACACGAACGTGATAATAGCTATATTTTAGCGAAGTCGATGCAACCGAATTTACAAATAATCAAAACATTAATTATTTTGATTGTCTACATTACATAGGCGAACTAATTTATCATCGAAAAGCTGCGACGTTGTGTTTTTTTCTTTAAAATGGCGTTCTTAAAGAGAACAAAGACTTTGTCATATTGGCTTTGTTGGCTTATTGACCAATTTTCTCTCCATACTGGCCTTGTTTTTACCATATGATGCGTGCAGTTTCCTGCAAAGTTAATTAATAATTATTAATACTCATTAATATCTCATAATGTGCATATTAACCGTAATGTTATAGGTGACATAATTTAAAGATATGCAGGGTATGGAATAGCACGGTGGACTTTAAACCGATGGACCCGACTTCAGACCTCACCGGCGCCACTGAATTTTGGCGGTGTGCAAAACACTTACCATTAGCATCGTTCATCGAATGGGGACATAAACTGGGTGGTCCCGTGTATAGGAGTCATCCTCCGAGCTCTTTAGAGAACCACATGAATCTAAAACGCCATTCCAGTATTCCTATGTATCATTCCCCGACTGGGGCATGTCTAAATAAAATAAAAAATATGTTGATAAGCTGTTAAACAACATTAAGATGCTTAGCATACTGTTAGTTTACAATTCATTTGTTTGTGACCTTGGGGACGACAGCAGAGGACATGCATAACAAGTTGAGGGGAGACCATCAAATTTCTACCCCTCTCTATATCAAATTACAAGACAAACTTTCTAATAATGATAATTATAATGAATTGTCACGGTTAAAGAAATGTATTTAAATACTGAAAAGGGGATCCCTTGGAAGCAACAAACACAAACAAGAGACACAAGTAGCAGACTCAGTTTTATTGAGTCTGTTCATGAGAGGTAATGTAAAGTGCAACATCTCACATGCCTCCTAGCACCGGCGTAAGCGATAATCTACTTTAAAGCCACAAAGATTGGGTTTGATGATCTCAAAGGGCCAGTAAGTAATAACACTACTGATTTTTAGTCGGGCGACTTTTTACGGACGGCACACAGCACTAAACAAACGCTAGTGTGAATGTCAATAAATACTGAAAATTGGATCCCTTGGAAGCAACAGGCACCAACAAGAGATAAAAGTAGCAGATATTGTATCAGAGCAGTAGCTTGCTGCCTTGGTTATATCGCCTTTATCACAGAAGCATGGGTAGATATAACTGCATATGATAGATTACCCATCATAATATGATATCAAAACTGATATGATGTTATCAGTAAACTTTTTATATACCAGGCAAAACAAAATAACAGTAGGACAGAGCTGTAGATAATTAATGAGTAAAAGGAACACGTCAGTAAACAATTGCTTTAAATAGTTCATGCTTTCAAACTGGATGTGAATTAATACATTTTAAAAGTAACAACTACATGTATTCTGATTAAATGGAAGTTAAGTAAAAACAAAAGAAACGCTGAATGCCTTTAATATTAGACACATGCTTGGAACAATGTTCATCATGTTAATATGGTATAAACTGTTCCACAGGACAATATATACAAATAAAACACTCATGAATGTTAAAAGTTATGAATTTTTGTAGTTAGTTGATGAGTAATGATACAGTTTTAAAAAAACTGAGGGTTTTTGTAAAAAAAGTATGAGTAAAATACTCAAAAACTCAGCTTATCTACAGCAGCTAAATAACCATTATATGGAAGTTAGGTTAACATTTCATCTATAGAATGTAAAGCGTATGCAGTTAAGATGGCAAACTGAAGATTCTGACCTACAAAGCTGGTGTTTAATATTTTGTTTTATTTTAATATTGTTATGAAAATGTGTTGGCATCTATTCAATTCTGTGACGAGTGTTTACAAGTATGTTTTCAATGGAAGATACTACAGCATAAAAAAGTGAGGTCAACGTAGAGGATAAATCGTTAAGCCATAATAATGTTGTTTTATCTGGGCCCCATTACTAGAGAACAAAGCATGTTATATGAGCTTGACATAGAAGCCATTAATAATTTGTAATACCATTTCGCCAAGAAGGTGATAATGTGAAACGTTTTGTTCTAAATAAAACACACACACACACACACACACACACACACACACACACACCAATCATTCGTACACACACATGTTAAACAGATTTGTAGAGGTGCTTATATATTGTTGTTAATACGAACATTTACATGGGAAGTACATTTAAGATGCATGTTTACGCCATACATATTTTAGAAAACACTGTATTGTAATTATAATAATATTGTATACAAACAGCTATGTTTTTTGAAAGGAATTAACAACACTGAACATTACCATCAACTGTACATTTTAGATCAAGTTGTGATGAACACAATTAAGGCTGAATTGCATATGATCAGCTTTTAGGGTCGGCCACACTAAAGGCTATTTATTGCGTAAATCAGATAAGGTTATTAATGTCTTCAGAGATGCCAGAATTATCACCTTTACACCAGATCATGATTGGGATGTCTACAGTGATGCCTCCATTGTCACTGTCAAACGTTTTTCTTCAGACCAAGTTTGTGATGTCGACAGTAAATGCCCCCGTTATGAGCATAAAACGTACATACGATCAGGTGGCCAAAGTAAAGAAGATAATGTGCGTGATGACCACAGTAAAGGCTCCATACCCTTCATTCATAATTCCGCATCATGTACAAACGCCAAACGTAAATAGGTTCAGGCGTGTCAGAGCATTCAGTAATGGCTTCCTTATCATGTTCAAACGTTTTTCAGACCATGTTTTTTTCAACATTAAATGCTTTATTATCAACATCAAACGTACCTAGTAGCAAGTAAGTGGTGATCACAATAACGAATCCATTAACACTGTATCAGATAAGATTTGTAATGACCACAGTAAAGGCTCCATTAACACCGTAAAACGTACACAATACATACCGAAAGGGTTTTCATGGAAACAAGAGAGAATAGCAGTATGATCAGTGTTATTAAGGTGGAATCACACTTATGATTTTTTTTGGAAACTGCATATGAAATGTATACCAAATTAAAATTTAACCTTTTCTGAATGTGGAACTGAATTTATTTGTTTGATAATCAGTAAGGCCTTTAAGCTATGACGTCGTAAAGAATGCACGGTTCGTCACTTTTGACGCCGTTTTTCATACAACCATTTTTCCAGAAAGTTTGCATAATTTTATTTATACTGGTGCCAGTTCTACGAAATTTTGAGAAAATATTATATATTGTTATTCTACTTAAAAAGTTAACAGGAAATGTAGCATTCACAGAACACAGTAAAACAAAAACTCGCATTCAAAACAAACAACAATTACCATCTTTCAACTTCAGATAATTGTGAGAGCGTCATCCAGCTCGCGTCATCTGATATTGTTTGAAAGTAGAACAGAAAAAATTAAGTGTTGATTTTGGCTGTGTGACTGCAAGTTTCATACCTACGCGGGTGAACATGTATACGGTTACTCTGAGATATCTCAACTTACACTATTTTAGCACTTGTTTAATGCATTTGAAGTCTTATGCATGTTCAACACGAAATTGACTGACACAATTTTCTGAACATTAGTCACACTCAACATGTTCTGATGCTGAGTGTTAAACTGTTGAACAGAGAACCTTTACCGGAAATAAAAAATGAAATCAATACATAACATGATGTTCAAGACAAATGTGTCTCATAAGTTAAAATTGACTGGCCCTTTCAATAGGGGGACACTATACTAAACAAACATTTTACTTTACGGAGTTACGGTTGTGTAGTGGTTAAGGCACCCGCCTCGTAATCCGGAGGTCGAAGGTTCGAGTCCCATCAGAGGCAGGCTTGTTACTGAAGAGAGACCGGTTGGTGAGCCACCATCTAGTTAAAAACGGTTACCGATTGTCTAACTGCCTGATGCCTGGCATTAAAGAATAGGAATCGGGAAGTAATGATGTTCAACACAAAGGTGTCTCATAAGTCAAAATTGACTGGCCCTTTCAATAGAGGTGACACTATAATAAACAAACATTTTACTTTATTTTACTTTTACATAAACTTGCACTCGTAAATCAGGCACACAATTAACAGATTAAGAACAGACTTGATTATCGGCCTGAGCCTAATAATACTATACTCAGTTGCAAAAGAAAGTGTACACTGAGTTTTGTTTAGATTTAATTGTATAAAAAAAAATTAAAATTAATTTGACAATATGCCATGTTTGGTACCAACGTTTTTATCATTCCATTGCCAATATTAGGTCATTTGTTTTTCAATAGGTTGAATCATTAAGCGATGATAAAAGGGATAGGGTGTAAAGTAAAATTTTCAAAGTGTACACTTTCTTTTGCAACTGAGTATATGAATGAAACACAAGAACATCATGTATGGTTGTTTGAAAGTTTATTAGATGTCGTTGATGATTTTAATTATTTAGGTGTGGTTTTTAATTATACTGGCTCCTTTTCGTTAAACCAACAATGTCTTTGTGGAAAAGCCTTAAAAGCAATGAATATACTCTTGGTTAATATACGAAAATATGAATTGAAACCAAAATTATCTCTTCAGCTTTTCGATGCTTTTGTGGCATCAGTATTAAATTATGGAAGTGAAATATGGTGGATTACAAAATCAAAAGATATTGAGAGAATACAGTTAAAATTTTGTAAAAATATTTTAGGTGTTAAACTTACCACAAGCAATGCTGGTATCTACGGAGAGCTCTCTCGTTACCCCTTATACATTAATAGATATGTAAAAATGATCAAATATTGATATAAACTATTGTCTACAGAGAACATTATACTAAAAGCAATATATAAGGTTTTGTTATCTAACTGTTATAAGGGCGCGAAGAATTGGCTAACTAATATAAGGTTTATCCTAAACAGTAACGGTTTTAATAATGTCTGGGATAACCCCATGAGTGTTAGTTTTAAACTATTTCCTTTAATATTTAAACAAAGATTAATAGATAATTTCATGCAACAATGGAGATCTGATATAGAAGGCAGTAGAGTTTTAACGCTATATAAGGTGGTGAAAGAGAATTTTGATTTTGAAACATATCTAGAAACATTATGCTCCAAACAATTAAGAAGTTGTATAACAAGAATAATATTATCCGCTCATTGTTTAAAAATAGAAACAGGGAGATACTCAAGAGGTAGAACAGAGAGGAACGAAAGAGTGTTCGAAATTTGCAACACTAACGCTATTGAAGACGAGTACCATTTTATTTTGATCTGTACTACTTACTCTAACATTAGAAACAAATATATTCCTAAATATTACACAGCTAGACCAAGCATGTTTAAATTTGTAGAATTGTTGCAGTCATTAAACAAAAAGATTATTCTTAGTTTAAGTAAATTCATTTCCGATGCACTTGTATTAAGGCTATCTACATCCATTTTAACAGACTAAAAAACACAAAAAAAACACTAGATATCTTATTTTAGAACATCCTCGTTTATCATTGACATACCATAATATATGTATGTTTTTGATTGTTTAAATATGTATGAAACAAAAAAAAAATAGTGATTATTTTGTTGTATTTGCAATGTTAATATCTGTCACGTGTGTGTATATTATAATTATCATATATTTGTAATGATGAAAAACTGTAATAGTTTAAGTCAATAAAAGTATCTATCTATCTTTGAAACAGATCATGTAAGTCTCCAACAAGTTTAACGCGTAATTCGGTTAATAAATTTGAAGTGCTGTTTTTGTTTTGTTTTGTGTGTAAAATAGATTCATAATCAAAACACACTATTGTGAACACTCTTCTAGGACCTTAACACAGTACATACGTATGTTTTCTCTTCAGTGGTACCTCAGTTGACACCACAAACATAAACGGTTTGATAATAGGGGTACCGCATTTGAACGGTAAGTTTACACCAGGGTACCTCATTCTTACCCTACTGCCATTACCCAATTGTTACTAGAATCGACATCTAGTGTTGACCAGTGTGACAATGTTTTATAGTCTTTACTTCATTACTGTAAAACACCAATTAATATTACCTTTTGAAAAGAAATTATATATATATATATATATATATTTATTTTTTTTGGCACTCATTTATACAGCGTGTTTATACAGCGTGTTTGTTTGGTTCATTGCCAATAGATGTCAGTATACAGTTATCACATGTGTATTTGGGGAACAGTCAAAACTGTTTTCCCGAGGTGGAGGGGATGGCAGTGTGAACTGTTTCCCAAGGCCGATAGGCCGAGGGAAACAGTTCACACTGACATCCCCCGACACCAAGGGAAAACAGTTTTGACTGTTCCTCAAACACACATGTGATAACTGTTTTATTACCTGATTAATGTTACTGTACGAAACAGTGAAAATGAAAATTTGTTTTATAATGGGAACCTATGGTGAAAAAAGCAACATGACGTCACGCAAACGAAATTCCAGCACGTGAGGGAAACAGTCGAAACTAAAGCCCGGTAACAGTTCGTTTTCACCGGGAACAGTCTTTTCCTTAGTGAATTAGCAAGAAATGACGATATAGCATTTATATAGGAGATCAGGTAATAATATACAGTTATCACATGTGTATTTGGGGAACAGTCAAAACTGTTTTCCCGAGGTGGAGGGGATGGCAGTGTGAACTGTTTCCCAAGGCCGATAGGCCGAGGGAAACAGTTCACACTGACATCCCCCGACACCAAGGGAAAACAGTTTTGACTGTTACTCAAACACACATGTGATAACTGTTTTATTACCTGATTAATGTTACTGTACGAAACAGTGAAAATGAAAATCTGTTTCATAATGGGAACCTATGGTGAAAAAAGCAACATGACGTCACGCAAACGAATTTCCAGCACGTGAGGGAAACAGTCGAAACTAAAGCCCGGTAACAGTTCGTTTTCACCGGGAACAGTCTTTTCCTTAGTGAATTAGCAAGAAATGACGATATAGCATTTATATAGGAGATCAGGTAATAATATACAGTTATCACATGTGTATTTGGGGAACAGTCAAAACTGTTTTCCCGAGGTGGAGGGGATGGCAGTGTGAACTGTTTCCCAAGGCCGATAGGCCGAGGGAAACAGTTCACACTGACATCCCCCGACACCAAGGGAAAATAGTTTTGACTGTTACTCAAACACACATGTGATAACTGTTTTATTACCTGATTAATGTTACTGTACGAAACAGTGAAAATGAAAATTTGTTTTATAATGGGAACCTATGGTGAAAAAAGCAACATGACGTCACGCAAACGAAATTCCAGCACGTGAGGGAAACAGTCGAAACTTAAGCCCGGTAACAGTTCGTTTTCACCGGGAACAGTCTTTTCCTTATTGAATTAGCAAGAAATGACGATATAGTATTTATATAGGAGATCAGGTAATAATATACAGTTATCACATGTGTATTTGGGGAACAGTCAAAACTGTTTTCCCGAGGTGGAGGGGATGGCAGTGTGAACTGTTTCCCAAGGCCGATAGGCCGAGGGAAACAGTTCACACTGACATCCCCCGACACCAAGGGAAAACAGTTTTGACTGTTCCTCAAACACACATGTGATAACTGTTTTATTACCTGATTAATGTTACTGTACGAAACAGTGAAAATGAAAATTTGTTTTATAATGGGAACCTATGGTGAAAAAAGCAACATGACGTCACGCAAACGAAATTCCAGCACGTGAGGGAAACAGTCGAAACTAAAGCCCGGTAACAGTTCGTTTTCACCGGGAACAGTCTTTTCCTTAGTGAATTAGCAAGAAATGACGATATAGCATTTATATAGGAGATCAGGTAATAATATTGATTATTTCTGCTGGGAAAAAAATATAGGTCTAGCGTTTAGTTTTAATAAGTTTTATTTTCAATCAGTTTCGCACGCACTGCGCCGCATCCGGCGGCATGTCTCGATAAAACAGGCTATTCCACTGTCTGAAATACACTGACGGTTGTTGTCTCTCTTGCACCTTTTTATCATTATCATTCTATCAAGGTAGGTTATTGTTGTTACTATATCGACGGGAGCATAACGTAAATACAAGAATTGATTCGCATTTTTTTTGGCGTTTGGATGATTTTTAACGCCGGTAGCGAATAATAAATTTACCATAAAGCGTCAGCGCGTCTCATGGAATTTACCATTTACTCCCAGCGTTTAAACCAAATAAAAGCCACAGAAAGGCAAATCAATGCAAGATGTATGTCGAAAGCGTAACTATGATAATACATCAATGCAGCATATATTATCAACCTTGAACTTTACACACTGCTATCAATTTTGCTTTAATTGATTATTAACAAAGATTCATATTACAAAAAAGCCATTTTATGTATATCAGTACTTATCGTTTCAGCATTAAATGTAATAGATGTAGCTTAAAGTAGAAAAAATACATATTTTGGCAAGGAGAACTACTTTGTCAGAACGAGCATATCAACCATTGAGCAGTGAAATGTCTCTGCATTCCTTTCAACTAACTGAATAAGATTGTAAACATATTACCACACATATTACTATGCATCGCGCATTTATTTTACCACATGACATGGCTTCTGGAAGTACACAGTAGCATATCTATGCGTATATCGTACGATACGTTCAGACCGAGCTTAATATATATATTTGAACTGCTATTTTATAAAACCCATGCAACTAAATAAAATTAGTTTCAGTAAAGGCTCGTTTCATATCATGCTATTCAACTTGTATATTATTTGCCGAGTATTTTTATCCAACGAGTTTATTAAAGTCAATATTACACAGTCACGCATATAAGATTCTATCTATCACATTACACTCCTACGACGTGATAGTTTCGCTTTAATGTTGTCAATTTACCACCTTGTATTCGGCGGCAATTTGTAAAAGAAATCATGACATCGTTGAACGATGACCGGTCAGATTCTGTTTCCTATGACGACGTCTACCTAAATCCTCATATGACGTTAGCGTTTGATGTTTGTCTTAAATCTTGTCTTGTATTACCCTTAACGTTTGTTCTCTTGTTTATCTGCCTTCTGCCAAGTCATTGAGTACTTGCTTTGTGGCTTTCTAGGCTTTTGTTTTTTATATTATATATACAATAAATACTGATAAAGGTGATCATTTATGATCAAGATCATTTATGTGTTATACTTATATTGCATAGTAATGCTGCCTTGGTTGTTAGAGAATATAACCTGACGGTTATATTTGTTTACACTGTCCCGTTTTATTGGGATGACTATAGGGTAAGAGTGAGGTTTAGTGTATTCTAGAACCGGGCTGCCTTTTTTGCCACTGACCGTTCCAAGGCGGTAGCCCTATTGTCAACCCTTTTGTGTGTATAAGCGTTTATTTATCCTCGCTGTATTGCAATAAGCATTTTAGCGAGCAGACCTCAGTTTAAGGTCTCATGCGAAGGACTGGTAAGGTAGGAAATACTTTTGAAATATTTCGATAATTAACCCAAATACGGTCCTGGCTGGGATTGAACGCGTGATCCCTGGGTTACTAAGCCGCAATGCTAACCATTACACCACGGCGCTACCTCTGAACCCTTTTATGTTTGTGAGGTTAGCATTTTATTCATCTTTGTAGTTGTTTGTTTCTGTGCGTGTTTGCGGTTGACTGTGGTCCTTGAATGCTACATTACCTGTCCTACTTTTAGGTGTATTTGTGATGTTTTCATGACGTCAGCTACGTTACGCGGCTGTAACGCGTTCGCCCTACAAATAATGCGATACCTTAAACTAAATTTAACGTTTATAACATGCATTTTATAAAGTAAGATTTTAAATAAGAATAAATATTTACGACGTCTGAACGTACCAGGCAAAGAATTGGGATTAAATGTTTTACTGTACGGAAACACAGTGATTCGGTCCTCGTTTGCATCTGTCGTACACTAGTGTATTACGAGAAATAAGTCAGGGCTTTATTATTCTCCCAGAAGCCATGTTATGTGATACATATTTGTTAGAAATATGTATATACCAGGCGTAAGCATTATACACCAGGCAGAATACCATGTAGATGTTGTCTGAGTACATTACACTTATAAGGAGGTTAGGTTAACGATGTTTAACATAGTAAGCGTTATTGCAAACCAATGAATACAGTTAAGATGGTAAACTGATTGTTATTTAAATATTGGAAAGTGGATGTTTAGTGTAATATTTTAATAGTTACTGCTATTTGTTTTAAGACCTGGGTGTTTATAAGTAACTTGGCAAAGGAACTTTAAACATCAAATCATGGTGGCTAGCTTAATTTGATTGCAAATAGTTATTGCTGTGAAGTGGCTGTAAAAAGTCGCCCCGATTACACATCAGTAGTGTTGTTACTTATTGGTCCTTTGGGATCATCAAGCCACAGATCTGTGACTTTAAAGTAGAATACCGCTTTAGCCGGTGTTAGGTTGTGTGAGAGGATACCTGATATAACCTTTACCTGATATGAATAGGCTCATTTCAGACCGTGTTTCCTACTTGTATCTCTTGATTGTGTTTGTTGCTTCCAAGGGATCCCCTTTTCAGAATTTATTGACATTCACATTAGCGCTTGTTTAGTGCTGTGTTGCGGATGTACAACGTCGCACCGACTACAAATCAGTAGAGTTATTACTTACTGTTCCTTTGGGGTCATCGATTCCAATCTTTGCTGCTTTATAGTAGAATACCGCTGGTATGTGAGAGGTGTTGAACACCTTATATAAATTCTCGTGAACAAACGCAATACAACCGAGTCAGCTATTTTTTTTCTCTTGTTTGTGTTTGTTGCTTCGAAAGGGCCCTCTTCAGTATTTATCTAAACATGTATTGTATTTAGCCTTCTTACAGAAGTGAAATGCATAACCGTGAGCAATTTAAACTTGTTTATCAATCAATTTTAATCATTTACAATCTTTATCCTGAAATGCCAATAACCGTTCGCGTTGCATTGCCAAACACTTTGTCCAAGTACATGTAAAATAAACCTTTATGTATACACAAGCAAATCGAAAAACAAACTACAAGCAGCCATATGTTTCTTTGACTACTCAAGAAGCACCGCATTGCAATGTATTTAGTCACTTGACTACTCAAGAAAGCACCGCATTGCAATGTTTTTAGTCAGGCTTAACATCGTTGAAGACTTTCGACCAATCGTATACTAGTACTAAATGATGGCCACATAAAAACCACTACCAGACATACATTATATCTCATTTTTGATGGCCACAGTGAAGGTTACAGCGTCAAACGTACATCATATCTGGTTATTGATTGCCATGACGAAGGCTCCATTATCACGTCAAACGTACATCAGATTGAGTCATTGGTTTCCACAGTAGGATTCCATTAGCACCGTCAAACGTACATCACATCGAGTTATTGATTTTTACAGTAACAGTACGAACGCCAGCCCTACGCCTTTTGAATATATCTTAAACACGGTCACGTGATTAAAAGTTAGTATTGTTAAATAATGTTATTATAAGGGTCTATAAGCTAGCACGTTATTTATTACACATTGTCAAGCTGGGTCAGAATTAGAAGAATAGCCTTTGTTTTGTTTTATTTTTTTCTTGTTTGTAATAAAACTTTTTACTATTTGTTTAGTTTTAAAACGTTTCACCTTCAGTGAGCCCCACCATTAGAAGAGTTGTAACAATGACTAAACAGTAAATATTAGCTTACAGAAAATTACAGCAAATTGTATACACACCTACACACAGTGCCAATTAAAGAACAAAGCACCAGAATATGCAGCAATTTTATGACCGAAATCTCACGGTCAAGCAGAACGGAATACAAATGAATGTATGACCCTGTATAGTCGCCAGGTCATAAAACCCCAGGCAGTAATTAATAGGAAATATATTATATGCAACACGTGTTTATCAGTAACTAACAGGATATATGTAAAACTTTTATGACTGTATTGGTCAAATTAGTTGAAAACTGATAGTAGATGGTGACAGTTGCCAAACATTTATTATCCTCTTCAGCCTTGGATAAAATAAAAACTATGTGTTATTCTGGTTTTCATTTGTTGGCAACCCTTAATAGTGTATAGGTTTTACTATCAGAAAAATAATACAATTTGATCTTTTGGCAGAATGTTTGATTTTATATTATAATAAATACTCTATAGAAATTGATACATGTTTCGTTTTTGAAACAAAGATTTTCGTGAAAAAAATAATAGTGAACTAACTTTTTTATATAAGAATCATATACTGCTCCTTTTATATGCAAGTATCATGTAATAGGTATGAGAATCATATAAGAATCATAGCCATTATACTTATGTGTGGCAAAACTGATTGAGTAAAAGCTGGCAAACATTGATTTTTAGATGGTTTTATTTTCATAGGAATAATTAAAAAAGAAATTGCACTGCACCCCATTTGAATATATATATATATAATATATATATATTTGTTATAAATATAACAATACTGCAATTTATTTTTGTCTGAATATAACAAAGGTCACACTGTTTAGGTGAACACAGTTTTATCTTGACTAGCCTTGTCTTGACTAACAGTATGTGAAGGTGCTTGCTTCGCCGGCCTGTTCTTGACCGGCAATTTAAATATCTGCTGCCGTCGCAAACTGGTACAATACAACACCAAAATCTTCGCGCTCACCTTCAAGAGACGTGCCTAAGAATACTCCACTATTAATTTTCTTACAAACGAAGTAAGTCATCCGTTTCAACTGCGCCTGCATTGTTTACATGTGAGCTCGCCATTGTTGTTGTTGTTGTTTTTCTTTACCGCCAGCAATGACGAACCCCAGAAGTCTCTGGGTAGGGTATAATCCAACACCTGAATATCCTCCACCACAGTAATAATAATACATTTTTTTTACAGTTGGCACGTATATTTAAGTTCTATTTACGCCTTTTAAGTTTATTTAAAAGTCACTTGGGTTTGACGCTTTTATTATTACTCACTAAATCTTAAAGATCACACGTTATTAATGGACGGTCAGTCAAGGAGGAGTTAATGGAGACTTTTATAAAGTCTATATCTCTTTGTATTAAAATGAAATATTAGTCTTCTAATGTGAAATTCCAGTTCCTTCACAAAGTCTAGTTTCAGCAACCTCTCCGGCAGCAGCACAGAATAGTCAATCAAGATTTGCACTTTCTTCGATGGCGAATCAAAGTATACATCCGCACAATTTTCTTTTAGAACACTCTCTATTCTTCTAATAATAGGATCCCTTGTATATTGCAAGCGAGGACAGTTTAAAAGTAAATGTTCAACCGTTTCATCGTCTGTGTTACACAACGGGCACACTGGAGATATGGCGTTCTGGTTGAATCTACTTTTGTTAACTTGTAGGATGTATGTACATGTGAGCAGTCGCAATCTTGCAGGAATTCTTGTTACTTCCAAGGCAGATGAGCATGGAATCGTAGGACAGGGTGAAGCTTTCCTGGATTAAAGGAAACATTCATAATTTTCAATGAACTGTAATTTGTAGTCAGACGTTCAATGCGATTCTGCCATTTACCTTCGACAACTGAATGAACCTTTCCCTTCCACTGGCTCTTGTTGAGTGGGTTTTCTAGATATGTATGAATGTCACCAAGGTCATATTTTACCAGGAGCGGTTGCACCCTGCCAACCCACGAGGACGACTTATCAGAGTTTACCAAAACCTGTCTCGTCACTATCTGTCTTTCTACACTGGAGACATCCTGATTACAAATGTTGTTAAAAAAGTTTAAAATGTTCAGATGTATGATTGCTTCAATCGTTAGAAGTCCCGATAAAATGTATACACTTGGATCGGACGTGTTAGTTGGGAGCGAAATAATTTGTTTCACTGTTTTCTTCTGGAATAGTTCAATACGCTCAATTAACTTGTTGGATGGTGTCAGTATTTATAGACCATACGTGAGTACTGGAAGAACATACACTTTATAGAGATTCAGAGAGGTTTTATGATCAAGTCCATTATGCCCGTGCAAGCCAGCTCCAAGATGACTATACAACGCTTGCCGTGCTTTTGTAATATTTAGATCCACATTAACTGCCGCATTATCACTAACGGAGCTAGTTCTAGTTATACCGAGATGCACTGCAGACTCCACACTCTTCAGTTGCGTACTCCCCATTTCAAAAGTTGAGTCGTGAGTCCCAGAATGCTTCTTCTCTTTAGTAGGTTTAATATTCAGTGCAACTGTTTTTGATGGTTGTAAAAGATATCGCTCTTCATTAGCGAAGTTGTCAGCCATGTTGATAAGAATTTGGGCGTCTTCTTTAGACCTACTCATTATGCATACATCATCGGCAAAAAACACTAATATTGACTACAGTCGTTCCTATCTTGCCACCGAGTCCTGAGGATGTTAATTGGTTGAGAAGAGGATTAACATAAAGCTTGTACAACTCTGTAGATAAAATACGGCCTTGCCTAACTCCTTGTGAAATATTGAAAGGTTCGCTGGTTTGATTGCAAAACTTGACCACACTTTTGGAATTTTCATGCAGAGATTTGATTAAGGTCCAATGTCCAGCATTAATGCCAGCATGATGTACTCTTCTGAATAGATGTGAATGGGTAACAACGTCAAACGCCGATTTAGCATCCAGCAGTATTACGTGTGCTTCAACCTTCATGTCAAGACATTCACGATAAAACTCCTCTAGTATGTATGCAGCGTTTAAAGGTGAAGAGCCTGCAGTGAACCCCCTTTGCATAGGGTTTTGTGCTTTCAGTATAAGACCTTGGGATCTATTCCGTATAATTGTCTCTGTTATCGTGCAGACTGTAGGAAGTACAGTATTCCCCCGATAGTTACCAACATCTGTGGGGTGTCCTTTATTTTTGAAGACTGGTGACAGTATTCCAACATTTAGGCAGTCTGGAATAGTTAGGTTTTCAAAACTCCAATTAACTGCTTTCAGAATTTCTATTTGTAGCAACTCTGGACCATATAGGACATGCTCTATATTTATGCCGAAGACATCAGCTGCTTTCCCTTTATGAATGGTTTTTAAGGAGGTCATGAACTCATCAAAAGCGACCTTATTAACCGCCCTCACATTTACAATCTGTGCTATTGCTTCAGTTTCTAACTCAACTTGGTTATGATAGCAGTCATCAAATTGCGGATTTTCAGATTTTATTGCTAAATTTTCAAAATGACGTTTGAACCCGTCTAATACATTCTCTGCGCCGGAGTAACATGTGTTATTCACATACAGATCGTCAATCACAGTACTAAGTTTGCCCCTTTGCTTGTTTATTAACTTATAAAAGAGTTTGTTATTTCTAGTTCTTGCTTCCATTATGTCCTGTTTTTCATCCGTTAATTTTCTAGCAACACCGACCCTGCACAAGCGCCTAAATTCTTTCTTGCATTCTCTCCATTCAATAAAGTGTTGATCAGAAATGTCAATAGGCTTCCATATTGCCTCCATTGCGTATTCGCTACACGTAGTTTTTTTAGGGAGTCGGAGATTTCAGAATTCCATACTGCCAGTTTCGGTTTTGACTTCCATGCACCTTGCTTCTTTCTGCCCGACGCGTCCTGACCAGCTTTACTCAATACCTCACACAGCATTTTCAAAGTCACTCCAATATTAGGTTCAGATTGCAAAGTCGTTGAATTCAACTTGAAATTGACCAGTTTCGAGTACACCTCTTTATCTACTTTAACCCAGTTCAATTTCCCAGTAGTTTTGTTATGGTTAACTTGTCTCTTATTCTTTTCAGTTTTAATGTTCATGGTTTGAAACGTGACCGCAATAGGTAAATGGTCCGACAAATTCGCAGCAATGTCAAGAACTTCTTTATCAGACGTGATGTAGCCATTGTCTTTCTCGGTAAGAAAATTGTCGATCTCAGACTTATTCACACCATTTGGATGGATAAAAGTGGGTCCAGCAGTAGAGCATTGTAGTTTACAGTCATTAATAAATGTTAATAATGTTTTATATCGTTTATCACCTGAATCCTTCGTGAGGTCTTCATTCATATCAGCCCCTATGGTGATATTGTGGGTATTGCAGTATTTGGTTGTTATTTCAAAAAGTTCATCAATAACCTCACAGAAGTCATCCGCACTAGATGTGTAACCTCTGCACGGCATGTATGCAGAAATAATTAAGGTCTTTTTAACACTAGAGTTCTTTGTCCCAAATTCTATACACTGTCAATTTGTTGATGGTTTGCCAGACAGTTATCACAGATTACAGAATCATTCAAATGGGAAACACATTGTAAGTGAAACAACAGGTTGCACAAGTCACAGGTCTCTGCTTGGTCAGACACCTTCCCACAGGCTGCACAAACATCATTCGCCTCTTCTGCAAGAATGTTTTGCGCTAATGTAAACATTCTCGGATCAGGTAATGCTGGAATGTTCAATTTTGTTATTTTGGTGCATAATTTACATATATATTCATTACCACTACTTTGTTCAAGTTCACAAATTTCATCCTGTGTGCTTTTTTGACACTTATAGAGTACCCAGTGACAACTGTGTGTGCAATACACACTTTTCGATCTACAGTTCTTCCTACACTTAATGCGGGCAATGTCAGGCTCAGAGTTGTTAGTATCACTAGAATTTACCTTCTCACTAGGGAGTCCATCAGCATGCGATTGATCACCTCTGTGTTTACTGGCTGTCCGTTATAGGTCGCACTTGCTACGATGTTGGCAATAATGTCAAGATCTATATCTAGAAAAGGATTGATGTTTTTGCCATTAATGAGAAACCGACAGCTGGTTGTATATATGTTAATTGTGTATTCAGAGTTCACTGTGACTTTGAAAAACATCACACTTTCACCGTGTTTATCTGTTGTTTTGCAAATATTGACTACCCCACTTTCAGCTGGAAAATCATTGTACAACCTCAAGCAGGCTTCCTTCAGCAACTCGACGGTACCAGCATCTGCCGCTATGACTATTCCACCTCCCTTCATCTCAAATTCTACATTCTGAACACGTTTTGCTGCCTCAAGCTTTCTAGCGAGGGCTTTCTCTATATTTAATTCATACAGTGTTACCTTCCTGGTCGCCAATGTGTCACCGGTACCACCCCCCCCCACCCCCACCACTTCCGTCTGTCTGGAGCTGCGTGCTGATAGCCTCATGCTCGGGTCCATGACTTTTACTATCTCCGCCATGTTGTACAGCCTCTTTATACCACCATGGAGATCCTGCTGCATATAACAACCTTCTGCAATACCAGATGAGCTAATGATGAGCAATAAGATGATGAGTAAAAAAGTCTTTCAAACTCTAGTAAAATCATATAACCATCCCAGCACACTCGGTTGAAAAACTTCTGACAGAGTACATAAGATTATTTCATATTTAGAACTGGTAAAAGTCATATAACCATCACACCACACTCGGCTAAAACATAATAAAACCTTCTTGGCTGACAGACCCTTCCGATATAGGCTTAAACACACTGAGACACTCGGTTGAAAACCTTCTGACAAAGTTCACTCAAGGAAATTCACACATTAGTCAATATTTATCGATAAAAGCATTCTCCACACCATTAAATAAACACAATAAGGCTGCTTAAAACTTAAAGTCAGATTAAAAACCACTAAAACCAGGTAAAAGTTAGTTAAAACCATAAAATGTTTCCCTCTCCAAAATTATGTCCGCCACCAATCAGTTCTGTTTTCCCATTTCTACAGAAAGAGGAAATCATTTTGTTTTTAATGAATCATGGGATATGCGTGACGTCATTACGGGTTTCCATTCGGCTGTTTCCGTGAAGGCGATGTTACGTTTCCGTGATATGTGTGTGCTAGAGGCAAATGTGCCATATGGATAAGTGATTTATCGATGAACGAATTGGTTTACGATGTTGACCGAAGTATTTTTAGAAACAGCTAACAAACAAGATTCCTTTAAAATCATTTTATTTTCCCATTTGGAGATCCCTTTCAAGGTATTTTTCAAAGGGATGACTTTAGGTTGTTTTAAGGTTTAAATTGCCGACAATGCGTTATTAAATCACAAAAAATCCGCGGGTTCACATGTCCCGTTTAACGGGGGCGGGACTTAAAAATAAAAGATAAATGATGCTTAAATGAAAGGTTGTAAACATTTTAATAACTAAAAACAATGGAGTTTACTGTTTGCTAGGATTTAAAAACAAAATGTCATTCTATAAAAAGACAATAATAATCAAAAAATCAAAGACAAAATCAACAAAAAAAAATCATCAGCACCAAAAAGTAGGTCAAGGTCATAGATGAAATCCATGCGTCCAAAAAGATGCACTACCCAAGACACAACTATGTCAACTGTTGTAAAATCGGAGACAAGTACTTTACCCCACGGAAATAACTATACAAAGTTATCTGCCCTTTGCTTGGATGGTGAAGGTCACATCCACATTTTCTTTTTGACGTGTTGTGATGTTCTACCCAAGAAACAACTACTTATAAGTGGAGTTTAAAAGGTCTAATGCATAACGTTTGTCAGAAAGTGACCTAAACGCAAATGTTGAAGCTAAACATTATTAAGTTATCTGCCCTTTTCTTGGAGGGTCAAGATCACTTCCACATTTGCTTTGTCACATTGCAATGTACCATCCAAGATACAACTATAAGCAAAGTTTGAAAGGTCTAGTGCATACAGTTTGTGAAAAATTGACTTAAACGCAGAAGTTGAACCTAACAAATATAAAGTTATCGGCCCTTTGCTTGGAGGGTCAATGTCACTTCCACATTTGCTTTTCACATTGCGATGTACCATCCAAGATACAACTATAAGCAAAGTTTGAAAGGTCTAGTGCATACAGTTTGTAAGAAAATGACCTAAACGCAAAACTTGAATGTTGACGCCTTCGCCGCCGCCGCCGGAAAAACCCACCTATGTCTCTTTTTTCCTTCTGAAAGGCGAGACAAAAAACAATTTATTTTGTCATTTTAGAGA
The DNA here is from genome assembly GCA_037043455.1 of Cyrtodaria siliqua. Taxonomy (NCBI): domain Eukaryota; kingdom Metazoa; phylum Mollusca; class Bivalvia; order Adapedonta; family Hiatellidae; genus Cyrtodaria; species Cyrtodaria siliqua. Next base: position 56,700 of record JAWPHD010003609.1, on the reverse strand, counting down.
ATAAAAACAAATAATGTAGGCGTAGATAAGTCTTTCCTCTGTCCATATGTAAAATGTCAATAAAATCGGAGACATGTACTTTTTCCCCCCGAAAATTAACTAACATGACACACAGACTCAAAGAAGGCAAAATTCATATACATTTACAGACGCGACCGGGTACTCAAGGAATGAAATAATTCCATAATTCCATTATTTCAATACATATATTTAAAATGTATATGTCCGTGCATTCCAGATTAAATTTCCGATCTATACATGCTTTGAGTTGATGCCAGAGTGCGCAAATTAGGTTTTAACAAACAAAATTACAATCGGTTTGTCGGGAAACGAAATCAGGATTGTGAAAATATACGTTGCAGAGTTAATTTTCTGAAACAGAAAAATAGCGAAAAAATAAAGTTTTAACAGCAAGAATGTTTTTTTTTGATGAATATGTTCATTGACATGTTTACTATTAAAAAAACAAAATTTATAGTCAATCAGAAAGTGTGTTTTTTTTTCGAAAATTAACAAAGCACACCGTAATCGCTAAAATATGAAGCTCGGAATCGGCGTCCCTAATTAATGTTCACACGGGATACGAAAAATCGCTAAATTATGAAATAATTTATAAGAGATAAACTGATTTCAACATTGTTCATTATTTCCAAAAAATAATTTGAGTAGAATGTTAAAAGTTGTTCTGAAGGACACCATTACGGTAGTATCCCTCCAACGCCACCCCTTCTTCCCTACAGCCCTCCACTCCGTAATATTAAGTTGTATATAATTCAGAATGCCTTTTTTTAATCAAATTCGATTTATTTCGTCATTTTAAAGCGATAATAAAAACAAAAGCGTGTACATCTCTCTTCTGTCTATATGTAAAATTTCAAAAAAATCACAGACAAGTACTTTTTCCCCCGGAAGTAACTAACAGGACCGTCCGACTCAAAGACGGCAACACTCATATACATTTAGAAACACGAGCTGGTACACAGAAAAAATAAATTCTTTCGTCATGTAAACACATATATTTAAAATAAAATTATGATGGCGACAATATACGTTGCAGAGTTCATTTTCGGAATCAGAAAAAAGAGCGATAAACTAATATATGTTTAAAAGGCAGAATTCTATACTTTTAACTGTTCATTTAAAACTGATGGGGTGACTCGAGTTTTAAAGAAAGCAAGATTGGCCTGTGTCCCTTTAACCCTTGACGAGTAACAGACATTATATTGTCAGTAAAAAAACATTTTATAGTGTACTATGTGTACGCGTGAATCCAAAAGGTACGGGAGTTATATTTATGCATTACTTGTTCCCGCCTTAATTCCATTAAGCGATTTGAATATATTAGCAGGTTTTTATAACGGATCTTTCGACAATAAACACGTTAAAAACATTTTCTCTGAAAAAATGTGATAACCTGTTTAAAATTACCTATTAAATGTTTTAATTTTACAATATGACGCTTTAAGCCAAAATTAAGGTTTTATTTCATACCCCAGCCAACCCCGTTTTCGCTTCTTGGAGAAGGGGTTGGATGGGGTATGAACGTTAATACTCGGACCACGTAATGGCAACTATTATATAGGGTATAATTATATAGTTTTTATAAACCTAAACATTACAATACCAAAACAAAGAAAAAAAAAACACAAGGTATTTGTTGAAAACAAACATATTAAACATTTTCCTGAAAATATATTACAACGATAAATACTATATTCAGAGAAAAAAAATCAGGACAAAATTACATGTTTGTTTTCAGCGGTTAAAAACTACTATATTCTGCGAATATTGCTTCAGGGAAAACTGAATAAGTCTGTTTTGGTTCACAAGCGACATAATCGGTGAACAAAACCTCTTGTTTTACTAGATTCAACATTGTGCAAGAAATATAAAAAACAAAAGGATCACCCTCTTTCCACTGGCAGTCCACCAATGAAGTTTCATGAAATTTGCTTCAGGTGAAGAGGAAAAACTGCGTGGGCAAGAATTTTAATTTTCCGGTTATGGTAACTTTGACATTTCAACTACTGACTTCAAAATAAATAGGGATTATCATTTCACCAAAGGAAGTAAAAGTATGACGTTTTATGAAATTAGCTTTAGAGGAAGTAGAGTTTCAGTGCGGACATGATTTTTCATGATCAGGTCACGGTAACATTAACCTTAGATTTACTGACCTCAACATTAATAAGGGTCATACTCTTACCAAAGGCAGTCAACCCATGACGTTTGAATATGTTTGCTTCAGGGAAAATAGAGTTACGGTGCGGACAATGGTTTTCATGATAGAGTCAGTGACCTTGACCTTTTACTAAATAGATCGGACAGGGAAAGTAACATTCAAGGAGGACAGTCAACCACAAAACACAGAAACAAACACGCAAACAGAAAACAAGAAGGCAAAAGCAATAATAAATACAAACGACATCACAAACACAAAAGTGTTGACAATAGGGCTACCGCCTTGGAACGGTCAGTGGCAAAGTAGGCCACTGGGGGTTTAAACCGGTTCTAGGGTGCACCAAACCTCACACTTACCCTACTGTCATCCCATTAAAACAGGAAAGTGTAAATAAAGAAATCCCCGCCATGATCTAATCTCTAACCAACAAGGCAGCATCAATAGGCAATATAAGTAAAACACAAATATGCTCGTGTAAATATAATACAAAAAAACAATAGCCTAGAAAGCCACAATGAAGGTACTCAGTGACTTGGCAGAAGCCAGAGCAGTAAGAGAATAAACCATTAAGGGCACGACAAGAAAGATCATGGACAAACATCAAACGCCACCGTCCCAATGGGCTTTAGGTAGGCGTCATCATAGGGTCCACAGCCTGTCCGGTCATCGTACAATTAAAGAGGAAAGCATAGTGGCGAACTGTAAAAGACAACTTCTTCTGAACTATTCTAATAAATAATATTAATGATTACACAAATGCCAATTATGTAGAAAAACTGACTGGACGCCAGAAGTTTTAAACAAATAAAGACTGCCGTGTGCCCTTTTAAAACACTTTTTGTTTTCGCATGTATTGAGTACATGTAGTTTACACGAGCTCATATATAACAGTCACTCTGCATTATCCCTGAAACCATTTTTACTCTAACTTTGAACAGCACCGTGCAAGCATAACACGTGTGGTATAGTTTTATCTTTATATATTTATATTAGTTTTTATTTACTACTTCATTTCTTCATCTTTCATCAGTTTTTGAGCACAATATGACCTATTTTTGTGTCGACCTGCCGTAAAACACAATTCAGTCATTAACACGTGTGGTAAAACAATCTCCATTTAAAGAACTACAAAAAGTGCGGTGGCAGATTTTTATCAGACCACACTTTTTTTTTTAAAAGGCTCCCACCTCCATATGATCCAATTACATTTAATACGGCTGAACATTCTGAAGTAGTCAGTATCAATTCACCTAGAGCTGATCAAGTGCACGATTCACATCTGTGGCCTCTCTGAAAAACAACATCAATCCAATGTCAATGATCAAACAATGATCAAACAGACATAGTGCCTCCTTTGTTAAACATAATGTAACATATTTCAAAAAAAAGAACATGAATAAAACATGAATATAATAACATGTAATAAAAACATCTCTCATCATTCATTATACATGCAAAATATCATTTAGCCTGAATTAGAGACCCATTAAAAAAAACGTTCCACTTAAAAAAAAAAAAAAAACCATGTCCGACTGATTAATTTTTTTAATTTTTGTTTTTGTTTTGTGTTTGCCCGTGCTTTGGGAGATTGATAATGACAAAAACGTACAATATTCTAGAGACTACTACTCAGTACTGTCAGCATATTTCCAGCCAATGGAATAGCCATTTCTTTTGAGACACACTGGATGCAAGCAAGCTACACCTCCTTAAAAACGTTTAAAGTGAAGTTTATTTTCCAACATTTGGCGCTTTATTTTTCAACAGAAAGTATCTAGTAAATATAAATAAATGTAAATGCAAAATCATTTCTTTGCCTCAAAACTGTGCATAATATTTATGAATCTGGCCGATTTCAGACCAAATGCCAATGGCAGTTTACCATTGTTTCAATGGTTGTTTTATCAGGTTTTGGTTTCACGAATTTGCGAGAAACGGGGATAACATAATGATATTGAGACAACGCTAAAACTAAACATTATGCATCTGAGAGATGGGGTGGAGGGGGTTTCTAATTTCCTTACTCCCTCCTTGTTGTCGGTATGCAAGCTCCATCATCTCCCCCTCGCCCTAGCCTACCTTACTTGGGTGGGGGTAGGGGTACGAGTGCATTTCTACTAGTAACTGTTTTATTGCATGAAAAGTTATACAGTATGCAGTACACCCAGTTACTACTACTTGAAAGATCGGAGTACACCGAAAAACACTGATAGTGATATCAATTTTATAAAAATGAGATATAGGGTCCTATAGAAACCACAGCGTCCGAACGCAATGGCATCGTGGGTCCGCACCGTACTGCAATCAAGGACTTGATAATACACTTGAAAATGGACCTCTAGCAGCAGATAGAGTAATCCCAAATCCATAAGGTGACCTGTCAAACGACACGCTGCACTGTATGTCCGCGTGTTTTAGACTCCGTATGTACCCATAGTGCTCGCCGACGTAGCGTGCCCAATTCTGAAGCGACTTTTCGGTCGTAAAAAAATGGCGTCTGTTTTAATTGAAAATTCGTAAAATAATCCGTAAAATACAAAGAAATAGTCCATGTTGGCGTGAGAAAAATGTGAAAAGAACTGATATGTTATAGGTCCGTGGCGTTCCTACTGTAAAGGTCTGTTATCAACGTACATCAGATCACGCGTGGAATGCCTCCACCCTCACCAAGTAAATGATCCATTACCAGCGTCAATTAGCATTATCACCGTCTAATCGAAACTGATATCTCTGAAAAAAAGTACGATGCAAATCGTTAAAGTAACTATACCGCCAACAACAGTCAAATTTTATAAAACATGTGCACCGTTTCTAAACCTACTGACGACGAGATAGATCAGTATCAAAAGTGAAAAGTGCAAGGCCAAACGAGCTGTAATTTTGATACACGAAGTATGAACTTTGTTTTTTTATTAAAACACTTTTGTTTATCGTCCGTCGGATGGGGACGTAAACCGGGCGGTCCCGTGTATCGGTCTATCCTCCGAGGACGTTAAAGAACCATAGGAATCTATTCGATAATAAGATTAGGGCAGGTTCCCGGATTCCTTTGTATCCTTCCCCTCTCTCTGGGGCGGCTCTAAAAAAACCTATACTGTGTTGATGAGCCGTTAAACAACATTCAATTCCAGTTTTGCTTTTGTAATGACATCTTAAAGGTGGATATAAAAGTCGAACAGGAAATACAGCATTCAAGGACCACAGTCAACCACACACACGCACACAAGCAAACAACAACTACAAAGACGAATAATAAAAGGCAAACTATGACATCACAAACATAAAAGGGTTGACAATAGGGATACCGCCTTCGAAAGGTCAGTGGCAAAACAGGATCACCCTTATCCTATTGTCATCCCAATAAAACGGGACAGTGTAAACAAAGATATCCCCGCCAGGTTATATTCTAATAAACAAGGCAGCATTATTCTTTATGTAGTCCCCTACACAGACGGAGGTGTACGAGTATCATGGGTTATTCATACCTTAAAATTCGACCTACCTTTGCAAACAAATTGTATGTTCATTTGTCGGACATTTTGTACATAAAGGGAATGTTTGGCCATCCCATACATGATATATAAGTATCTGCAAACTGTTACTTAAGTTTATAAATAATATTTATATATACCAAAACAATGATCCCCGTGCACAATGACTCCCTGCAATGCGCCTTAGAAACTATAGACAAGTCTATTAGTCACAAGTATTCTTCGACATTTTGCAGAAATGAATTTTTAAAATATAACAATTGATGGGATATAAATAAAGCAGACGATATGGAGTTTGGCACGTACAGCGGAAGTAATTGTAAGGAATTCGGTATATTAGCGGAAGCCATTATGCCATGATTTCTCCTAACAAAGGATTTATTTATGCTTTGTTTAATGATTATAATCTAAAGAGAATATGCTGCACAAAGCTGTAGATTTAGTGTTTAACCTACTTTTCAGAACGACTAGATTTTCAAATTGTGTATAATCTAATTTCATTTAAACTCAGATTATGTCTCTATTTTATTATTAAAGGGCGATCACTATTTAATTCAGTATTTTTTGATACATGGTACACTGCGCTTGCAGAAATGTTCATTTGCATATCAATGCCATCGTTCATTGAATTGTAGAAAAGTAATAGAATGTGTTTTATTATCCTCGTCAATAGGTCTAGGACGGGTCGAGGGCATCCCGCCGTAGACCTTACAATTTTCATAATAGTTCATGCATTAAGTATGATAAGACTCATGAGCATATATGATAGATACTTCAATAAATACTCAAAATAGATACAATGAGGCGACAGTGTCATAAAGTAATTCATGTAATACATAACACACTACACAATAGCATGACAAGCAATATACATTATTTAAATGTAATTTTCGTTTCATGCATTATGAGACCTAACTTTAAAAAATGCATTTATTGTAAGAATGAAATACTATATGAATTAATAGAATTTTCAGTTGTCACAAAAGGTGTACCTAAACGAAACAGTATTAAATAAAAAACCGCAAAAAACAACAACTAATAGGTTAAACAAAGTATGAAAAGAGAAATTTGGAAATCGTCAAACACGATAAATACAAAAGATATTGCAGTCTCGGTTTGATTGTTGATGAACGGTAGTGAAACGTGCTTGCTACCGTTCAAGCCCTCTAGCCCCGGGTTGAGCAGAACTCAATATTTCAAAAGTCAATAGTACAGAAATTTGAGCCATAATTCGGTGGTACATTCTCAAATACTTTTGTTTTCTTACTTGAATTTTGAATTGGTGGTTCCACTACTCCAGCCTTTAAAAGTTCTGAGAATTGTTTAATCACCCTTAGGATATGTTGCCTGCTTTTTAATTTAGTCTTTTGAGTGTAACTGTGATACGCAGGCTTCATAACCTCTTCTCCCAACTAAATTTCATTTTGGTTATTTCGCCCATGGTTTTCTCGTTTAGGGCAAACCGTTTTGTTAGAAACTGGGACCATACGCCGCTGCCCTTGGAATGATGTGAAAATACCTCAGTTCACCGACATATGCATACCATCTTCGGGATGGCTCAAATTTCTGTACTATTGACTTTTGAAATATTGAGTTCTGCTCTTGAATGGTGTCCGAAAACAATGCTCGAATAGAATATGAAACACCTCTTCAGTAAAACCAAATTCCATTTAGTAGTTTATACTAATGTATGTATTAGTGTTGATTAAGTGGAATTTTAACGAAACAGAAACCCAAATGTAGAGAGCGAATATTGGGGTTTAAATTCTTAAAATTCCGTTTAATAGATCGCTGAGCGCGATATTTATAGGTGTTTCATATTCTATTCGAGCATTGTTTTCGGACACCATTCAAGAAGCACCTGAAACAAGGAATGATGGGGAAGACATTTATTGAACATGAACAAAAATGACAAAATGAACGTGAATTCGGAGGTAAATTAGTTCTCTACCTGGATTAACAGTGGCGCTAATCTTGGCAGAGAGCAACACACGATAGATAGAAGATAACAAACATATATGCGCGTTCATTAGTAGGATTCTAAGTATCACATGTCAGCCGAAAGCAATATTTTGAGGCTGTCTAGGTGGCCAATTGGTCTAAGCAACGTCACCGGCTAACTTACAAAGTCTCCTAGATATCGTTGACACTTATACGAAGAAATGGAGATTCCGGGTTAGTTTTCGCAAATGTAATATTCTTGATTTTACAAAACAGCACTCTCTTCAACCACCTATTATTCAAGTAGGAACTGAGAATCTGACCAAGGTGAATACAGCATTACACCTTGGTATGCGATTGCAATCGAATCTGAAAATTAATCTTAGAATTGAGAAGGGGAGTGACGCGTTCTATGCGATGTATGTTTTAGGTGTCCATCCGTATGGTTTAAATAATATTAACTCTCCCAATTTATACTGTAAGGTCATCTCATTCCTACTGTATTATATGGTTGTGAACTTAGGAATGGACTTACCCAAACAGAAATTGACATGCTAAATCATCTCCAACATTTTGCTGTTAAGAAAATACAAGCTTTTATGTACATACAAGATCTGATATGTGTGAGGCAATAGTTGGCTTATTTTGTATAACTTCTGAAATTAATAAAATAAAGTTAATGTTTCTTCACAAACTACACAGCTTACCAACATATTCCGTCTCTTATACGTTGTTCCTAAGACGGTACCTTTTACACATATCCAACATGAACCGCCGTATGTATGGTTTTATTCCAGATATTTGTAACGTACTGAATCACTATGAGCTTACGTATATCATTAATGACTACTTGTTAAAATACCAACAACTCCAAAGTAAATTGCTTATTTCGTAAAAATCATACCTCACTGTTTGGAAATTAGCTAAATCCCACTCTGATAACATCATGCTTTTACATTTGCTAAAGTTTGGGCTCATGCACATCAAAAGACAGATAGTAGATGCCCTGTTTGCACTATTGTGTGTAAAGATATCTTGTATCACGCGCTAATTGCGTGCGATATGTTCAGTGCCATAAAGCTGAACTTTCTCAAAGAAGTTCAAAATAGTTGTGGAGTTAGAGACTTGCGACTATGAATTATTCCTGGTAATAGTTATTAGTGGCCGATGGGTGTCCCTGTTAAACAGAAACTGTCCAAGTATGGACATATTCCCAAAAGTGGCATTTAGTTATGTCATCAATTGTGTCTCAGTCATAATGCGAACTTAAGAAACAGAAAAGAAACGTATGTGTTAATGTGGTTTATTTGATTAACAAAAGAACGTTACGTATTGCGCATGTATATTGACATGTATGCCTAATGGCAATTCGTATAAAATCACCATTGATTTGTTTTGTCACTGACATGTATAATTTTTTCAATGCTCTCTCTATATTAACTATGCATATTGTATATAGTATGTGGTTGTTTTCATAATCTCCTGTAAGGAGGAAATAAAGATAGTGAAGGAATGAATGAACGTATTTGGATGTCTGTACATATTTTATAATCCCTGCTTGACAAAAATGAGCAATATTTTCACTTTATGCACATTTTAGGCACACCCGTGAGGCTTCTTTTAGTCACTTAAGGGATAATTTAGGCACTACTTGAGCAGGTATCTTACACTCTAAGGCACACAATTTTGGCACATAATTATCAGGTATTTCTCACTGTTTATCCTAATTATGATAATAGGTAGGAAAATGAAATACTCGTATCATTGAATGCTAATGAGTTCTCAAGTGGTTAATGGAGACGTAAACAAATGAGCTATTACTGTCAGATAGATAGATAGATAGATAGATACTTTTATTGACTTAAACTATTACAGTTTTTCATTATTACAAATATATGATAATTATAATTTACACACACGTGACAGCTATTAACATTGCAAATACAACAAAATAATCACTACGTTTATTTTTTTGTTTCATACATATTTAAACAATCAAAAACATACACATATTATGGTATGTCAATGATAAACGAGGATGTTCTAAAAAAAGATATCTAGTATTTTTTTTGTTTATTTTAGTCTGTTAAAATGGATGTAGCCATGTTTTGCCGCTTTGTTGAATGTTCCCTTCAATTTATCTTCGCTGCTTTTCTTACGTTTGTTCCTTTGTTTTTTACCCATTTAATCACACATTCACAAATGTACAACACTGTATTCTACTGAAGTATATTTTCTTCCAAAAATCCATTACAATATTCGTGTATTTTGAATAAATATTAGAAAAATATCAGAGCGACACAAAATACGACTTCTCGCTCACACCTGTCACGTGATCCAGAGCAGTGGGGATTTACTATTATCAGAGAATGTTTTATATTTGACTAATACTGTGTATTAACTTGAACTGTAGATTATTGCAAACTTCTTTGTACTATTAATCATAACATAATGATAGATATAAACTACAATGATAAAAACACGAATATAAATGTGAATCTAATGTGCTGCCATACAGCCTTCAAACTCCACTCTATTTCAACGGCGGTCACAGTCACCCCAACATATTTTTTTTATTTAAGCATAAACAAGTTACAATGTCAATCGCCATCAACATAAACATAAAACATTCAACTATTACAAAATCAACTCGAGAAGAGCATAACACATATTTAGATATGAGAATACAATATCATTTTGCAAGTCTACTCAATAACCGAGAATTATCCGTTGATAACAAGGACTTATATTTTTGACTATTAGGACCTAGTATGCAATACTATTTAGGTTGGCATTCGTTTCTAATTATCGAAAACAATGACAAGTTAGTGTAAAATGTTATTCGTTTTTATTACGTTCTTATTACAAAACATACATTCCTTTGATCCCTATCTATATTTCTAAATCTACCTTCTTCAACTGCAAGTTTATGAGGTGAGTATCTTAGTCTGGTTAACGATATTTCGTGCGTATTATTTTTAAATTAATTAATATATTTTTCACATCCAAAGCTCGTGTTTATATGATTATATGTTTCGGAGAATATCCTAATGTCGCAAATCAATTATGCAAATGTTGATCATAAAGCCTTTCTGTAATTCGATTTAATTCCATATAAAATTAAAACCAAAATCATTCAAAAACATTTAACTTGACATATGCACGACTCATTATCATTCAGGCGGAATTGATCCTGTAAACTTTATAAATAAGTGTGTTTGGAGATTTAATAGCTTTTAAATCAGAATTTTAAAATTCGTTCTTTACGTAATATGGATAAAGGAACTTTAGCTAATTTCCCCTAAACAGCTGCATTTGAAGTAGAGAATATGTTTCAAAATGTTTACATATATTCTGCCAATGTCTGTGGAATTATGAAACCCCCACACTTCAGCTCCATAAGTCAGTATTGGTAAAATCATTATATCGAAAGTTTAACTTTTTCACTGATATTCAATCTGACACCTTCAAATAACGAGTGATGGGAAAACAACGCCTTTATGGCCTGTTCTGAGCTTTTTGTGTTTGGTACAACTTGCCATTATATATCAGAGTCACTCCTAAGTAAGTGAATTTAGTGTTTGCCCTACTTTTTCCTCCAATCAGACGGTGAGGAATTTAAAAAAAAACTTATTCATGTAAATTTCTAACGATCACCAATTTTAACCATTTAATCATTAAGTAATCGCTTACTAAATGGCACGCGCTTGTTTGGACACAAGGAGGCGGATTTAGTACAAGCGCGACGTGTTAAGAGGCGTGGTTTCGTAGAAGCGCGGGGGAAAAGTAGGGCAAACACTAAGTCAGTTAGAGGCTAAGAAGTGAGATTTTAACAATTAAGAAACCCAGGTCAGTCGCTGCGCTCCTTCCCTTAGGGTTTCTTAATTGTTAAAATTTCACTTTATAGCCTCTAATACTTAGAGACATTTCGTAACTTTATATTGTTCAAATAAATATCAACGTTTTCTGATCTAGTGCGTTGCTTATATACCATCACACACGTTTTATCAGTATTTTCACTTATATTCCATTTTTCACAACAATTGTGAAGTTTATCCAAATCTGCAATCCATTTTCTGTGTATGAAAACAAAACTGTTTCGTCCGCAAAAAGCAGTAAATATATTTGTAATTCATTGATATTTAAAAGATCATTATTAGCTTCATGTAAATACTTGCCATATCATGATTAATATATTAAATATCAAGAGAAACAACACTTCGCATTGCGTAACGCCTATGTAGCTGTCAAACTAATCAGTAATGCTTATACAGATTTATTCATAGCCTGATAACATGCTAACACACTTAGAAGATACACCAATATTTAATTTTTTTATACCATATTCCATTTCTATAAATGAAATCAAATGCCTTATGAAAATCAATAAAAGCGCATAAGTTTCCTCCTTTGTTTCCTTTTAACATATTTTATAGCCAAATCTACAAATGGGTCCGGACACAAGTTCTTACAACATTAGTTACGACAATTCCCTAGATTCCTATTTTCGTATTTAATTATTTTGTTTATGATTGGATGTAAAACGAAAACGCAGTCGATCGAACTTTTCTGTTGTCCATTTAAGCAATCGATCATCTAACAAATGAGAAACTATCTTAGAAAATATACTTGTAAGCACTATTCCTCTATAGTTATTAACAATTATTTTGTATCTGTTATCCGTGCCACCGAGTTTCGTCGGTGTGTTCTTGGGCAAGGCACTTTCCCTTAGCCTCGTCCGTCGAATGGGGACGTAAACCGGGCGGTCCCGTGTATGGGTCTATCCCCCGAGCACGTTAAAGAGCCATAGGAATCTTTTCGATAATAAGAGTAGGGCACGGTTTTCGGATTCCTATGTATCCTTCCCCTCTCTCTGGGGCGGCTCTAAATAACCTATACTGTGTTGATGAGCCGTTAAACACCATTGAATTCAATTATCTGTTATCATGTTTTAGGTATTGGTACCAATATGTTGTTTAGCGCAGATAAAGTTATTTGAATCGCCCCCTAGCAATGTCCAAAGCTAGGATTATTTTCTTGTTGCTATATGTAACAATATTTCAATTTGACGGGTCCTAAACTTTGTTATGTATTACACTATTAGTTGCTGGAAAATGTAGTTTTTTGCAACATTTGTAAACTTTTAATTAAAGTTCAGCAAAAAAGGCTGCTTTCTTCAATTTGTAAGCTGCGACTGATTTTGAATTAGTAAGATAACTCACGAAGAGTATTTTAGAGGATTATTTTACTTGAAAGTTTCAATTAAGGCTGCTTTTGTTTTTTAGCTTCAATTATCACACTCCATTTTACAAGTTAATAATGCTTTAAGTGGCTTTTCATTTCGGTCGGGTAATTCGGATGGGTACGCAATTATATTGCTGGTGGCAGATTGTAGCCCACCTATACGTATGGCAAAATCAGTGAACTCATTTTGTTGTTAGACAATTCTGATTGAATTCTAAATTACACATTTAGTTAGATTATAAGTTCCCAATGTATTTATTCGACATTTAAATTGAATAAATGACATTTTCACACAGCTATATCTTGTGTTTTATTCACAAATATAAACTTATACCCTGATATGACAAGCCACTACATATACACTTTAGTAAGGATGTTGCAAGATGTATATGCATTGGAGGGGAAGATTCAAATGTTGTTTAGCGCAGATACAATTGTTTGAGTCGCCCCCTAGCAATCTTAGGTGTAAACAATTGTGTAACGACCCCTTCCAGAATGTTCTACGTCAGCAGACTCGGAGAATCATTCTGATCTGCTCTCTACTGACGCCATAACTGTATTGAAGATAAGAAGAAGTGTTTACTGAAAGAAATTTCCCACCAACCATCCCCATCGACCTCCAATTTACATTTTAATTAAGAACCAAGTATTTCCAATTACGATATGTGTATATCTTGTTTGATTATGTCTAATACGATATGTAATATCCATTGCTTGTTGTATTCATTTTATTTCATTGGTTGTTGTTTTGTTTTGCATTACTTATAATTAATGTTATTTAACATGGTTTTATTTCAGTTTGGCAGATTGTAGCCCACCTATGCGTATGGCAAACAACAGTGAACTCATTTTGTTGTTAGACAATTCTGATTGAATTCTAAATTACCCATTTAGTTAGATTATAAGTTCCTAATGTGTTTATTCGTCATTTAAATTGAATAAATGGCATTTTCACACGGCTATATCTTGGTGTTTTATTAACAATAGTTGCCAACACATATACACTTATACCCTGATATGACAAGCCACTATATACACACTTTAGTAAGGATTTTGCAAGATGTATAGGAATTGGAGGGGAAGATTCAAATGCCTTAGTCTAAAATTAAGGATAGTAAAGAAAGATACAAATATCGGACAGGGAAAGCCGCATTCAAGGACGACAGTCAACCACAAAACACAAAAACAAACAAGCAAACAGACAAACGAGAAGGCAAAAGTAAAAAAAATACAAACGACATCACTTACACAAAAGGGTTGACAATAGGGCTACCGCCTTGGAACGGTCAGTGGCAACAGAGGCCACTCTTGGTTTAAACCGGTTCTAGGGTGCACAAAAACCTCACACTTACCCTACTGTCATCCCACAGATAGTATGAAAGTGATCATGACCAAGAACTTTACGAAGTTTATAAATCACATCACCATAGAAGTCAGGTTATGATAATCCTTGTCGCAGAAGAGTCCTTAAATTACTTTTATATTTGGCAAGAACATTATTATATATGTGGTTAAACATTTTACATACAATTTTATATAAAACTGGGGATAACATTTTGTTAGCTTCAATAAATAATTCATCTCGGGAATTAATAAATCCTCCGCACCGCTCTTTTTATTTTAAGCCTTTTAATTGCTTAAGCATATCATATTGGTTATAAAACCCCAATTATTAATACATGAGATATGAACGGTAACGGATCATCGTTTTCATAAAACTGGTAGATCTATGTGTCATGAAGAATGTACTGTAACGTAGACTAGGTATTGCGATAGATGATCAGCAATGCTTGCTGATGTATTAGCCATAGGAAGATCTAGTTTTGCACTCTTCAGGTCTCACACCTCAATTAATTTTCCCATAAGGTTACTGTACAGCCTTTTCCAACATCTGAGCTTCAAAGCCAGCCGGGCAGCAGACATTATTGTTGGTTTAATATCTTCAGTATAGCTAAGACCAGTAATTTAAAACAATAAAATACATGTTAGCCAGTTTTTTTTCTCGCTCATGTTTATATGACCCCTATGGAACAACATTCTTAGACTATCTAGCTGCTAATATTTGTTGCTTAGGTCAAACACTTCTGAAATTTGACTGAAACCTCATATCGACATGTGATTTTCTGTATCATTTGTCTTTTGCACTGCAGATGTGTGCTAAAGCAAAGAAAAACCTATTTTTCAAATTAAAAATTGCCTAAAATTGAGAACAAATAGAATTATTTTCTGCTAGATTCGCGAGCTTTCAGGGGAGATAATAGGGGTGTGAGACCTTTAGTACATCATTTACGTCATTTAGGTATTATGATCGTACCCTAGATGGGTTGTCTCTTTGCCTGCAACTACTGCGGTTGTTTAGACAATTCTGGATACATCTTGAGGTGTTTCTAATTATGTATTTATTATATATATTTTAATAACAACATATATGTGTACGTCTGCTAATTTGTCTGGATGTGGACTTTATTGTTAGAGATTTCCTTTTAATTATAATGTCTTGTCAATTTGGACGCTCAAGACAGGATAATAGCGAGGTTTAAGCTAACCAGTAGGCCTTATTGCCTACTAACCGTCCCAACCCTGTTTTCACCGCTCTTGTGTTGGGAATTGCCATTTTCATTGTACATTTTATTTGCTGTTTGTTTGTGGTACAGTGCGGACCTACGGTGCCATTGTGTGGTATTGTGGTACAGTGCGGACCTACGGTGCCATTGTGGTATTGTGGTACAGTGCGGGCCTACGATGCCATTGTGTGGTATTGTGGTACAGTGCGGGCCCACTGTGCCATTGTCTGGTATTGTGGTACAGTGCGGACCTACGGTGCCATTGTGTAATATTGTGGTACAGTGCGGGCCTACGGTGCCATTGTGTGGCATTGTGGTACAATGCTGACCTACGGTGCCGTTGTGTGGTATTGTGGTACAGTGTGGGCCTACGGTGCCATTGTGTGGTATTGTGGTACAATGCGGACCTACGGTGCCATTGCGTTTGGTGCTCTGGTTTTTTTATTAAATATTTTACTATACTATTCTCACCTATCGCTATCTCGTATCAGTGAAAAATACATTCAATTAAACACAACAAACAAGTCATCAGGATTTGCCTTAGTTTGTTGTCATATACATCAGTCGACATTTCTATATTTTTCTTGCGTGTTAGGTTATCTTTTAATTTGAATTTCAGGAGATATGTACTTTGTCAACCATAATAACAACAAAGTGTCGCCAACAACAACAACGTTGTACGTTAATATATTTCGAACAGGAAAGGAGACTCTACTTTATACCCAGAATATAGCAATTATCAATTAACTCAACTGAAGGGACACGCGACAATCTTGATTGTTTTAAAACTCGCGGTGTCCCGTTAGTTTTTCTACATACTTTTATTTTTGCAATCATTAATATTAATTCAGTAAGATAATAGCTCAAAGCAAATTTTGCATATTACTAACTGTTGTTTTATTACACCAATACTATATTTAAAACTATAGTAGAGTAACGAAGAAAAAGCAAAATTCAAAAATGTATTTAATTATATGCAAGCAGTTTTAAAGTAAAAACGATACCGCATTAATATATCCGGATGCTAATATTGATGCCTGATAAAAAATTCAAGATTTCCGTATGTCCTTTTATGTTTCTGTAGACGGAATTCAGTTCTTGGATATATAGTTCAGTTATATATGGATATATAGTTCAGTTATATATGGATATATAGTTCAGTTATATATGGATATATAGTTCAGTTATATATGGATATATAGTTCAGTTATATATGGATATATAGTTCAGTTATATATAATTCGTAGTTTATACCACTCATGTGAAATGAGTATTACCGCGTCTGCCATTGATTGTGAAATGAACTTCTTATTAAGAAGCCAATATTTTGGTACATTTACTGAATAAGATCATTACCGAACTTTGTAAGAACAAACTGCAAGAGTTATTTACCTTTCAAGCCGTATATTCGGTTTCAATATTCTTTGCAATACATATATTCTATTTCAGTATCTTTTCGAAGACATCTATTCTGTTACAATATTCTTTCGAAGTCATATATTCCGTTTCAGTATTCTTTCGAATACATATATTCTGTTTGAATATTCTTTCCAATACATATATTCTATTTCAATATCTTTTCTAAGACATACATCCTGTTTCAATATTCTTTCCAAGGCATATATTCTGTTTCGATATTCGTTCCAAGACGAATATGGTGTTTCAATATTATTTCCAAGACGTATATTCTGTTTCAAAATTATTTCCAAGACATATATTCTATTTCAATATTCATTCCAAGACATATATTCTGTTTCAATGTACTTTCCAAGACATACATGCTGTCTCAAGATGCTATGTGAAAGGTTAGTACATGTATGTCAATGCAAAAAATGGTAATGGATTGCCAACTGCACGCATGTCGTTTTCATTTGACTATGATTGATTTCTAAGATGTCAGTTTCATTTATTATTAAGTTGATCATATACTGTCATCTTAAAAACCTTAAACAATTATATCAGTGAGACGACACTCTTGTACTCGATTTTGTATGATTTTTCTATTCGCAGAAGGAAGTTGTTTTAAATGATATCTGTGAGGGTTAATTCTTAATCCATGTGCTTTTTAGTAATATAACTCATACTCAGTACGGGGCTCGAAATGATCACACTGGGTTTATGGTTGATATACGTTAAGATTAGTACGAGGTAGTTACTCAGTATGAGAGTTTACTGCACCCTAGAACCTGGTTTAAACCCCCAGCGGCCTCGTTTTGCCACTGACCGTTCCAAGGCGGTAGCCCTAATGTCATCTCTTTTTGTGTTTGTGACGCCATACGCCTTTATTCTTTGTTAACATTGCCATTCATGTTTGTCTTTTTGAGTGTTTTGGGGTTTACTGTGTTCTGTGAATTTCCTGTTCGACTTCTATACTTATTTTTATATTATGGTTATGAAAGCAGTATTCCATTCGATTTTAAACCTGGAATAACAACACCTGGACATAACGAATCTTAGAGAACATTGTAAATAATCAATCTGTCTTGAGCTTGACAAGAAGAAAACTGACTTGACTTATACCAAGCAGCATGAGACGTGCTTCTTTTTTTGTATTTATAGCTTGGCACAGTTGAGAGATATTCTAACTAATTAGTGTTTAATCATCGTGAATGAAGATTGAATGGAATGCAGAAAGAAAATAAATTATGTCGCAAAATGAATTAAAATGTGTTGGCAAAGAAGCCTCGTAAATATTGTTTTTCAGCAAACACCGGATATTGGTATGTTGTTATTGACTAGTGAAATAAAAAACGATTAAACGTTTTATGCGGTAATTGCGTTCCAAGAACTTTCGTCACATAGGATATAGAGTCTCAATCTCAAAGGTTAAACTAATGTTTAAGGTTAGGTAATTGGTGTTTGTTTTGATTTTTTTGATTTGGGTTGACCTTATTCTGTCAAAGCTGCATTTTGTAAGAATCGTTCATGGGTATCCGGTGAAGATCGGGAATTCAAACAAGAGGTATAATTGTTTTTATCGGAACCGAGGCTCTGCAAATATTTATTCCTTTTCAGCCGTTTTACCATTTCCTAGGGACCACATATATATATATTCTATATATTCATTGAAATGAAAATGAAACACACACTCACACGTTTATACACACTTAAGTTCACGTAATATACCAGGGATATCCCTTTTTTTATAGAGACACAGCTAGTTAGAGAACGGACGAAACTGTGCTGTAGTATACTGTTTAATCGCAGAACACTTTGTTACACGAAACTCAGAAATGTTGAAGTGCCTCTGTGAAAACATTACGTGGTCCCGCCTTAATTCCATTAAGCGATGGAAAAGTTTATATTAGGAGGATTTTATAACGGATATTTCGACAATAAGACACATTTAAATCCATTTCCAGCTGAAAAAAATGTGATAACCTGTTTAAAATTACCTATTAAATGTTTTAATTTTACAATATGCAAACCTTTTAAGCCAAAATTAAGGTTTTATTTCATACCTCAGCCAATCCCGTTTTCGCTTCTTATAGAAGGGATTGGATGGGGTATGAAAGTTAATACTCGGACAATGTAATGTTCGATCCTTTTTCAATACTGTATTTTACATTTTACAGCCTAAGTTTGCCCACCTGCTTGAGCCAAACACGCATTTTGTTGATGATGAAACTTTAAAGGTGTAACAATTGGTATGCTGCTTTAATCTATTTCCGAAGGGAAAGACCTAATGTAGCCTTGAACCATTCGATTGATAGCAGTATATTATACAATATACAGTGGAAATTCTCATTTAGCATTTCTTTTCCGTTTCAGTATATATAATAAATACATATACGTGTAAATAAACCACACGTACATATACAAACATATTATTGGATGATGTTATTAAAATATCGATATAAATAGTTTTAAAGGTGTGAATCCCAAGCAATGAACAGTATCCATTACAATTCTCATACTCCCTTAAACGATATTTACTATTGCGAATACCGTACATGAGGTTGTTAATATGCACTAAACGTGGTTACATGTCCGTGCGGTTTAATTATAGTTAATGAAATAATATAGTCTGGAAAACTAGACGACTCGGCAAGTTTTTTATATATAGTCATTAATATTAATTTATCTCATGCTTAAATGCCTTTTGTGATAGAATTACACTTTGTTTAAATTATTTGTACAACTGATTGCAATATAAACCTATTATAAACTAATATTCAGGATTTAGCAAAAAAACAAAACAAAAAACAAAACCAAATCAAGCCGAATCAACGAGATTTCCAGACCAAAGATTTTCTTAAGGAATAATTAAACCAAGTGTAACATGCGGTATAACTTAAGCATATGTATGTTTCATATGCATATGCACATTTTATATGAAACTGAAGAATACCATGGGGTTTTTCATTAGTGCTTTGATTGACACCATTCACTCTTCCAGATCGCCTCCAGTACCCGTGTGGTTCCCGGGGGCCCCCGTTTGGTCACGGGGCAAAGAATAGGGCCACTGCAGATCCCTTTGGAGTGGTAGGCAGAGGAGTAGAATCCCCCCCCCAAATTAATGTTCATTTTATCATTTTTTGTTCATGTTAATTAAAGGTCTTCATCATGAATTGTTTCAGGTGCCATCTCGCTCACATCAAAAGAGCAGTGGCAGAAAAACAATAAACGTGGCTCCAGCGTAAATGGAGTTTCTACGATAGAATTTGCAGCAACTCTGCAGTTCAGGGTGAGAAGGTTCTAGGCCCATTTTCCATATATATTTTATCTCAATGTACATGTAGCATGAGCCTGGCATGTTCATGCCTGTTAGGCGCCATATAACCTTTCATGTGTTGGTGCGCCTTAAAACCCAATTCAATTCCAGTACCGTTAACAAACGCTATTTGGTTTTCCATTTTCTAAATTAATGTTGTTGTTTCATTCAGCTCACCAATGATACTCGAGAATTGATTAACAGACATATGAAACCATATTTAATTATCTCTGTTCTATAAATACCGGATATTGCCAAAGTTTATTTTACCGTATTCATAACAGTAATACACACAGTGTATCTTGCGAAATTGTAATCGGACTTGCATCATTCAAAGCACACTATATGGACGTAGATATAAATGTCGAACACAAAATGTAGAATTTAAGGACCACAGTCAACCAAAAACACGCACAGAAACAAACCATAATTACAAAGATGAATAAAATACAATATATGACATCACAAACATAAAAGAGTTGACAATAGGGTTACCGCCTTGGATCGGTCAGTGGCAAAAAACGAGGTTCTAGGGTGCACCAAACTTCACTTATAGCCAATTGTCATCCCAATAAAACGGGACAGTGCAAATAAATATATTCGACCTATAGTTTTGGACGTGTGAAGAAAACGACGTCAAATTTAAATGAAAAATGAAACGTATTGTTTTAACTTGTTGGTCAGATTCGGTATAATATTAGGGTGCTTCGATCCGTAGGCAAGTTTATGGACTGGGCGGGCAGTCAGACCTAGAAGGTTATACGATCTGACTGCCCAGTCCATAAACTTGCATATGAATCTCAGTATCATAATCACAAGCTCAAGTGGGTAAACTTGTACTTGTATATTCTAAAACTATTTTAATAATTGGAATATCAGTAGAAGCAATGACTCATTTACATCCCTGAACCAAACAACTATTTTTGATAAGAAGCCTAGTAATATTATATTTGCCTTAAATTCGGTATTATGGACAACGTTATCATGCCATCAATCTCGAAACTGTTTATTTGTAACGTCTCAGTATAATTGCAACTACCCCAAATAATTAACAATGCCGTTTTTATTGAGAAACATTCGCTGCAGTGGAAGATATTTATGATTTTCGGAAATGCAGCCTGTGCACATAGGAAATTGTTCACGGTAAATTACCACTGAACATGAATTATACGCCAAATCGTTAGAAATTAAATTGTCTTTATGAACGAGTTAAATACGCAGCCTAGAATTTGCCGAGTTTTAATTGTTGTAGTTATTGATTTTGATCATTTATTCCCTATGGAGATGATAAAAAGTGCGGTATCTTTTTGTTATATTACTTAATTTTACAGGTATAATTATACTATATATATATATTGTTGTTTTTTTATATCATATCTCATATTATACAAAGATAAACTACGTACATGTTTAGTTGTATTATTTGCTCCTGGTAACTGAATAGAGGACGGGGTGTTGCTTACTTTAACATGTGATAATGTGGGACTCATCTGGTATTGGGTCAAGAGCAAGACATGATAATATGTGCCGATTAAAGGTATATGTGAATTCACGGGTTCTCAAAAATGCCCATGATTGAATATGCGTAAAATTAATCATCCTTTGGTAACTCTGAATTCGACGCTACAGTTTTAGGGGTTGGCATGGCTGCTTGAAGCCGTCTGTATTGTGTCTATAAAGTTTGAATTCTCAAAACATGTAAGTTATATATGGGTAAGAATTCAGTAATGAGATTTTGCTAATTTCTTCATGTCAGTTTATATATAACTCGTCTTCAGTAGGTTTAGTAGGTAAATTAGTCGGGAAACCCGTCAGATGACTTTAATTAAGTTTATATTCCACATCTCCATAAAATAAAGGTTGTGACATTCCTACTCGCAGAAATGTTATAAGGGTGGTGTTGTTGTACTTCTCCAGTTGGTTTTCGTTGCGGCGATATTATTTTGAGAAAGATCTACGAAGTGTTTGATAAGAAAAACCTTGCTGAAGAAGTTTACCTGTACCGACGGATTTAGATCATTGAAATGCTTAACATCATTACAAGCTCCGGCAAAACGAATGAGCTTGGAGATAGACCAAACTAAATCGTTAGCTCTGTGGTCTTCAATTACTTGGTAAGCAAGTTCGTGCTGTATGTTAAATATGTACAAATAGAGACGTGTCTGCTGAAATCCATTCTATGTCTGCTATTTGCGTGACTGAATCTCCAAACTCTCTGTTTCTATTATGTACAATGCTATGTCAGTTATTATACATTATATTAATATTGCGTGCTGTTTGGAATGGAGAAATGGAGAACACATAATAAGTAATTTTGAATCAATATATTTACATTAACATTTGTCCATTGGCCTAGCAATATTATGCCATTAATATATATACGAGATTGAATATTGATATAATCTATGCAAATATACTGAGCAAAAACATAAAGTACCCATTTTCTTTCCTTTATAAGCGTCTCCGTGGCCGAATGGTTAACGACGTTGCGTTGTAAAACTTCGCCTCTCACCACTGCGGGTTCGAATCCCACTTGGAGCTCGACTTGTAAATGAGATGGTGTCGATTCTTACGGATGGTGGGAGGTGTACAGTACTGGTTCTATCCAGGAAAATTGGGTTGTTTGCCTCCACCACACAAAATCGACCGTCATATATAACCTTACATGGGTTGAAAATGACGTAAAACATCATACAAACAAACATCTTTCCCTTATCATATAGGCAGTAAAGCAGGAAATAATAAATGATGTATCTATAATAATTAGATCGACCACCACCAAACAAACTATTTTTTTGTAAAGTTCAGTACACAAGGGAGTTATCGCCCTTTTTCTTAAATCATGCATATTTGGTAAAAACACATAAAATCTACAAACATTACCTCAATTTGTCCAAGACAATAGTCTCTATACGTTGCTTTCGAAAAAAATCGCAGAAAAACACAGCACCGATTGTGGAGGTAGCAGCTTTTGATTATCAAAAATCATCAAATTATCTCACTTTAAGGTTCCATAGCATCCATAAAAGAGTATTGCTTGGCAAGATTTGAAACTGTTTAAGGGAATATTTAGTACTCGGTGAACTGTGCTTAAAAAATCAAATATTGTTTAATTAAAGCGCTGTTCAAGCTGTCCTACGGCCTCAAAAACGGGCCTATGGGAATATCAGCAAGAAAAGGGATACTTTTTTTGGTGAGTATATATACGAGATTGACTATTGATATAAAATATACATACTGGGATTCTTTCAGAGAAGCTAGCCGAAATGAACACTATGTCCGACTAAAATAAGGACACAACACCAAATTATGAAGATAACTATTTGATGTATGCGATAATTATTCAATATGCGATAGAAATGATGCAGTGGTATTTGTTATTGCGTAGTTATTGCTGAAGCGTCCTGGCTGTTGTCGGTTTATTTCTCCACTGAGAGTTGATTTATGATAAACAAATTGATTGAATAAAAAATATGTAAAATAAAAACAAAATCACGTCTGCTTGTCACAGCTTACTACAGGAAAAAGAAACACGTTGCTTTATTACGGTATCAGGTCGGAAATATTTGCCATTGTTTCTGGTTTTGTTGATTTATTAAAACACTGTCAAAACCTATTATAGTAGTTCTGTGGAATTTCTGAATGCAGTTTAGCCAATCGACGGGGAAACAGGTTCGAATGCGCTTCTGGTCGAAACTATAGCACATATTTGGAATTTGGAATGTTTGGTTTCACTGGACATGCTGACCCTGCAGATTCGGGGGGAATAACATGTGATGATTATCACACATATACTTTTGTTGCAATCATTAAACAGTCAATATTAGCAACATTTACCTACTCCTTTTTTAATGTTAACAACATAAAACGTTACCTTTTATGGAGACCAGTTGCCATTGTGACACTTTCGTTCAAGCAGAATTTACCTTTCAATAAAAGTAAATGCACGGATCGCTGTACTATTCTTACTTTGTTGGTATCCTCTTTTCTTTCGTTGGATTTCGAATCCGATTCGGTATGCATGTCAACAATATCAATAGTGTCGGACTGTTCTTGCTTTGTTTCCAGGGTCACATTAAAAGATAATGCCATTGTTTTTGGCATGAAAAGGATGAAAATGTTATTTATAATCAATAAGGTTAACGTGTAACAAGCTGGACCATTTTTCCTGCGAATGTATCCCTTGCCCCAAAGGTCATGCAAATATCAACACAAACCTGGGTTTGCTTTGGAAGGACAGCAGAAAAACAAATATATCGACACATTTTGGATGTGTATCATTATACGTATTGGCTATGTATACATTTCCTGTTCGACTTTTAATAATGGCTCAAACGTTTCCATAACTCCTCTAGGATCACCTGTTTTGAGGAAATATCATATAAAGTCTCCTTTCAGAAATCATTTAGTTCATTCAAAACGCAGGGTGTTTCCCTCTGTAAATAAGTGTAATGCTAAGAGGTGCAGTTGTTGCAATTATTTATCTTGCAAGTCCACCATTAAATCAGCTGTTAATGGTAGATTGTTTAATGTATGTCTAGCTTCAAATGTTGATTGACGTACATCTCACGTCATTTATGTTCTGACTTGAAATGCACCACGTTGCGATAAACAATATGTAGGACAAACAGGTCGATCCTTAAAAGTTCGATTTCGTGAACACAAATATAGTGCAAGTAATCCTAAAAAGTTAAAAAATTACTTGTACCAACACTTTCGTCATTCAGGACATAATTTTAATAACGTAATTTCAACCGGTTGAATATATATTTTTTGATAATGATGCTACTAAAAGCTTTAAAATAAAAGCTAGACATATTGCAGAACTTAAGTGGATGAAAAACTTACAGACACCTTATCCATTTGGCCTTAATGACAATATTTATCAAGAAGGAAATATTTCTAAAGATCCTAATATTGACATTTTTTCTATATTTTCTATACGAAAGCGTAAATCTAGGTCTCATGGTCTTAGGCGTAATGATAACATCAAACGTAAATCACGTGTAATTATTTCTGTCGCTGATTTACATACTATTTTTAAAAGTCTGGTAAGCACTTTATGCTTTCACGGCTTACCTCTTTGTCCATTTCTTCACTAAAGTTGATCGACGAGGAAGCCGACACAATTTTCATTCGTACAGATCCCTTGTATAACCCTGCTGTCACAGTTCAAAGCTACACACAGTATGTTCTCCGACCTCATATTGACAAGGAGTCTGATCATGTCGGGCATTTTCTAAAACTACTACATATTAATAAAGGTATTGATTTCATTGACATGCCTAGTATTTTTCGAGATACCCATGTATTTGATTCTATCCCAAAATATTAAAGAAATTCCGAAAGTCCTGTAATAAAAAGCCTATTAGAAATATTATTTTCAACTACAACAAAATCATTTCTGACCTTGATCTAGTACATAATACTCATAAGGAATGTGAATGCAACACATCAACATTTTGCTATGCTCCAGCAGGTCATGTCATCACTGGTGATTTTGATATTGGTGATAAACGTATTCGACATTTGTTTTCGAAAGGTCCTAAATATAGATTACCTTTAACTATTGATTTTAATGCCTGCCGTGCCCAGATCGTTCACTCCATTGAAGATGTTAGTATATAATGGTGTCGTAGAGAACATGCGGACACACTCGCTTTCTACTTGGAAAAAGTCATTCTTAATATTATATAGATACACGTATTAACTTTTATAATGCTAACCCCTCTTTACTTCCTCCGAGACCTAGGTTTTCCTTTCGTAATTTAAAATCGGGAATTCAGGAATGTCATAATAAATTTGTTTTAGTTCCTGCAGATAAAGCAGCTAATAATGTAATTATTGTTTGACGCCTACATTACCTCAATGTTTTTTCTCTGGAACTCGGCAGCACTAACTTGAATACTCCAGTCAATTCTACTGAGGATAATGTTGTTACCACAAATATCACTCGGTGCAGTACTTTCAAGGCTGGTGTAAACGATAAGCAAAGTAAACTGCCTACTATATACTGGATTACTAAATTACATAAAAATCCGTATAAGGCTAGTGCCTGCACAACAACAGACATCTCCAAACTTTTAAATTCTTGTCTTACTGCCGTTAAAGATCACGTAAAACTATATTGTATTAAAAGTTATGAAAACTCTCGGATTAATTTATTTTGGTCTATAAAAATTTCAGCAGACGTTCTTGATAAAATTTTCAATAAAGGTCAAGTTTCATCAATAAGCACTTATGACGTCTCTAGACTATATACAACCTTACCACATCACCTTATTAAAGACAAGCTAATTTCTCTTATTCAAAAAACATTCGCTAGAGAAAATACTACATTTTTGGCATGTAATAATATTAAAGCGTTTTTTACTAACGGCAGTTTAGACAATTATACTATGTGGACTTGCTAGGAAGTTTGTGAAGCACTCATCTTCCTATAAGATAATATTTCCGTCAGGTATGGAACACCGTTTATAGACAAATTGTTGGTATTCCTATGGGTACGAACTGTACACCACTTGTCGCAGATTTGTTTTTATTTTGCTTTGAAAGAGATTTCATCTTGAGTCTTTCACCAGATACCCAGGCAGATGTTATTGAAGCCTTTAATAACACCTCTCGGTATCTGGATGACATATTGAACATTAAAAACCCTTTCTTTCCAACTATGGTTAATGCTATTTATCCTTAAGAACTTCAGCTTAACAAAGCTAATATATCTGATAATAACGCTTCTTTTCTTGATTTAGATCTCTCGATTGAAAATGGTGAAATAATTAGCAAAATCTATGAAAAGAGAGATGATTTTAATTTTGACATTGTTAATTATCCCCACTTGGATGGGGATGTTCCCCGAGCAACTTCTTATGGGGTGTATGTGTCTCAACTTATTCGTTTTTCAAGAGCTTTAATATTCGTAATCTTTGTATAACTAAAAAGCTACTCAATCAGGGTTATCGTTACCATAAACTTCGTAAAACCTTGCAAAAATTTATTATCGTAACCTTGGGTTTCTTTCCAAATATAAAAGTAATTTAAGGACTCTTCTGCGACAAGGACTATCACAACCTGACTTCTATGGTGATGTGATTTATAAACTTCGTAAGATTCTTGATCATGATCTCTTTCATACTATCTTTGTTAAACTTGTTAAAAAGTTTATCAAAAAAGGTTATGACCCTATCATTTTGCAACGTACTGCATGCTTGGTGATGAACCCTTTTACAGTTCGCCACTATGCTTTCCTCTTTAATTGTACTATGACCGGACAGGCTGTGGACCCTATGATGACGGTGGCGTTTGATACTTGTCTATGATCTTTCTTGTCGTGCCGTTAACGGTTAATTCTTTTGTTGCTCTGGCTTCTGCCAAGTAATTGAGTACCTTCATTGTGGCTTTCTAGGCTATTGTCTTTTTGTATTATATTTACACGAGCATATTTGTGTTTTACTTATATTGCCTATTGATGCTGCCTTGTTGGTTAGAGATTAGATCATGGCGGGGATTTCTTTATTTACAATGTCCTGACAGTAGAATATGTGTGGGGTTTGTTGCACCCTAGAACCGATTTAATCACCCAGTGGCCTACTCTGCCAATGACCGTTCCAAGGCGGTAGCCCTATTGTCAACCCTTTTGTGTTTGTGATGTCGTTTGCATTTATTATTACTTTTGCCTTCTTGTTTGCATGTTTGTTTCTGTGTTTTGTGGTTGACTGTCCTCCGTGAATGCTACTTTCCCTGTCCGATATTTTTATATTTCTTTTGTATCTGCTTATCTCATTAACTTCAACCACTGTTTTTTTGCCATCTGGTGACAGCTCTTGTAATATGTGCATCCCCAACCCCCATTCCACCCCCATTTTAATGAGCCTAAATAATACCGGTCCGACCCGTACGGAATAAATAATGCGGTCATAGTATTGACTGGTTCAGCTTTACGCCATACCTATTCCTGGATACTTTTACCCCAAAAGGCGACCGACCAGTCAGATTGAAGGACTATCTGTTGGTAATGTAGAGAGGTGCATAGTATCAAATTCAAGTAGGGAACCAGTTTATTTCCCAAAATGATATATTGCAATTGAAAAAGCGTTTTCTCATCACCACTAACATATCTACATACACACGCAAATAAAGACAGAATGCATTTAACCAGCTATCGTGTCATTATTAATCAAAGCAGTAAAAATCCCATAAGACTGATGAAATTAACAGCGAGAAATAAGCGGTGTAATTGCCATGCGGCATGTCGAAAGTTACGAACAGATGTCTTGCATTAGATATATATTTTCAAGGTATACGGTATAATGGTAACGTTTCTTCATAGGCTCTTCATGTTTAATCAAGAACACCACACAGAGATGACGGTGAATTATTTGACTCGAATAATATTTCGCTATTGCGTCGTCATTGTCATCCAAAAAAAAAGAGATCAATCTTCAAACAGTTGCAGATTATTGTTTGGGGCGCTGGTTTCAGCCAACGTTTTTTCTGCAGTAACTTGAGCAATTTAAATAATACGTACATCAATTATATATCATTAGAACTGGCAGTTTTAGTGGTAAATAAAACTACTTTTCTTTTCAAAATTGGTTCAGAAATAAATATTTTACAGCCTAAATGATTTTTTAATGGGACTTTTCCTATGTAAAGAAGGCTAAACATATATGGGACAGAGAAAGCAGCATTCAAGGACGACAGTCAACCACAAAACACAAAAACAAACACGCAAACAGACAAACGAAAAGGCGAAAGTAATAAAAAATGCAAACTACATCACAAACACAAAAGGGTTGACAATAGGGCTACCGCCTTGGAACGGTCAGTGGCAAAGTAGCCCACTGTGGGTTTAAACCGGTTCTAGGGTGCACCAAACCTCACACTTACCCTACTGTCATCCCATTAAAACAGGACAGTGTAAATAAAGAAATCCCCGCCATGATCTAAACTCCTACCAACAAGGCAGCATCAATAAGCAATATAAGTAAAACACAAATATGCTCGTGTAAATATAATACAAAAAAACAATAGCCTAGAAAGCCACAATGAGGGTACTCATTGACTTGGCAGAAGCCAGAGCAACAAGAGAATAAACCATTAAGGGCACGACAAGAAAGATCATAGACAAACATCAAACGCCACCGTCCCATTGAGCTTTAGGTAGGCGTCATCATAGGGTCCACAGCCTGTCCGGTCATCGTAAAATTAAAGAGGAAAGCATAGTGGCGAACTGTAAAAGGGTCCACCACCAAGTATGCAGTACGTTGCATAATGATATGGTCATAACCTCTTTTGATAAACGTTTTAACAAGTTTAACAAAGATAGTATGAAAGTGATGGTGACCAAGAACCAAGAATGATAGTCCTTGTCGCAGAAGAGTCCTTAAATTACTTTTATATTTGGAAAGAACATTAATAATGCACCAAACCTCACACTTACCCTACTGTCATCCCATTAAAACAGGACAGTGTAAATAAAGAAATTCCCGCCATGATCTAAACTCCTACCAACAAGGCAGCATCAATAGGCAATATAAGTAAAACACAAATATGCTCGTGTAAATATAATACAAAAAAACAATAGCCTAGAAAGCCACAATGAAGGTACTCAATGATTTGGCAGAAGCCAGAGCATTAAGAGAATACACCATTAAGGGCACGACAAGAAAGAACATGGACAAACATCAAACGCCACCGTCCCAATGGGCTTTAGGTAGGCGTCATCATAGAGTCCACAGCCTGTCCGGTCATCGTACAATTAAAGAGGAAAGCATAGTGGCGAACTGTAAAAGGGTCCACCACCAAGCATGCAGTACGTTGCAAAATGATAGGGTCATAACCTCTTTTGATAAACTTTTTAACAAGTTTAACAAAGATAGTATGAAAGTGATCATGACCAAGAATCTTACGAAGTTTATAAATCACATCACCATAGAAGTCAGGTTGTGATAGTCCTTGTCGCAGAAGAGTCCTTAAATTACAATTATATTTGGAAAGAAGATCAGGGTAACGATAATAAAATTGTGCAAAGGTTTTACGAAGTTTATGGTAACGGTAACCCTGATTGAGTAACGTTTTAGTTATACAAAGATTACGAATACTAAAGTCCTCAACTCGAGTACAAGCTCTAGAAAAACCGAATAAGTTGAGACAGATACACCCCATAAGAAGTTGCCCTATCCAAGTGGGGATAATTAACAATGTCAAAATTAAAATCATCTCTCTTGTCATAGATTTTGCTAATTATTTTACCATTTTCAATCGAGAGATCTAAATCAAGAAAAGAAGCGTTATTATCAGATATATTTTCTTTATTATGCCGAAGTTCTTTAGGATAAATATTAATTCCTTTTTGGTGGAACAGCAGAAAAACAAGAAATTTCAAAAAACTTCAGTAATCCTTCATATTTTGCTATATAACTTTCACTGTTTCTTAATTTACTAATATCCAACAATTTAAAACCATTTTTGGATGAAAATTCTAAAAAAAATGTTTTTCAATTTTTTAATGCAGCAGAATTTTGCATTAAAAGTGACCCATCAAAAACATCTTTCGCACATAAAATGTTTATTTCTCAACCGATTTTGAAAAGTAAGGTGTTTTTATTTACCAGTAAAATTGTCTGTTTCACTGATATGCAACTTATTTAGGTAGTAGATAAATTTTGTCTGAAAAGTCCAAAACACCTTTGGCTGAAACAAGCGCCCCAAACAATAGTATAATATTTTTTGTTTCAGTTTAGAAATTAATTGGAGGTGGGAGTGGGGGTGGTTGAGGAGGGTGGGGGTCAAATCCGACGAACAAGATTTTAATTTGGTGTAGGTTAACTTGGGTTTTGTTCATTTTTGAAGTATCGGCACAATGTTTGACTGAAGATTTATAAGTTAATAATTCAATCTTAAAAGTTGAATTTCTTTTTGAATCGTTTATTAAATTGTTCCTCGCTTGATATATCAATGGCACACCTAGTGCATGGCACTATGACACTAGGTGTGCCATTATCGACTAAATGCATACCACGACCGTATATTAACCTCTTAGCAAGACTGAATTTTTATAAGGCAACACATATTCAGGTATTACATTTTTCACAGTCATTTACGTCCAAAAACGAAAAATAACAGTTCTACACTGATTTGAGTGACACCAGACACGACAACGCTTACCCAGACTTTACACTCGTACAATCTCACATAGTGGGCGAATTTCTCTTTTTATGTATTTTTTAAGTCACTGGAGCTAATTAGCTGTGGTCTCAATGAAATGACATAATCATTTTGCATGGGGTTAAACCACGGGTAATTCTATAAAAAATAGGAGAGGAAGGAGCTTATCTCAAATTTGAATATATCGGGATGCACTTTAATGAAGAGAAATGAAGTTAATTGTCTCCCAAATTCATCACTATTGAATTATCTCCATATTCATCACTATTTAAACAGTGAATTATCGTCCATATTCATCACTATTTAAACAGGTTTGACAAAATGAATGTAATTTATTTTCACTTCAAAAAATCTGATCATTTAGTTCTGTTATAGTGCTGATACACACAATTAATCCACAGGTAAATGTATTTATCAATTATCGGGCAATAGTTGTGCAGCTTTACAATTGAAATTTACCTCAGTATCCCGTGCAGTCACGCAGTGGTAAAAGCAGTCATTAAGTCATGCAAATAATAATTATTTTTAGTAGCGGTTTTAAATATATGTTTCTCTCCAGGACTATCAAGAAATGTTCATATGATGTTTAAGAGTTAAATTTGTTATTTGATAATACTACAAAAAGGGTGGCCATTTATCTTTAAAACAAACACAAAATGCATGGATACAACTTACGTTCGATGGACAAATTTAAAATGCCTTAGATTTAAAAGTTAGCGCTTGCTTTTGTAAAGTTGTGAACATAACTCTAATGTCTTTTTTTAATCCGTTTTTCCTTACATGGTGCTTTAATGTCGGTATGGCAGAACGTTATTTATCACGTTGCTGACTATATTTTGTTTCATTTCGCCACTTATGAAATTTATGTATCTCTAATACCATGATTTATTGTAAATGCTTGGCGGCGCTTTTCATCAAGTTTTCCCAGATTTTCTGTCGTCAGTAACAATAACTGGTGGGATTTATACCCGCTTATTATAAATGTTTTTTATCCAAATAATGATATTGGTACAACGGCTTTTGATATTGCGCCATGATATTTTGTTTCTCTGATTACAAATATTCGTAAGACGAATAACACAAGTAGATATACAAGTCGAACAGGAAATGTAGCATTCAAGGACCACAGTCAACCACAAACACGCATAGAAACAAACAACAACTACAAAGATGAATAAAGGGGAAAATATGACATCACAAACATAAAATGTATGGCAATAAGGCTACCGCCTTGGAACGGTCAGTGGCGAAAGAGGCCGCTGGGGATTTAAACCAGGTTCTAGGGTGCACCAAACATCACTCTTACCCTATTGTCATCCCAATACAACGGAACGGGGTAAATACAGATATCTCCGCCAGGTTATATTCTCTAACTAACACGGCAGCATTAATAGGCAATATAAGTAAAACACATAAATGATCATTTATATATAATATAACAAAACACAAAAGCATAGAAAGCCCAAAGCAAGTACTCAGTGACTTGGCAGAAGCCAGAGCAACAAGAGAACAATCCGTTAAGGATAAGACAAGACTAGATGTATAACAAACATCAAACGCTACCGTTCTATGAGGATTTAGGTAGACGTTATCATAGGGTCCACAATCTGACCGGTTATTGCACAATCAAAGAGGAAAGCATAGTGGCGAACTGTAAAATCGGTCAACCCTAACCTGCAGTGCGTTGCAAAATGATAGGGTGATAAACTGTTTAACACGTTTTATAAAGACTATATTAAAGTGATTATGACCAAAGATCTTACGAATTTTGTAAATAACATCACCATAAAAGTCAGGTTGTGATACTTGTTGTCGCTGAAGAGTTCTTAAATTAATTCTATATTTTAAAAGTAGATCAGGGTGACGAAGTTTATGGTAACGGTAGCCCTGCTGGATTAATCTTTTAGTTATACACATTTTACGAATGTTAAAGTTCTCAACACGTAT
Organism: Cyrtodaria siliqua; assembly: GCA_037043455.1. NCBI lineage: Eukaryota > Metazoa > Mollusca > Bivalvia > Adapedonta > Hiatellidae > Cyrtodaria > Cyrtodaria siliqua. The sequence continues at coordinate 23,448 of JAWPHD010003609.1, read as the reverse complement.
CGGTCTATCCTCCGAGCACGTTAAAGAACCATTGGAATCTATTCGATAATAAGAGTAGGGCAGGTTCCCGGATTCCTATGTATCTTTCCTCTCTCTCTGGGGCGGCTCTAAATAACCTATACTGTGTTGATGAGCCGTTAAACAACATTCAGTTCAGTTCAACACGACCACAAATCTAGAAAACCGAATAAGTAATCCAGTACATAGTTGGCAGTTTGTTTTGCTTTTCGTCTACCACAGCCTTGAAAGTAGTGCACCGAGTGAATATGTGTGGAAATTTACGAAACGAAAACCTAGGTCTCGGAGAAAGTAAAGAGGGGTTGCACTATAAAAGTTAATACGTGTATCTATAATTTTAAAAAATGAGTTTTTCCAAGTAGAAAGTGAGTTTAGTTCAGAATGTTCTCAACGACACCATTTTAAACTAATTTCGTCAATGGATTGGGTGTTTTGAGTACGACATGCATTAAAATCAATAACTTAAACTAGTCTATAAGCTAGTCTTAAGATCATTATTTACTATGTCCGTCACCTTTAGAAAACAAATGCCGAATACGTGATCTAAAATATCAAAATTACCAGTGATTACATGGCTTGCCGGAGCATAGCAACATTTTCACATTTCTTAGGAGTATTATTTACCATGTACGGGAACTATATTGTTGGTATTTGAATATAATATTTCTAATTGTTTTTTATGCCTTGTCATTTGAAGAATGGTGAAGGGGGGAAATAGTGTTACGCCGTCCGTCCGTGAGTTTGTCCGTGCTTGCAAAAATGATATCCGCACTCTAACTTAGCTAATTGTTATCGGATCTTTTCCAAACTTGGTCAAATGGTATATGTGCACATTGTCTCGGCCAGGTTCGATAATCGGCAGTTCGCCCCAGCAGTTCCAGTGTTATGGCCCTTGGAAAAGTAAAAAATCGCGCAATTAATGGTGTCCGCACTCTAACTTGGGTAAGTGTTATCCATCTTCTCTAAACTTCCTCAAATGATATAATCGGCCAAATTGCCGCAGTAATTTCAGAGTTATGGCCCCTGCAATATTAAAAAAATCATGAAATTAATGGTGTACGCACTCTTTTTTTTTAAGAATTGTTATTGGATCTTTTCCAAACTTGGTCAAGTTGTATATGGGCACAATGTCTAAGCCAAGTTTGCTGTTTGGCCCTATCGCCACAGCAATTTCAGAGGTATGCCCCTTGCAATGGTAAACATTCACGAATAAATGTAATAGCGAGGGAATACGTGTTCCATGGACAGATTTCTAGTTATACTAGGAATAAAGTCGCGATATATAACACATGCGTCGTTTCCATTTGTTTGAATTTAATAGATGCGAGCTATTTAGATCTTTTCGTTATTATAGACAATCTTTTAGTATTACGTCCATATATATAGTCTGCTAATATGCTATTTATCTCCAGTCCGTCGTTTAGTACACGTCGGTTTTAAAATAGAAAGCAAATACAGATACATTTGCTATGTACTCATTTTATGGCAACGCAAGCAAATAAAAATGTCTTATATATTTATCTTAACTATCAAGTCTAAAAGCCCATCACGTCTGCTAAGCTATAACAAATATTTCAATATTTGATCATCAATGTTGCTTCGAATTCACAGACATGTATTATGTTATTTTTCCTCATTGTTTGTACGACGTTATCTAAAATGATTGGTTTCTTTCTGAAGAAAATCTAAAACTGCTTCGAAACTCCTTTCAGATACACGTAAATAAAAAAAAAGATAAATGGAATCATGTTATTAAAAATGTTCTTATTTAAGATTAACACACGCACGCACGCACGAACGCACGCACGCGCGCAGACACACACACACACACACACACACACGCTATATACCCAGATGAAACGTCAAAACAAGTCATATCTAATAAAGGAAGTTAATTCGTTGTATTGCTTCAACGTCTTATTATGTGTTCCTCATTGATGGTGATTTTATTTTTATTGGTCAATGGTGAACTTATTATCAAAATCGGATGATAAACAAAAAATATATGATAATCTGAAGGTTCTTTTGAAAGGATGTGGAAGTCAACATTTTGAGAATTATGATATCACAGTTCTAAATTATCATCTCAATAATAAAGAGTGTTTGTCTGTGTCACTAAATTCCCTCTAAGCATACCGAATAGGATACAATGTGCGGTAAAGCTCATGTCTCACTAAAAACTCGGAAACCGAAGTTTCATTTAGGAACATAATTAGCGATAACTTAGCACGTCCACTGTGTTGGAGATGAGGAGGACTAACGTGATAACCCACCACGTCCACTGTGTTTGAGATGAGCAGGACTAGAGTGATAACCCTGCATGTCCACTGTGTTTGAGATGAGGAGAACTAGAGTGATAACTTAGCACGTCTACTGTGTTGTGTTTGAGATGAGGAGGACTAGAGTGATAACCTAGCACGTCCACTGTGTTTGAGATGAGGAGGACTAGAGTGATAACCCAGCACGTCCACTGTGTTTGAGATGAGGAGGACTAGAGTGATAACCCAGCACGTCCACTGTGTTTGAGATGAGGAGGACAAGAGTGATAACCAAGCAAATCCACTGTGTTGGAGATGAGGAGGACTAATGTGATAACCCAGCACGTCCACTGTGTTTGAGATGAGGAGGACTAGTGTGAAAACCCTGCACGTCCACTATGTTTGAGATGAGGAGGACTAGTGTGATAACCCCGCACGTCCGTTTTGTCTGCGATGAGAGGACTAGAGTAATAACCCTGCACGTCCACTGTGTCTGCGATTGAGGAGGACTAGAGTGATAACCCTGCACGTCCGTTGTGTCTGCGATGAGGAGGACTAGTGTGATAACCCTGCACGTCCGTTGTGTCAGCGATGAGGAGGACTAAAGTGATAACCCTGCACGTCCGTTGTGTCTGCGATGAGGAGGACTAGTGTGATAACCCTGCACGACCGTTGTGTCTGCGATGAGGTGGACTAGAGTGATAACCTAGCACGTCCACTGTGTTTGAGATGAGGAGGACTAGAGTGATAACCCAGTAGGACGACTGGAGTACATCCTGACTTCATGTCAAAAACGCACGTTCACAAGTCTGCTGAAGATGGAGACATGCCAATACTCCTGAAAGAGACAGAAAACAAAAACACGCACAACAAACCCAGTGACGTTGTATGAAACATTATTAATTGATTTCGAGGCAAACTATTGAATAGTATAAAACTATAAGCAATGTAATAAAACGGTGATTATGTTTTATTGCCACTAGTGCAATTTTAATTATATTTGAAATGTACACCGTTAACCGTTTTTATTGTATAAAGTACAAATTACCTTCCTAGAAAAAAAAATCTATAAACAATGTTGCTTTCGTTCTAAACCTTTAAATGGTTTGCATATATGATCAACTTCAATATTTACTTATCAGTTCAAAACAAAGCATTACCGTCCTTTGTCATCAAAACGTGCATTCCTTGATCATGAAATCTAGCCCACGGTTTTCTTAAGCATAAATTTGTAACCTCTTATTCTTCGATCATCAACTCTAAGCGACAAACTGCTTTGGTCATCAACACTGAACATACTCTTAATTTAAAAATCTTCATTTCTCTTCGATCATCAACTTTAAAGAATCTTATAATAAATATATTATGTGCACAATTTACCTTTTATGTTTCCTTCAAATTGTCTGTCATCATTTCATCGTTTTTCTTAGTTGAACTTTTCGTACATCACTCGCACCACGATGAACCGATGTTAGACAAGCAAATATGTTTTATATCTGCCAAGCTAAACGCTTTATCTTTGGATTTATAGACTCGTCAAGTAAACCTATACACTACTTAAAGCTACAGAATCTCTATATCAATCGATTTCTTCTTTGTAGGCGTCGAAATCGGGTATTTAAGCGAGCAAATATAGCGCAGGAAATCATTTACTGTAAATACATCGACCAGTGCACATCGTACCTATACACAGGTAACAGTCATGTTTACAGAAAAAAAGTTAGCCTCTTTCGCGGCTCGAACACACGACCTTCTGATTTCAAGTCCGGTGCTTTATCCACTGAACTACAAGACTACTTGAGATAATAGTATACTAACTACCATTTATTATGAGGCAAAATAACTTAACATATTTGAAAGCAACTAAAGATGGATCAATACATATGTAGTCCATATTGTTGCACGTGTAAATTAACATTGCCTGGTGTAATACTGTATGTTATCAATATGAAACTAATACTTCGCCTCTAAACAACCATATCTCGAATTGTTATTTAGCGCTTGATGAGTTTGTGTGCGCGCGCTTGTTATTACGTAATATCTATTTAGTGTTAAAAATACTACAACATACCAATAAATAGCAGTGTGGTCTAGTGGTTCAGCGTACATCTTTCAAAACTTACAAGTGCAAAGCGTTGGTTCAAATCCCGTTCCGGGCAACTATTTTTTTTATCACATATATTCTGGAGCCGTATATTTATCGGTATTACCTGTACGGAGGCTAAATAAAAATGTGAAATTTTACGCATCTATTTCTGCTTATAAACCGACTTTTGGGGTGTTCGTTGACTTGAAACTACTTCACACGTGACTTATTCATGTTCATGAGTTATTACCAGTTAAAATAGGGACTGTACAGCTTTAAGAATGCTTTGCGAACGTTATGTTTTATTCACGTAATAATGATTTACTGTTAGGCATCATTGTCTTTGTTTTTGTCGCTGGATATTCATGGGAGATACTAAGCCTCGCAGGTAATATTTGCTTTTAACGTAAACATATACATGTTTAGGCAGTATAAGATTCTAAGAATCTTTTATGGTATCCGGTGAAGATAGGGAATTCCAAGGCCAGGTATAATTATTTTTATCGGAACCGAGGCTCTGCTGCCGAGGTTCCGATTAAAACAGTTATACAGAGGGTTGAAATGTCCCTTTCTGAACCGAATACCCATGATTGATACTTTTTCTTACATACCATTTACATTCTGCGCATTGACGTCGCCAACTACTAACATTTTGCATGTTTATTTACACAATGATGCCATGCAACTGTCATTGCTGATATCAGCGCGGGACTTTTTATCTTCCCCCATGTATAAGATCAGGCTTTCCATGTAAAACGAGGATAACCTTATCCGGTATGCAAGAAACGTTAAGTACTTGCTCGATTTATATAAACTGTGGCATTTAAAAAACAACAACAGCATCATGTTTGCCTTGAACTATAACATGATGTGAATGCTATAAGTAGAGACTTTATCTTATTCTTCATTCCAAATTAACCTTAGCCTGTGAAATTCAAGCGTTGCTTGAGAACAGTATCATTATGCATGGTGGAGACAGAACCCTAGCAAGAAAACCGCTTTCGCTCATTCACGGAAGTGGCTTTCGCTCAATTTTCATTGTTTCATTGTTTCATTGTTCTCCCTTTATGAAGTAGTAAACTCAGTTTAGTTTAGTGTTTGTATGTACAGTTGCCAATACTGTTTGTATGTACAGTTGCCAATATTGCAGTAGTTTCAATTGTTATTTGCTTTGCTGAATATAGTGTGCTTTGCGACATGTGTTTTATCTTATACAGCATGCGCTATGTATGCACACGTTATAGTAAGCAAAAGTATATGTATATATTCATGGCTCAATGAGCCCTGCTCTACACATTGACAGTCATGTACGGATTAAGTAAAACAGAGTTTGCTGCCGTAAATTTAGTTTTCTATGTAAAACTTGATCATCAAATCTAAACCATACGTTTATACATACCTTCGTTGTTTTCAATACTTTTCAATGACAGACTTCTATTAAGAAATGTATGCTTAAGCTGTTAATACACCACTATATCATGGAAACTGAGAACTGAGCATTGTGGCAATGGTCAATTATTACTAGTAGGTTAGAAAATATCTGTATATAATGTTTTTTTCCTAGTTCATAGTTCTGGCGCCTTTGGATTTCATTGCGTATAGTTTATCTGTTAAAGGACATTTATTGTCTTTCTATGTGTTTGGGTGCACTAACTAGAGGAGGCAGTTATCTCGGTAATACACATCGTAGATATAGAACGCATAGTCTATGTACAAAGGATGTTTGATAACCATATAGATAAATAAATACATCAATTATATATTTAACATAAATAAATAAATTATATACAGACATACATACACGATGAATCTTTTTATACTTTAATACAAAAAATGACTGCATTTGTCGAAATACAAACGTCAATCATCGACCACATTGTAGAATGCTTTAAATTTAAAAGCTTTCAACGGGCTTTGCTTTTTATGGTTTTATTTTTTTCTCTCGACAAAACTGGAAAATGAATCCAGTTAAAAAAATCAGTGAGTCTTTCGGACTTTAGAGGTAGTATAATCTTTATTAGCCTCAAGGACCTGTTAGTAATAACGCTACTGATTTGTAGTCGGGGCGACTTCTTACAGCCGCCACACAGCACTAAACAAACGCTTAAGTCAATCATCCGTCACTTTTCATTATAACGTCATTTGTATGATATTTTAATGTCATTTTAAGTTTTTGATGTAGGTAATAGATCTGGCCTTAGATTAGCGAGTTTGTTCACTTGCACATCGAGATTGGCGAGACGTACTCAGTGATCCTGTCGGAATGATGACCGTTCTCTTACTTCCAGTTATTGGAAGCTTGAACATGGTTTAGCTTCGCCGCCTTGGTTATTCTGAATTTAATGAGTTAATGTTTTGCATTCACCGAAGAAAATGTTACCAACCATACTACAACACGTGTTGACGTCATGCATATACGAGGCACTTTATTGTATGGCATTTTCTTTTCTAATCTATACATAAGTGAATAACTCAACTAGAGGATAAAAAGCCCATCTTAGAATAGTTTTGTTTTATATTATATATTCATTTACAATTTGACTGGATGACTTTTGTTGTTGTAAATTATTATTAAGGCCATATTTGACCACACTTTGGTAGCTTTGAAAGGAATATGAACATCGCCATTTGGAAAACTGTCTTAAGACAATGTTCCGCCTATATTCAAAATGAGTTTTACCTGGATGAAACCCCAGCGGCCTTTTTTGCCACTGACCGTTCCAAGGCGGCAGCCTCATTGTCGACCATTCAATGTTTGTGCTGTCATGTATATTGCCATTTATTAATCCTTGTTTATGTTGTTTGTTTGGATGCGTGTTTGTGGTTTACTGTGGTCCTTGGTTGCTACATTTCCTAGACGATAGAACCTTAAACAGAACTTCTGACTTCGCTCGTTGAACATATTCTTAGGTTAATAGTTCTAGCTACGAACACAACTAAAAGCTTCGCTGGACCTAGATTAAAACAATGTAGTACTCCCGAGACCGACTCACAAAGCATAGAGACTCCATCAATGTTATTTGTTTCATCGCTGAGCAGATAAAGAGGATATAGAATGACTTATTTTGATAAACTGAAAGCAACATTGATCGAAACGAAATTGTACGGTTCTTACGTTCATCAACAGCGCAAGCGTAAACGACTAACAAACGCATGTAAAAATAGACATACATTTTGAGTTATAGTTATATTATTACTCTGATTATATCTAAAAAGGACATACCTTGCGAGATGTATTAAGATGGTGCTGAGAACGCGATCAATGAGTTTTTAACGGTAATACCTTCAACAAAACCAAACACAGTTGATGTACAATCAACTGACTATTTGCGATAGCGTATAAGACTGGATGCGTTTTTAGATTGGTATTAAATATTAATCCATTAATATAACCGTTGCTGCAATCCAACTGTTAAACTATACCTTAGGAAGTTGACAATTAAAGTCACTTATAATAATGAACAATATTGTTTCTTGGATGTATAGTGTTTGGTACAGAATTGGCAGGCTCGGTTACCTGTGCCGACATTTCCTTATCGCACACCTCAGTTAAATTCGTAATAATATTTCTGGACCTTAGTCCACCGTTCTAAATTTCATAAGAAATGCAATTTCAAATAAAAACCCGTAAGCAAAAGAAACAAAAAACAACAAAAAATAACAAAAAACATCAAATAAACAAACTCTCAGCTACATGAATGTTCTGTATTCCTAAATTACATAAACCATCTTACGGCTAATTCTAGTGCATGCAGCTCCAAAATCTAACAACCAACAACAATCACGTAACAATAGTACCATAAAGTTTATGAAAACTCGTTTATTAAGTAATTTGGTATATTCAGTATTTTGAAAACGCGTTTGATAAATTATGTAAAACAACACGTTTCACATATTAGCACTTACGTGACAGTTCTTTATTATAATATACAACCTTGCCACACACCATTATTAACGACCAGCTAATTAGCATAACGCCAGATGTCAATCCATTTCAACCAGTCAACCAAAAACGATACCTCCTACAAACAATAGCACGTTCAACTGAATTATAATATACTGAAAGGAAAAAGAAACGCATAATCAATAAATTGCCTATACTACACCTAATTCTACGTAATATTGCAAATATATCTCAACGTGTTTTGTACGAAAAGGGGCTACAACTAATTACAGAAAGGACAACTCTGTCATGTAGTAGACCTTTTAATCAAAGTATACTTTGTTACACGAAATTCACGAATGTTGAAGTTTCGCTTGAAAAATTCAAGCCATTTCAGCATTATGTTTAATGTTAAAAGACTGCAGCGTTTTAAAGACTAAGTTTGCTCACCTGCTTGAGCCAAATGCGCATTCTGTCGATAATGAAACTTTAAAGTGGTAACCATTGGTGTGTTCGGTGCTGTTTAAACCTTCTTTCCGGAAGGACAGGCATAATGTCGCCCTGTACCACTTGATTGGCAGTAGCATATTAAACATACAATATATAGCGGAAATACCCATTATGCGTTTCTTTTTCCTTTCAGTATATAACCTATTGTCAATATGTACTCCGACATCAACAATATGGCGGAGATACCTAAGTACTGGTAATATCATATCAAACAAATGTCGGAAATAAACAGCATGTTGGTCTGTAACAATGTAAGAGGATATTTTACTAACAGCAATGTAGACATTTGCACTATGGAAAGAAAGGGAAAACTCTGAGAGACGTCTATTATTCCAGAGAAACATATCACCGAGTCGCGTTAGAATCAAGATTTTATTTTCCTCTGAATTAATGGATATCTCGAGAAGGTTCTCTTACTTTAAACACGCCGTCTGTTGTGTTAACAACATGACTTTATTGAAATTAGGTATAAAAGTCGAACGGGAAATATAGCTTTGCGGGACACATTCAACCAAAATACTCATAAAACAAACTAGAATTATATTAATAATAAAAAAGGCATGTGACATCACAAACACGAACGGGTTGACAATAATAGGGCTACAGCATGGGAACTATTCAGGTTAGCTGCGTTAGCTATAATGTCCGAAGACCGCCGTCCGTAAACTCTTTCTTGTGTCCACTCTAGTACATTCTTCTTTCATCCGATCTTAAGCAAACTTAGCCAGATTGTTGATACCAATGATCCGTTTAAATCTCAGATTCGTTAGCTTAGTAACGCCAGAGTTATGAGCATCCTGACTTTTGAAAAATATAAATGTCAAGATATAATTCAGTAATTTCTCCTACTTGGTGCGGAATACTCCCAGACCAACGTCCTGTTTATATGTTTCTCATGTTTGTTTTCAAGAGCTTGTTTCAGGCTGAGACTATTTTAACTTTTTAAGAAGTTGAATTTATATATACAATTATTAGATAATATATGTTTACAAACTTTACACATACCTGTGTTTATACTCGTAAACTAATAAAATGGAATATGTAACGCATGCATGACCTGTTCATCTGCCCGAGATACTAAATTACGTTGTGTTGTGAAAATAACGACATATTATTTAAAAATCTAAAAAGCAATTTAAAAACCCGAAGCACTAAACTAATATCAAACGCATCAGACAAAATAACGCGAAAATAAAGTTCCAACAATGCAACAGATGTAGCTTCTGTGATTGGAAATGTTTATTATCAAATTATTTGCTAACAAGTCACTTCCGATATTTATCCCAGAAACCCTACAACGAAGCATCAATAATCGTCGTTGACTTGTTGTTTACATGGTGGTCAATATTTCTGCCAAGGCAGTATTTATGCGTGAATTTGTGACTCACTGACAAACACAACATTAAGAAATCCTCATTTATTTAACGGTTGTTGGACAAAGTGAACACGCAATGCAAATGTGTCACCGAACTCCGGAAAGGATTTTGCGTTACAAGCGGCAGTAAGTATTCAACATTGTTATTGTTCACGCTTCATTGTTAAAGCTTTTATAGAAGAAGAAGAAGAAGAAATGTTATTGACTTAAACTATTATATAGTTTTTCATCATATAAACATACATTTTTCAAATATAATTTGACCACAATAACACAATTAGTACATGTTTATTAATTTATGAATTAATATGAAAAAAAAGAAGAAAAAAAGAGATATGACATGGAAAAAAATAAATATATATATATAGGAATCAAAATCTAATATCTACAATACAATAGAACAACTGTATTATAGTGAGAATGGTCGAGATTATAAGTTATTCATGGTACGTCTTAAAGTCAATGCTTCTGAGATATATTTGCTAAAATTGATAACATCTTTTTTGTTGGATGACTGAAGGAGAGCAATGATTTTAAACATACTAGGCCTATGGCTATAATATCGTTTTATCTATTTACTTCTGATTGTATTATAAACAGGACATATTAACGCAAAATGGAACTCGTCCTCTATATCATTAGTGTTACATATTTGACATATCCGTTCATGTCTTTCTAACCTTTCACGAGCATACCTCCCTGTCTCGATCCTTAAACTATGAGAGGACAAGCGTAATATGGTTACAACACTGCGATTGCGCCTGGTATGCAGTACATCTGAGCCGAAACATGCGAAAACGACCCTTCAGACAAAATTTTGACATTTTATATTTTTTTATGTTTATGAAAAACGTTGATTTTCTCTTTAATAATCTCTTTATTTTATGTTGATATCGCAATTAAAAATGATTTTATCTCAATTTGAAAAGTAAACATTGTATTAACCATTAATTTCGACGTTGATGTCGGCGTCTTGGATGACGTCGTCGATTAAATAACAACAAAAAACATAAACAATTACCATTTTCTATAGCATCAACTATTTATATTAAGAAAACATATTCCCTAGGATATAATAATAAGGTAAAACACGGAAGTGACGAGAAATGATTAGTAATTAATTGATTACCGGCCGACGTCATAAATTGTTACTTTATGACGTTGTCGTTTAAACGTCCGAAGGGACGTTTTCGTGTGTTGCGGCTCAATTCTAGATAATTATCATATTCAAAATGGTGTTTAACAGATTTGTACAGAGTTAACACTCTATTCGTGAGTTGACCAGTTTTGGACATAATTATCTATATTATCATATATTAATAGTGTTTAAACCTCAGTCTCTGGGAGCGAAGAAGAGTATATTTCACATTGCCATTCTATTTATTATTGTTTACAACAAGTATCTGAGTATCAATTCGGGTCATGGGCGTCATTGGGCCAAATCACTGTGACTTTACGTTAGATTACCAGTTAAGCCGGTGCTAATTGTCGTGAGCGGTGTTGCACCTTATATTACCTCTCTTAAGCACACTCAGCAAAACCGAGTCTGCTACATTTTTCTGTTGTTTTCTTTTCGTTGCTTCCAAGGATTCCCTTTTCACAATTTTATTGTTTTATTTTTAATAATTATATACGTTTTCACGTCAGTGTATAATAACTAATATTTTGTGTTAGCGTTTACAACTCATCATCAGTGCTAATTCGGTATTATTTGTTTACTGAAGTCACCGTTACTGAGCATTATTTATTGTTATTTTTTACAACATGTCTCAGTAAATAATAATTTTATGCTATAGAGAATATTACGCCAAGACCATTACATACCGAATGTATTAGACGAACTTCAACTAGATTTGCGAGACTCTGCCTACGCATTTATTTGTATTTTCTTAAACTCTTAAGAACATCACGCCGTTCTACAGACGAAAGTACCCTTGCAATTGTTGTGTTTTCTAACATAGTTGGATTGTTCTGAAAGCGGAATATATTTTAAATCTGCAATTCTAACCGTGACGTGTACGTCGATTTCAAGGCGCGTTATAGAGATATGGATATGCAACTGTATTGATACGATTATATGTCTTATTTCGCCATTAAACATATCTGCGGACCATTATTATCATCATATTCCCTAATTTGAGCCCTTTCCTTTTGACAGATTTTGATTTTTCATCTGGCTTTGCCGTTAAGTGACTTTCCAAATCACCCAGGTGGCGGAGGAAGACATCGGCGCCGTTTGGGTTTTAAATTACGTCAGACTATGCCAAATATGCCAAGATTCCATTTGTTAATCAACACATTAATTAACTCTTCACACTGAAATGTATGTTTTTTTTTTAGTAAATTAAAGTCTTATCGACTTAAATTTACTAAAATTTTCAGTCTTCGATCTAAAACTGTAAAATCTGCTTCATGTTCTTTTACTTGCTAGTAGCACACCACTGCAGGTTATAAATAGCGTAAATGAGTCTCCATTGCCATTCCGTAGTAAAGTTAGAATGTTGACAACCTGTTAAAAACTCAAACCTCGTTAGAATTCTGGGAATCTTACTTTATCATGCAAATAAACATTTCTGCTTTTAAACATCAACAAGGAAATAGGGGGTTTAATACCTTCTAAGAAACAATTCTTCAGTTGTATACTAACACCGGGTCAAAGGTCAACACTATTTTTACCCCTTGCAAGTTCATACCCTGTCTACTTTCACTTCTCAAATTTTTATCAAAAACTGTCAAAAACATGATGAGCTGCATTTTCAAGTATCAACAACATGCCCAGAATACAGTTACAGCCAAAAAATAACAGGAAACTGCACTAAAAAAGTTTTTAAAGAAAAGAAGATTAGCACTCTTTAATACAGAACTACTTTCGACAGCACAAGGCGAGCACATCCTGTTGATTTAGTGTAATTAGACCTGCATACGACGGTGCTGCGGTAAAACAATACACATGCAAAGCAGCATACACCTGTTTGTAGAACATGGCAAAAAGAGAATATTCCGACTGCTTTCATTTAAAACAGGAATCTTAGACTCAGCATGTTTCTCCTGAACAAGCTTTGTTCTTACGATTACGATATGGTGCTTTGGGCACACTCAAGGCTATTAGGAAGAAATTAGAAACTACTTACCCTACTCATATTCTTAAAAATACATAATATACAAACAATGAAAATTAAAAATTAAATAAAATAGGGAAATCAGCAGGCTTGAACCCTACTTATATACTGGGCAGTAACACGGCGCCTCGATCAACTGCGCTATTGAGGCGTGTGAATGTTCCGACGCTAATATATATATAATAGTACATGCCACCAATCGTGAACGCTCGGCCAATCCCGTCATTCTTCGGGATCCCGCGAAGTAGTGTACGAGATGTTGCGAATGACATGCTACGTTTCAGTAGACTGGTTTACGAAAACGTCATTTCAGCAAGTGAAATGGTAACCTTTCAACGTTACAAAATATGTGTTTATACCATTCAAGTTTTTCAGAAGAGTTCTCTAGGAAATCAAGTTGTAAAGCATGCTTATTGCGCCACTTACATGAGTCACAGTCTGTTAACCATAGACAGATGTAAAAGCAATATAAGACTCAGCTGCCTTCGGCAGCTGAATAACATATTTACTAACAATTTAACTTCCAACGCAGGGTATGAGAGTTCTTCGCCGTAGCATTCTGAAAACTACAAAAGTAAATTCCTGTTATTGGAAGTGTGCGAAGTGGTTTATTATATAAAATATATGTGCACGTTATTTACCAAACTTGTAAACAGTGATATATACTCAGGAAAAATAAAAAGTATCCACTTTTTTCCCCTGCAAAATCTGAGACAGTAACAAAGAACTAACAAATGTAGCATGATTTTCTTTTAATAACATCTTCGTTTGATGTTCACACAACATTTCATCGAATATACCGAATAATAAAAAAATAAATCACAGTTTAAAAACATAGGTGTGAAAATGAAATTAACAAAACTTAACAAATGTAATGGTTACGACAATATCACAGATTCAGCAGTGTAAGTCGATTCAAATACAATATAGAAAATATTCGAAACCTCGTTAATATCTAATGTGTCCACCGTTACACCGAATATACCCAAGAATACGACGTCGCATGCTTCTGACGTAACGACTGACGAATTCTGCGTTCCATTCGCGGACAACACTTTGGATAGGGTCATCCTGACGAACACGACGTTCCAAATATGCTCGATGCTTCGTCAGTCGTTACGTCAGAAGCATGCAATGTCCCATTTTTGAGTGTATTCGGTGTAACGGTGGACACATGATATATTAGCGAGGTTTTGAACATTTTACTGTGTATTTGAATGGGCTTAGACTGCTAAATCTGTGCTATTGTCGCTAATCTTTACATCTGTTAAGTTTTGTTAATTTCGTTTTCACACCTATGTTTTTAAAGTTTGATATATTTTTTAAGTATTCGGTATATTTCGATGAAATTATGTGTGAACATCAAACAAAGATGTTATTAAACGTAAATCATGCTACAATTTTTAGTTCATTCTTGCAGTCTCAGATTTGCCAGGTAAACAAAGTGGATACTTTTTACTTTTGCTGAGTATATATGTAACGCCCAATCAGACTTTACGTTTCTATTTATTAAAGGTTTAAAGGTTAAAGGGTATTTTTCCATCAGAAACATTTGAAATACTACATTGAAAAGTAAGAATTCTGCATCATTCTCATATATTGTTCATGTATTCACCCAAACACATCCTAGGTTGTTCAGGCTGTAGAGCATAATTATGTAACCTCGAGCGAGCAACTAGCATTTAGATGATTTGCCTTCGACTGGTTGCGGATCGGATCACTTTGAAACACAATCTATCAGTCTGAATTAATTGTCTTCAAGTTCAATCACAAAGTAATATGTGAAGTGTGCTGTGACAGTATCAACTTGCACATCGCTCACGAAAATCCGATATTTTTTTTAATAGACATAGCTAGTAACAGAGCTCAGCTGCTTTCATATCAACATAATTTGACAGGTTAGCAATTGAATGTCCAGCTGGTAGAATTTTCATTAAAGTTTGTATGCTTTTACATGTTGATGCTTGATGAACGTCTGTACATTCCAACAATGTAAATACTCCATGCATCGCTCCATATATATGTAAATACCAATGACAAAAAGGAATTAAACATATACTGATGCTCCCGATTACTCCCGATATCAGTCCGCTGTAATAAACAGTGTGCACAACCCACGTGACCAAATGATAGGGTTCAACACTAATGGCCCAGTCACACCAACCACGAAAAATACTACGAACTACTACGAATACATTACGTTTTGAGTACGGTTGAGTACGGTAACACTAAGGAGCAGCAAAATGGCACAGGAAACACCGCGGTTGACATGTGTAAATGACTGGAACCACTACGGTTCCACTACGGTTCGAGTACGGACTACTCCGGACAACTACGAACTAGTACGGACTAGTATGGAGTGTCACGAGCGTGTCACGGTTCCCCACGGGGTCCGCAGTCGCGCAATAAAAAGGCCTGCATTTCAGCAATTCGGCCTTATTCGCGATGAAACCGTACTAGATCGTAATAGGCCGTACAATTTCGTGTACAGATCGTACTAAACCATGCTCCAACCGTGAGATAACCTTACTGAAACCCTAGTGTCCTCGTAGTAGGTCGTGGTAGGTCGTAGTAAGCCGTGGTCATTCCCGGTATGCATGCCGGGAATGTTCTACGAATCACTACGAATCACTACGAATCGCTGCGAACCCACTAAGGATGCTCTACAGATGGAAAAATCGTGGTGCTGACCCCGAGAGTTTTGGACATGTCCAAAACTCTCGGGGTGGGTCCACGGATACATACGAACTACTACCAATAACCACGAATAACCCAGGATACACTACGGATTTACTACGAATCCATCCGTAGTGGATTCGTACAGGCAATCGTGGTTGGTGTGACTGGGGCATAAAATAGCCAAGAAATCCGGCCTCGATTCAGGTAACATTTTATCTGATTTTGTCGCCAATAGTCAACCGATTTTTATGAAACTTAGTTCATACAATGCAGAAAACAAAATGCTACTCCCGGTTGAAACCCGTTATTGAAAAACTCTTGAAACAAAAAGGTTATTGAAGTAATAAGAATAATCTTTTGGTTGAAAGCCGTAACAGGGTATATGCTATTTTAGTAAACACTCATGAATTTTAACCCATTTACACAATCCAGCTCTTGTCTTTACACTCATTCCTATAGTTTGTATTCAAAGGATTGTATTTCGTATGATTTTACTGGGCATATGTCAATTTGAGCGGTTTGCAAGGCAAAAAATAAAAAATGATCCAGAACACACCATTTCAATTAAATGATAGGGTACACATAAACAAACGTACACTTGGAGTTAAATCGTGATTTAAATAGCATTCCGTTTGCCATTGATACACACTCTGAAATGGGTCTAGTGTTATGTAGTATGTTTTAAGTATGCTTCTGTATATCTAGATTGAGGCCCAATGCGTTTTTAATGAGCATGATATTTACGATATGCCTCTGTTTCTACAGGGTTTTTTAATGTCTTATAAGTATGCGGATTTGTGTGTTTTCTGGTTCTGTGCGTTTGGAATGGTATTAATTGCTGAATAATATTTCGGTTCCAGGTATTCATCATTTTACACATTGTATCCATTATAAACACACACATGTGCCACTATGTATAATAAGGAATGAAGCAGATTATTATTTCCTCGTTTTATTGTCCTATGACACCAATGATTCACAATGATTATTACGTATATTAAAAATATGAGAATCAATTCGCGAAAAGGGACCATGAACGTCAGAAATGTCGTGAGCGTCCATGAAATACATTGCTTTTATATGCTCATGCCATGAGTCAAAAGCAATTTATGTACTGAAACATTTGAAGCTTTCATTTTCTGAAAAAGAAAATTTGCTAGTTTGGAAAGTCAGTATATTCATCCAAGCCTTCCCGTTTTTACGAATTGATTCACAATAATAAGGTTGACTGTCAAATGTATCTTGGGATCAGCATAACAGATCTAGTAGAATGGAACATTAAGCTTCAACGAAAGACTGCACTTGACAATTTCAGAAAATTTAGGAAACCCTGTACTTTTAAGTGGGAGTACACACGAACATTTGGACTATTTGACAGACATACTACCTGAATAGTACCTTCGAATTAAAGGCATTTCCAGGAAGTGTACATGTAAACGCAATATTTAGTCAGTCTCTGTTAGTCAGTCTCTGTGAATACAGAGAATTTGGAGACAGAAATGTAACCATAGAACCTTTGCAACATTGGCTGTGTACTGCTACATTTAAAAACGCTTAATATAAAGAAATAATTTGTTATTTAGCATTTTTCAAAAACGAAAGTACACCTTATCGCGATGTTTCTACTTCGTACTTTCGGTTAGCAAAAATGTTGAATAATAAGTGATTTATTTTATATTTAGAGTTTATACTTGCATGTATTTTTATGACAGATTCGAAGTAATAAATTTAAGCAATATTTTAAAAATTGTCCCAAGGTAATTCCGAAAATAAACCTTATATAATCACAGATGCAAAATCACAGTCGTAATTAACGTGAGATCAATTCTACAGACTTTTAAATATCATAAGGCTAATTCCTGAACATAACGTGATATATTGCACATATTAAAACAATTTTATATGTTATGAACACTTAGATGAAGCTATAATTGCTCACAACCTTGAGTAATTGTTTGCTACCATAGAAATATACTGTGGGTGTAAGATGTCGTTAGAAATGTAATTCGTCAATTGAATAATTTTAGATGTGAGCAATGAGAACTCATGTTAAGTGTACATGAATTGATACAATATATAGACTTCTTGTCGTACACTGTAAAATAAAAACAACACATTATGCAATAACAACACATTAAAATTGTATGAACTTGAAAGGATGTTAAAATGTTCGATTAGACCATTTACAGTGAATAACTATGTTTGATTTTTAATGTATGCATTTACTGAGGGGCTATAACAAAAGTATGTTTATGTGTATATTTGTATATTTATGTTTATATTTGTATATTTATGGGTATTTGAATAAAGTTTAAAATTGGTTTAAACCATCACACGTTATGACGTCAGCGTGACGCAAATGACCCAATGTGGACGTCGTGTGTTCGTGAGACGGAGTATTCGGTGCGGGGTCACTGTGCAATTATTGCAATATCATTCGAACACATTGTTCGATCATCAAGAAAATTTCACAGCATGTGGAGATATACATTTTGTAATTAGCCATTCCAAATATATATTTGTCTGTAATTCAGTAAAAGATACGTAATTTATTACCACCAGGTATATCATTTACTTCTTTGCAAATCGTTTAAAAGTGAATAATATTAAAAACAATTGACATTTCGTTGCGTCCAAGCAAACTTATACACACTCAGATTATTTTGTCTATACATGTGTAGAGGTGCAGTTACTGATTTGACTCAACATTTCAGGATTTCTATGACATATATAACAAGACCTTGGTCTGAGGGTGTCTCGCCAACCGCGGCAAACGGCATATGAAATATTTGATTAAGTTTGTGCTTAAATTATGTCCACCAAAGACAACACTTCATATGACCAAGCATCAAACAAATAAAAGTGGTGTAATCGTAAGAAGTTAAGTTACTGAGGTTAAGTGGTTTAACAAGGGTGTAGTTTTGTGAAAATAACGCAAAATATGACCTTGACCTTGGTATTTTTGTCGTTCAGCGATGTCCACCAAATGCCAACAATACGTATGACCAAGTATCAAAGACATAAAGTGAGGCAATCGCATAAAGTTACATAACGAAGGTTAACTTGGGGCAAAATAAGCAAAATATGAATGACCTTGACCTTGGTAATTTTTGTAGTTCAGTGATGTCCATCAATGCCAACAATACATATGACCAAGTATCAAACAAAGAAAATGAGGCAATCACATATGTACAATCGACTAAGGTTAACTTATACCTAACCAAGGTTAAGTTACCTAGCCAAGGTTGAGTTTTGAGAAAGTAACGCAAAATATGACCTCGACTTTGGTAATTTTGGCATTACGTGATGTCTCTTGACCCAACAAAGCATCTGACAAAGTTTCATAAAAATCCGAGCAGCGGTTGTTTAGATATAGTTGATTTAAAATGTGGCCGCCGCCGTCGCCGCCGGAAAAGTGACTGCTATGTCTCGCTACCCACTTTCGTGGGCAAGACAAAGAGAGAGACACACCGAGGCATTACCGTGTCTGTTTGAATTTTAAATAAAAACATATTTAAAAACAAACAAAAACATGTCCAGAAAATGGCGTCGTTACACTAAAGCTACACAGACATTGTGCGACGTCACGTGAAAAATTCGATGACGTCATAAATACCTTTTATTAATAGTATAGATCTTTCTCTTTCATGAATAAGATGTACGTAAACTGTTTTAATCTCCCATTAGAGCATTAGTTCGAGAACTTATTGATAGCCCCTCGTATAAATACAAGTGTAAATTGTATGTACGTAACGAAATAATGGAAATGTTGAATAAAGAATAATGTTTTAAATGTTATAGGTTCTGTTTATTTATATGTTTGCTATATGTTCTGAAACCATAATTGTAATGTAGACTAACTTCGAATAGCCAAAGACACTGTCCAGTATGGCAACTTCATAATGAACAGCTATGCGATTATATTTTGTTTCCGTGTGAGTCGCTATTTGAAAGTAAATAACAAATATTGTTTCAGAATATATGGCTTAACACATGTCCTTGCAAAAGTGCCTGTTAGTTCTGACTTTGGTGGTCATATCTATAGATGATCTTTTAAAAGCATCCAGTGATATTTAGATACGCCTTACGAACTGAACTTTAAATGGCATTTTGACATATAAAACTAACTGCATATTTGTTACATTAATATGAAATCCTAATATACAAACTATCAAAACAGTTCCTTATACGGTATTTGAAATTAATGCTTTAAAAATGTACTATAACGTTCAATTGTAATTTTTATCAGACACATTTCTCCGTGTGTTTAGTTTATAATTTTGTGCTTGGAAAATTTAAGTCAGACAATGCTATGCAAATATGAGTATTTTTGCAATAACACGGATTTGCCCATTTTTATGACAAATCAAAACCAACATACTGGGTCCATACGCCGCTGGACATGGAATAATGACAGTAACATAATCATGTCCACCGCCATATGCATGCCATCTTCGGGATGGTTAAAATTCTGCGCTATTGATTTTATAAAGCGCGTGAACGGTAGCAAGCACTTTTCACTATGAGTATGTTATATTCACTTTTTCTCAATCAAACCGAGACTGCAATATTTCGTATTTATCGTGTTCGGCCGTTTCCAAAGGTCCACTATCATACTCTTTTATAGTATATAACGTCAGTCGTAGGATATTAATATAGGCGTTCTTTGCACCGTGAACATAAGGAATAAACACGAATAACTAGTTGTACGGTATAAGCTGTTGTGGGTATATTCAATAAACCATTATCACATACCTTACTATAAATAGTAACATATTTTAGTAGAAAAACAATGATTATCAGCCCTGTTTCTAAATCCATAATCGGCACACTGTGCCATTATGGATTATGGAAAATCGGCACAGTAGCAACAGACTGTCCTCACACGAAGACGTCAACGTCATCAAGCAATACAAAGACGTCATATTGGCGCGCTATGGCTGAGGAGTGGACGTTGAAATCTCAACTGCAATTTCAATTTTCACGCCCAGTAAATAAACGTTTGAAGCTTTGAAATATATCATTAAAGCGAAAGACAAAGGAGAAAACTAACTTAAGATAAATTATTAATTTAATGTAATGTATTTATTTGCCAAATAAGTGTGTGCATCTTATGCTACTTGTATGTTTAATGTACACCGTTTTGTAAACATGTCGACCTATTTTGTCATAAAGGTGCACTGTTTGTTCTTATTCTTCTTCTCCATTTATAGTAAGGTATGTAATAAAAAGGCAAATATACGGCCGTGGTGTGCCTTTTGTCGATAATGGCCCACCTAGTGCATGGCCCTTGGGCTAAAGCCCTCGGGCCATTAAGGCACTAGGTGTGCCATTATCGACAAAAGGTACACCACGGCCGTATATTAACGTCTAATTAACAAACCTACAATCAGAATACCGTACGTGCCATAGCACTGTGGCTTTACTATGATACACTAATTGAAGTTTCTTTACTGAGCTTCCGTCCAATTCTGCATTGGTTTAATTATCGTATATCATGACGTTTGAAGGTTCACGAATGAAGGCCATACTATCAAATGGTAAAGGCTTCCTTCATGAACTCTCAAACACATTCTCAAACACATTATGTAAACATATACAAAATTGGAAGAAAGCCCAGACAAAATCTGTAAAGAAAATTCAATGCGTGTATCATAGTAAAAGAGTACAGTGTTATGGCACGTACCGTATGCTGATTGTAGGTTGGTTCAAACGTCTTATTGCAAATGGTACATCTGTGACGTTTACTGCCGGTATACTTAGACATGTGATCTTTCAATTTAGCGTAAGTTTTTTCACTTGTATCTGCACACATCACATGATGCTGTCATGGCTTTAGACTCCCTTCGCTTGTGCCTTTCAGATCGGCCTGAGTTTCGAATTTCTTTTTACACGTCGAACACACATGTTCTTTTGTCTCGTCGTGGACACTGCACTGGTGATGTTTCAAATCAGCCTTTCAAAAATATTGTTTTTCACAGCATATGTACTTGGCGGTGAATGAATGGCGTCTCTCATGTTGATGAAGCGATGCATGCGCCTTGAATTCTGTCCCGCATTCTTTGCAAAGGAAAGCTATCAATGCCCGTTTCAGAATGTGTATCAATGGCAAACGGAATGCTATTAAAACTGTGTGTATTCACGATTTAACTACAAGTGTATGTGTACCCTATCATTTAACTGAAATGGTGTGTTCTGAGTCATTTTTTATTTTTGCCTTGCAAACCGCTCAAATTCACATTATGCCCAGTAAAATCATATGAAATACAATCCCTTGAATACAAACTATAGGAATGAGTGTAAAGACAAGAGCTAGATTGTGTAAATGCGTTAAAATCCATAAGTTTACTGAAACAGTGTTACGGCTTTCAACCAAAACAATATTCTTATTCCTTCAATAACCTTTGGTTTCAAACGGGAGTAGCATTTTATTTTTCTGCATTACACGAACTAAGTTTCATAAAAATCGGTTAACTATTGACGACAACATCAGACATAATGTTACCTGAATCGAGGCCGGATTTCTTGGCTATTTCGTGTTGAACCCTATCATTGGGTCACGTGGGTGGTGCACACTGATAAACAGAGAGTATTATTATATATCATAAAATATAAGCATTTTTCATTGGTCTAGAAGCAGTCACGTGTGATTAAATACTTTTGACCATTCTCATTGGAAATATGCCAATCGTTCAATAGTTCATCACGTGACCGTGCAATAGTAAATTTAGCGTGCAATAGTACATCTTTGTCATTGACGCGCTTTTTTTAAAAAACAGCAAAGCGTCACGTGACCGTGCAATAGTCGATCTGTGTCAGTGACGCGCTTGTTTAAATGAACAAAGGAGGCAGAAAAAATCAAAACTGTTATATTTTCTGATATATTATTAAACAACTATTTAATGCCTAAGGAGTCAATGGATTAGAACTATTTATCCTCGAGAGTAACTAACGACCCTTGAAGGATACTATTGCACGAGGTGGCACTGGCTTCTTAGTGGTTGACCCATTAATACTTTTGTTTTCTTAGTGGTTGACCCATTATTACTTTTGTCTTCTTAGTGGTTGACCCATTAATACTTTTGAAAAACGATGTTGGGTCTTTTGTAAAATGTAATATCATACAACATGAACGATCATAATAGATGTTTGTAGATGGGATTTTGCATTTAATCATATTATGTTTGGTGATTTATTTCTGATTTGTGAATATTATTTGTTTTGAAAAATATCTGCATTATTGGCGATTTTATTTATCCATAGAGTTAATTTATTTTTAAAAATCAATACCTTTAAAACGAAATTAACTGATTTATTAATTATTGAGATTGATTTAAAAAAATAAATATTGGGTTTAAATATTTATATATTGCCATGCATTCAATTAGTTTAATAATATTTTATTGCAGATATGTTACAATACATCAATTCAGCATCACAATATTCATAGAAACATATGCACATGGATTTAACTACAAGTTATTACAACATTAGTTACAGTTTTCTCCATTGTGGCTGAA